>OX365940.1:600000-967206 GCA_947243795.1 Saccharomyces uvarum
GCTATCTTATTTTACATATCGGCTGAGCGGTGGCCGAGGATAATACATGGACATGAATATTCAAATTAAGAATATATTCGGCAACCGTAAAACGTAGGTCTGCTTGATACTCCGAGCATTCCCAACATATCCGGTCTGCAGAAAATTACATTGAGTAACTTTGGCGCTTACTCCAAGTCTCAAACCATTGTACATATCCTTATACCTACGTCCATCCAAATAAACAATGAGTGACCATGATTCAGTTACAAAAATATCGCATATTCTTAATGAACCGATCACAGAAAACGTGAGGGTGCGAACACCAACTAGTGTAGGCTCCCCAGTCAATGAAGATATATCTTCTAAACGATCGAAGTCACCGGTATCTTCTAATTCAAATCACCATACTAACCCATTTCTCTATACGCAGTTCAAATCTCGTGCTACAGCACCATTTGATCCTGAATCAATAAAGGGCGTGAAATTGGCAGGCCCACCAGAGGATATTCCTGCAAGAGTGTTTCACGAAAAGACCGGCTTGTTCTACCAAATATCTTCATACTCTATCCCAACATTTACTGTGGCAAAGAAGGAACTTCCAGACCCAATAAAATTTTATGAATCAGTGCAAGATTTAGGGTTAATTTATGGCTGTGTCAAATTAAAAATTCTACCTGATATTGACCGACCCATTGACAAGTTTGCTCAACTTAATGTCAACATAGATCGCTTTTGGTTCAAAGCCAGAAAACAATTTTTTGATTCAAAGGAGTTAGAAAGAGCTCAAGTAATTGATTTTCATGCTAAGCTTTATAATTTCCACAGCAAAATTAAAAAGAAAAGTTTTCTAACAAGAATCCCAAGCATTGATAAACGCACTTTAAATTTATACAGACTGAGAAGTTGTGTAAACTTGAGGGGAGGATTCGATGCAGTTTGCGAGAAGAAACTATGGGCTCAAATAGGAAGAGAACTAGGTTATTCAGGCAGAATTATGAGCTCACTATCAACCTCTCTAAGATCTGCTTATGCCAAAATCTTACTGGATTTTGATAAATATGAAAAAGAGCAACGCATGTGTAATAATGAAGTAAAAAATGAAGCAAATGAAAAACCAGTATCGCCTACATTTCATCATACAGACCAAAAAAAAAGAAATGGGGAAGAAATTCCACTTAAAGACGAATCTTTCCATAAAAGGGTTAAAATAGATGGTGATAATTCGAAAGTATTTAGAGCTGGGTCGATCAATCACGAATTTAAAAGAATGAAAGACATAATGCGCATAAAGGGGTTTCCAACTTATTTTGATTCGCTAACTGAATATAAGTCAGGCTTTACAGATTCAACAGAGGCTACTTTACCAGACTATGACTTCACTTTTTGGGAGAATGGTATGGAGATATACGATAAAAGCTCTTTTGAAACGAAAACTTCTCCAGTGTATAATTTAAGACAATATTATGAAAAAAGTCAGGCAGTTTTCAATGCTATGATGACGAGATATAAGAATAAATATCCAAGTTTATTCGCTAATCAAACAATGCTCCCACAAGAAGAATTTGAAAAGTTATTTTTTAATTTACTCTCGACACACTTTATAGATTTTGAAATCGATACAGGTCTTGGTCTAACTGCATCGATACGATCTTCAGGAAACGACTCAATTGATGAAAAGTTCGCCATTAAAAACATTCTAGATCAATGGAATTTAGACAACATCCCCCTTAGTGAACTATCACTTTTAAAGCATCTTGATTTAGATATGGCTGATTTTACGAGAACAAATTTTGATGTTGGAATGTTATTTTCTTGTCGAGGTTGGTCTGTTTCAGACCATTTTCTACCTTCAATTGATTACAATCATTTGGGTTCCACTAAATTGGTATATAGTATTGCACCTAAAGATATGGAAAAATTTGAAGGTTTAATGGCTCAAGCAAAAAAGGAGTGGGACACACATCAATCAAGACCGCGTTACTTCACCTCCGATGAAGAATGGACGAGTTTCTCAGAAACTGACTTCTTTAAGTCATTCTTAGAGGCAGAAGAAGCAGCAGATCTTTTTGACACAGGAAAGGCTGCAAGAAATGTGACTTCAGAAAATGTGCTATTAGCAAATTATTTAGGCGATGGTCTTCAAAGCGACTTGCAGATTGAACCTAGTTTCATTACAGCTAACGGCATAAAACTATATAAAACTACACAAGAGCAAGGTTCATACATTTTCAAGTTTCCAAAGGCCTTTACATGTTGTATCGGATCAGGTTTCTATTTATCACAAAATGCAACTTTTGCGCCAATTTCATGGCTGGAGTCGAGTTTCAAGGCGGCCAAATGGATATCCAAGATGCGGATACTTCCAGGTTTGGACGTGAATCAACTAATGATTAATATTTTACTGAATTCTGATAATGTGGCTTTAAAAGGGACTTGCCGAAATCTGGTAAGTGATTGCATTCGTGAAGAAGTGAGAAACCGCAGAAAGCTAAGAGAGTTATTTAGTGCAGTTGACGTAGTCTACAATAAATTAGATTACATCTCAGATATTAGTTTGGAGCCGACAGGACTTTCAAAAATTGTCGTGACATTTGGCGCACTGCAGCGTGTATTCTCTTTGAAGGAGTTCCTTGCACTGGTAGATAAATCAAAAGATGGTACTTATAGTATATGTGGCATCCCAATATATGATCGAGCTGGTAGTCTCAACATTTGTTTGCACTTGTATTTTGATAAAGCGAGCCTAAATATAGCTCTTGATGGCCTGGATATTCCCTCAGATTTTTATTTGGCTGCTCTGGATGAAAATTTTGAAATGAAATGGGACGCTTTAATGACTTCCACTTTTAAGAATAGATCCGTTCCATTGAACATCATACAATATTTGCTTTCTCATACTGACAGCAACACTGAGTTTAATCGATCATTACGTTCTAATTTTTATGATGCCTTATCCCTTATCGAAGAATGCAAAAAAATTATCGTAAGTTGCATGGAGTTCTCTCGTAACATTGGAAACGTTGATTTTGGCTCTGGATTCCATTTGCGTCATTTACCACTTGAATTCTCTGACAACATGATCAAGAAGTTGAAAAGCTTATATAAAAGTGTTAAGAAATGTTCCATTGATTTCCCGGAAAGGCTGGAAATAGTTAGGCTATACCAAATATCTAGGCAGTTTCCTATTGATAATAAAGATATCATTGAGGGAAATAACTTGGTCTTGCTCAAGGAATTATATCAGAAATCATTAAATATTCCATTGAAAGCTTCTTATTGGACTAACTTGACCAGGAAAATTTGTAGGCTTGAATGGTTATCAGTTTATGAACATATATTTATTGAACGGAATGATATCAAAGACGAAGATTCTGAAAATTACTCACTTCCATTATTGTATTCTTACTTAAAATTCGGCCTGAAGTACTGTAATATTGAAGATATAGATAAAATAGGCCATGCGAAAGAGCTCCTTTTGGAATACCAAACTATCATGCAAAAAATTCAAGTGTTCCTGAAAAGGGAAGCGCCTTCAAGAATACCATTGAACGATCTGGAAAATATTCTATTAGGTATAGAGGTATACCGCTTACCCATCCAAAGCAATTTTTTCAATGAACTTGACTATATCATCAGAGAAATCGAACAAGCTAAAAGAGACAGCGATGTGAATATTGTTTATAGTGCTGGCAATCTTGATAAAATAGATGAACTTATTAGGAAGAACGACCCTAAGTTTATGGTGTTTACAGATCAGTTTAACAGTTCCAGACTAGATAAGAGGCCACGGATTGGTGATACTCAAGATCAAACGGGAACAAAACAAAAACTAAAAGATTACAAATTATGGAGTCGTCAATTGGGTCGAATACTGCATAGAAATAAACTTGTTGAATTGTTGCCTTTGGCTTTCAAATGTTTAGACTTGGAATCGGACAAATACATTCCTCTGGAGGATTGTGCTAGACTTCAAACGAAATATTGCTTCTGCAGAAAAGTTGAAGAAGGTAGTGCTATGGTCGAATGTGAAGTTTGTAAAGAGTGGTACCACGTGGAATGTATTAACAACGGTAAGTGGGTTCTACCTGACGATCCAAACGTTTCATTTGTTTGTCCGATATGTACGCCTTCTAACGTTTCTATCAAGGCTACCGACAGCGTGTTATATGAATTTGGCGACTTGAAAAGACTATTAATAGGTTCCTTGAAATTAAACACGATTCCAAACCCTCCAATTTTGAACAATCTCTTTGATATTTTTGCGTTGGCCTTAAACTTCAAAAATCAAATGGAAGTTGAACTGTTCACCAAAGGATTTATAAATAAGTTAGTACCTACGCACAAGATCAAGTATTATCTAAGAAAGGCGGAAGGCTCGGGGTGTGGCTTTACTGACTTGACGGGTCCGTTGAGACGCTACTGTCAAGCGAAAGATGCAAAAGCTATAAAATCGCTCAAAGAAAATGGAAGAACTATAATCACAGGGTTTCCAAATTAGGTCGGAGCACCTGTTTTGGAAACTATATTTATTTGCTTATCTCGAAATATGTACCGGTGCATTTCTACATTACATACAATTTCTCCTTTTCATTGTTTATCCCTCGTTTATTCGTACTTTCAGGCACTCTACAGCGTTTTCTTTGGTTGGCAGTAGTTACCGATTACTGGAGTTCTTTTGCCCTGGCTGTTTCTGAAGCAGCATAATCCCGGTAAAAAGACACCCCAGAATCCAGAAGTACTCCAGTCGAAGCAGTTAGGGCGCGGTTTGTTGTTAATGCTGATGTCCATTGGTGAGTGTTTACCACTCGCTGATACCTTTCCTTACGTAACAATTGCTCTTCCTATTTCCTTCGTAGAAGGAACGCGCCAAGGCAATTTTTCTCGAGAGCTCGAAAAAAATAAAAAAAGCTCATTTCCATGACAACTTCGAACCATTGACCATCCGATGGGAATTTTAGAAGTTTTGACAACTTAGATCTGAAGTTAAATTTTTTGGCGGTTTTTAATTTGTACCAGGTATTCAAGGGGAAAAGAGGATCACTGATATATTTTTATTGCATTGTACTACTTTCGCTTTTTTTCAATTCTTTGACAATGCTAAGAATTTGCGTGAGAAGGTCATGTGTAAGAGTCACTCTTCCAAGAGTATGCCCAGTGCTGCTGACAAGGAAGGCGACGCTTCATCTAAGTGCCAGGCTAAATGTAGAGACTAGTAGTATAGACAGAAGTGGCTCAAATAAAATAAACGTCGATGTAAATGAGTTAAAAAAACAAGCAGAGATTGAGAAAGCTGCAATAAAGGAATTGGAAAAAAATCCTCATTACCAAAAATTGGCCGAGGCATTCAATACCCATGATCACGTTCATTTAAGAGAATCAGAGACAGAACAGAACGACTCTGTTTCATTGGGCTCGATACGAGACTACAAAAGCAACCATAAACAGGAACATGAGCCTTCGCCTTCACATTTGCATTCTCATTCACATTCCCATGGACATACACATTCCCATGCTACGCATAATCCATTACTGGTACTCAGCACAGAGCAAATTAGAAAAAATGCAGGTGTAAGAATCACATGGGTTGGCTTAGGTGTAAACGTTGGTATTGCTATAGGAAAATTTTTCGGTGGTATTGTATTCCATTCACAAGCATTGTTCGCGGACGCTATCCATGCAATAAGTGATATGGTTTCTGATTTATTGACCCTACTTTCAGTAGGACTAGCAGCCAACAAACCAAGCTCCGACTATCCATACGGGTATGGGAAAATTGAAACCGTAGGTTCCTTGGCAGTGTCGACAATATTGGCCATGGCTGGTATATCAATTGGTTGGAGTTCTCTATGCGCACTTGTTGGACCCGTAATTCCGCATACCATTATCGAGACCTTAGGAAGCATGGATCATGCCCATACTTATTCTGAAGAAATTATTGAAGACGTTACTGATATCAACGCTGCTTGGATTGCCGCCGCCTCCATTGCAGCTAAAGAATGGATATTCAGAGCCACAAGGAAAATTGCCATCGACACTAATTCAAATGTACTTATGGCAAATGCCTGGCATCATCGTGTTGATTCATTGACTTCTCTTGTTGCTCTGGTGGCAATCAGCACTGGCTATTTAGTCAATATACAATCATTAGACACAATTGGTGGTTTAATTGTCTCAGGTTTGATTATCAAAGCTGGTGGTGAGGGTATGTGTATTGCAATGAAGGAGTTGATTGATCAATCAATCTCCCACGATGATCCACGTTATCTAGAGATAGAGACATTAGTCAAAGACACGTTGGGCAGATTGATCTCTAATAATAATTCCAAGAAGCCCTACGGGATGAAAGAATTGACAATATTATCTTCGGGGCCCAATCTACGTGGACATTTGACTTTGGAAGTCCCTTTGCAAAAATGGGGAAATACTTTAGGTATTAATGAATTTGAAATTGTATCTCATCATTTACGTGATATATTAACTACGGATGTATCAAATTTAAGAAGACTGGATATTGAATATATAGAGGAAAAGGAAAGTGAGGGAAACGAAGAAAATAATCAAGTAACAAAATCACAGAATTACAAAGAAATCATTCTTCCCGAACATAAGCATGGGCACACCCAAAGTTGAGTTTCCCGTAATTAGAATGAGTGAAAAAAAAAAAGAATATACCCGAACGCATTCCACATTACAAAAACGGAAAAAAGAGAGACAATACGATATGATTTGTTTAGTGTACACGTATCCTGATTTATGTACGGTTTATATACAAATTGCATTTATTATTTATAAATAAGTCATTAATTATTATATTTTTATTTTGATATCCTTCTTTCTCTGGTACGTGAAAAACGACCATGACTACTCAATATTAAAGAGGGAAAAGTAAGAGATAACAATAGTAAATATTGCTGGTAGAATGACAAAGGAAATTGAAAAACTGCCGTAGTGTATAACAATTAGGTGTGTAATGGTTAAAGTAACCGCAGCTTGTATCATTATTGGTGACGAAGTGCTGAACGGAAAGGTAGTTGATACAAACTCCACTTTTTTTGCAAAATTCTGCTTTGACCTTGGAATCCAATTGAAGGAGATAGTAACTATAGGGGACGATGAAGCCCAGATTGTAGATACCGTGAGAAGGTTAGTCAAAGATCATGACTTTATTATTAGTACAGGAGGAATTGGCCCCACCCATGATGATATCACTTATGAGTGTATGGCCAAAAGTTTCAATCTGCCTTGTGAGTTAGATGAAGAATGTAAAGAACGAATGAGGCGAAAGTCTGACCCCGAAGCAAGATTAGATACTGATTCTTTGAAGGCACATTATCAAATGGCTACCATGCCGAAGGGACCTAACGTTCGAAACTATTATGTATGTGATGATTTATGGGTCCCCATCTGTTCTATTTCACACAAAGTTTACATACTGCCCGGTATCCCACAATTGTGTTCAAGAATGCTAAAGGATTTTACGCCCACGTTGAAGAAAATTTACAATCTAGAAGAGGATCCACGTGAATATGTGCGTTACTTTGTTAAAACACGGTTAACCGAGTCACAAATATCTAAAGAGCTAAAACTGATTCAAGATGAATCAACGGAAGTCTCGGACGCAATCAAAATCGGCTCATACCCGCATTTCGGGATGGGGTTCAACACAGTTAGTATTCTAGGTGAAAAGAAAGACGATGCGTACTTAAAGACGGTTGTTAATAGAGTTGTAAAGAACCTCGAGGGAGAAGAAATTTCTCCTGAACTAGAGGACAAATTCTCCAATCCGGAGAAGTGAAAGCCAGAAATTGTAGCGATACGTATATAGATATAGAAATTCTATGAACAAGTATCCTCCTTATTCTGGTACTGGTGGAATCTTCCCGCTCACAGAGAAAAGTACATATACATTTGTAATACGAGTATACCATGACGCATTTGCGTTTGAGCTGTTAGGGCTATCAGCCCTTTCGGATTCTTGAAGCTATACGCGCACGGCACAACATCATACACTTTTAAAAGGGTAAAACCAGCAAAAAATGGCTCATGATATAATCAATGCAATACGAGGCTGCATGAAATGAAAAAAATTATTTTACAGTCGCGATTTTTTTCGTGATATCGCATCTAAAGGCAAAAAGGCAAAAAACGCGTCGCGTTAGAAAAAAGGTGGATGAGAAAGCCTTCTGAATGAAGGGTTCGGCTTTAGGAATTGCATTGGGCTGTTGTTGTGTGTTGTTTTGCGTTCGTCATTGCGTTCTTCTTTTATAAGCAGCACGCAAAGGACCAGCGAGTAATCGAGCCTGAGATTCGAAACCAATTTGAGAAGCTGCAACAGGTAGTCGGTATTCACGTTCAATAGGTAGAAGAACAGAGACTCGGGTAATAATGGCAGAAGTCTCTAAAATGACATTAAAGATCCTTTACACATTGGACAACGGATCCAATGGCAGTTATCTGGCACGCTCTAGGACTCCAACGCAGGTAAGGGTAGCTAATATTCCTAATCCCTTCTTAGCGGCTTCGAACGAGCATACAGAGTTAAGAATCGGTGCAATTCATTTGAAAACCATACTACATGAAATATACTTGAATTCTCCTGAAGTGCTAGATCATGACTCTCTGAAAGATGGACATGACTACAACCTGTATTATCGTGATATTTGTGAAGTGGATGAGCCACTAGTAAGTCTCGGCCTTCTTTCTAAGCTTCGAGAAAGGTTCCATAAGATTCATAAGAGTACCTATCAACATACAGAAAACAGTATAAGTGAGGAGGACGAAAACGAGGAGGACGAACAAATTATAGAGGAGGAGGATGAAGACGAATCTTTCATAGTGACAGGAAGGGTTTGCTCGAATTTTTCGGCGTTGTTAAGAAGATCGTATAGCAACGCCTCGAGTAAAAACGGAAGAACCGTGAGCAACCAGCCGCCAGAAGAAACTTTAGAGGTTAAACTAAGGTTTTCTAAAGTCGCGGCTCATATTAGAACCACTGCCAACAGCGCTGCGAATTCTCGAAGACCGAGTATTCAATTGCAGTCGCCCTCTTTGCTATCGTCAGCACTTCCGTTCCCTTCAAGAATGCAACCCCTTTCGAAAGCAAACCAAATAAAAAATTCAAGAAATGCAAGGATTACAACAACAGTTAATAATACTAGCAATGCGACTTCGGGGCGTAGACAAACAAATCCTATGCCTGCTCCAAAAGCTGTTAGAACACAGTCCTTGCCTATTTGGAACCTCAAACCAAATTCAACCAACACTGGTTTCCCAAGAAACTCAATTGCACATAAAATCTATTTAGCGGATAGGAAGACAGAAGCTCACCAACAAAATCATCCAAACCAACATCAAAGTGTGGCTTATGAAATAAACACTTTGCAAAATGACAATACTATTCAGAAGACAAAAATTGACGATTCGGTAAGCAAAAGGTTTGACTTCATGCTCAACAAAAAAAAGCCCACTAAAAGAGTATCTTCGACGACAACAACAGCGGCAAGAAAAACGCCTTCAGTAGGCCCAAGCTCAAAGCAAACAACAAGGAATGGTGAGAAAAGGGCCACCGATAGACATGCAACCGCCAAATTCAAGAACTCAGATTCCAAACATCCCACCAAGTCCATATTACCAGGCCAGAAACGATCATCTGTCGTAGAGCCATTAAGTGACGACGTGGATTCGATTTTACATGACATACTATCAGGTCCAATCAATCAAGAACAGAAACCACAACAAAAACAAAAGCAGCACAAGACTTCTGCGGTGAGTGAAAATGACAAAGAGAATATTCCACCGCAAAATACAGCTGACAAAGAGAACAAGCTTTATGATGAGTTAGATTTTAGTGCTAGTTTTCCTATGAGTGACTTTTCAGACGTAGTATTCAAAGATGAAATCGGATGGTTGTCCAATTTTGATATCTTCGAATCATCAACTTCTCTAACAGGTCCACACTTCAACCAGCAAAGTATAAAGCCTACTTCTACAACACCTAGGGATCCAAACACGTGTAATACTGTTACTTTGGAAAATGAAGATGATATTGGTGAAATAGATGAAGCGCAAAATAATAAAGTTTCATTGACTAGCGATGCTGACAAGACTTCGCCAATAGATTCATTGTCTATACCGTTGATTGAGCTTAATCATTCAAGCTCGGCAGTAAACATACGGCATGCATCATTAAAGGAAGGGTTGACGCTGAACGCAGCTGATAGCAGTAATAATACACCCTGCGATACTGATACTAAGGATAGGAAAACATCGATAATAGACTCGGACAATCCAAAATCTCAGTCAATGCTTATGAATTTTTCAACCCCAGCAGATCAGCTAGGTTCTGATAATAATGTTGCCACTATAAAGAAGCTTGTCAGCTTGCCAGAAGGACAACAAATCAAGAGATCTCATGAAGCCCTGGAAGAAGAGGAAGAAGAGGAAGACCTGAAAAAGCAAAAGGCTATACCCTCTTCGCCCTGTGGGATGTACAATTACCACCAGCCTGAGTGTATAGGACTATCTGACGATATGGTTAAAGAACAAGATCTTGAGAACGATGTCGAAAGCGACAAGACCAACGACTTGTTTTCGACTTTTGTAAACCCTGGTAAAGCAGGAAGCCAAGTTGTAACTAGCCCCATTAGCGAGTATCAACCTACCAAGCATCAATAACGAAAAATACAATTAAACCGAACTGCATATACAAGTATACCTGATAGCATATACATAAATAATAATAATTAGCATCTTTCATGTTCTTGGTGTCTTTTCGCGTTGCAGCCGCTCACGTATCAGATCGCTTGTGTGTAAAAACGAATTCATGTATTCGTTAAACCTCTCTTTATCATTGGTAGAGACTGTCTTTTTGAAGACAGGATCCATTTCTACCTCCACTTCGTATGTCGTGGATTGATGAGAAGAACCGTTTCGTTTCGTGATAACTCTAGTCATATCTAGGTGTAAGGGTATCTCTTTACCAAATCTGTAGGTAGAACGATCTTTATACCTTTGTAAAACAGGATTACTTCTAAAAACGGCTAAAGTCTCAACTTGAGGTATTTCAAGACTGATACTGATTTTAGCATCTAATGAACTATAAGGATAACGAATGAGAAAATCCTTGACACGGGCCTTCTTAATATACGTACGTTTAGATCCTTTGTTTTTCAGGTCTTCCGAACAACGCCATGAAGCTAGTCTATCAGTTTTTGAAAGATCATTAACGCTATATATCGAATCTTCTGTATATGTGTGCGTCTGTTGAACGGCGCTTAAAGCAGTTGTATCCGTACTATTTGGATTTAAAGGCAAGAAATCTTGTAATTTTGGAAACATTTCCGAGGAAACATTGGATACCAAGCGACCTCTACAGTTCTGAACAATGGAGGGCTTGTTGGGGTGTATTATCCTGCGATGAGTTTTTTTATCTGTAATTATACCGAATTTCATTTCTATTTCGATGTGAGCTATTGATGGCTTACTAATATGAGCAAGATGAGTCCATACCAATTTACAGACCTCCTTATGGAATTCTTTGAGAATCCTCGAATTTTTTGAAGTTTTAAAAGGCAAACTTGGTGGTTTGGGTGGCTTGGTGGTTTTTGAGATATGTAAACTTCCGAGTTTGCGAACTACATCGATATCGACATTTTTTGTGACAGCATCTTTACAAGAAGATGGTTTATTGGGAATGGTCTCAGATTGGTCAGACATGTCCGGGACTTTGCTATAACGTTTTGATTTTTCCTCTTAAATCCTTTTTTTCTCTATATCCTTTGATGGTATAAAACTAATTGCTCACTGCAAAGGAAAAATAACGTTAGAAAAAAAAGTGAAATTAGTAGTTTTTAAAAATTTTCCTGTCGAAGTGTATAAAGATATATAGATGATCCCGTCATTATGCCAGAGAGAAATAACATGCTACATCTGCCAGTAGCCCCAGAGTTTACGAAAAGACAAAATGAAATAAACAGTTACGTCATAAAGAATACAAAGAAAAAATTAAAGAAGTTTTGACGTAATATATAGTTCAACCGATTAATAAGAATACCCAGAATAATGAAATAAAGAAAGAAACAAAAGAAGTCCATGCCCGCAGCGAATAAGTTTCATTAATTATTCAGAGGAAGCAGGACTGAAACTCTTTGAAGTATAGGGATTGAACTTGACAGTCTTCTCCTCCTTTAGAGTTGAAGAAGAATACGTTTGGGAGATTTGTAATTGAGTCAATAAGGCTTGTTCCATGTAATACTTGTCAATTTCCTGGTATACCGCTTGTTCTTCCGGAGTTAGCAAACTTCTTGGACAATAAAAGATATCGTCTTCAAAAGTCTTACTGATATTGTTCTTATACATTATGGTGTTCATGCCATCTTGCTGGTTGGCAAATTCATCGTTAGAGTACACACCGCTATTGTTAGCGGTGTTATAACTGAAAATGCCGGAGTTATTATTACTGTTGGGCACAGAGGAAGAATAAAGCGACTGAGGGCTGATAAGCTGGAACTCGTGTTGATGTTGGTTGCTCTCCGTGAGATAGAGACTTGTGTTCATCTTGGCTTCAGCTTGTAGAAGTGGAGTCATGTTTTTGTTTGTTTATTGTGATGAAAACCGGAGCAGGAGAATAATGCGACAGGGGGGAGCAGCGAATATAAGGGGTTGAGGGAGAAATTCCTTGTAAACAATCCGTAGAGTAAACACTACTTGTTATCGAACGACAAGGCAACAACAAAGAAGGTGACGGTAAAGCAATACGAAAGGGTCGGTGTGGACGGCGTAGGTGCGCGGGATGCTATTAAGGTTGCGCGGAGTGAGAGGTAGCGTGCTCTCGAGGGTATTGTTCTTGTTCTTTTTATATTTTCGGCATTTCCACGATCGGCATTTTCCCAACAGAAGCGGATATATTTTAAGGGCGCGGAGATGAGCTCAACGGCAAGCGATATCGATATGATTGCATAACAAAGGCGATCATTGCACATGCAGAGGTGGGCCAGGATGGTACGATGCAGCGGTGCAGCGGTGCGGCTCGTAGGATAGATAGTGCAGTGGGCGCGACGAAGCTCAGCTGTTTGCGTCTGGCGAAGCGTCCTTGGCGTGATTGAGATCTCGCACCCTTGACGGAGATGCCGAGGTATCGCTAATATCTGAGGGCAGCTCAACGATATTGCGGTTCTGGATTGGCAGTTGGTTCATGAACATCGGTTGGATGTAACCGTATATGGGGGGTGGGGGTAGTTGTGGTAACGCCATCGGAGCAAAGGGAAGAGGATGCGGGTAGTACGGTGAAGCGTAAAGGGCGATTGTATTCTGTGCTCTGGCGGGGCTCGCTATTGGAAGAGCGGGAGGATGTGCAGCAGGCTGGACAACAATACCGTACGGGCGGAGTTGCGGGAACATTCTTGCTGTGATGCTTTGTTCGCTCGCAGCGTTACTTGCCGATTGTTGCAGTCTACGTAGGGACATCAGGTCAATGTCTGAATGAACAGAAGACTGATGCTGTCTTAAGTTGTCGATTCTACTAAAGAATTTAAGACAGATGTTGCATTGGAATGGCTTCTCCCCCGTGTGTTTCCTGATGTGCCTAGCCAGATGCTCAGCTCTGTTGAAACTCATTTTACAATCGGGGTATCCCACGCATCTATAGTTTCTCTTGGCAGGAGCGCTTTCTTTATTCCTTTTCGGCTGTTTTCCTCGCATCTTTGGTCAGTGGCATGCTAATTGACTTGCGATATAGATGTGGGTCGGGAGGGTTGGTGCTATGAAGTAGTAATCGAATCAAGAAGATATGGAAGAAAAAGAAAGGGGGTGTTTGTTCACATCACACAAACATCGGCAAGCTCAAGAAGTTATAACAAGAGAAAAAAGAAGGGAAACAATATTATAAACGATTGAAGGGATCCGCTGAGAAATGAAAAAAAGAAGAAAGCAAGAGAAGAAAAAAAAAAACTAGAGAAGTAACGGAAGACAAAAAAATCCCAGGCACTGAGAAAAGGGAAAAGCCTACTTAAATAAAGATAAACTTTCCTATGTCTTCTTAGTCCGGCAGTCCTCATAGCATACTGACCCGTGCCATGGCAAGGCCTGCAGGACCCTATGGCTCGAATACTAGCTACCGGGGTTTGTTTATCTTCTAGTTTGAGCAAAAAAACAGCAACAGCAGCAAACGTCGCTTCTTTGGGAGCGACGGACTTTTTTTTTTTGCGGAGCAAGACAGGCTCGGTGTTTGCACATATTCTAGGAACACAACCCAGAATCAAAGACTAAAGAACAGCCCAAAAAAAAGAAACGGCTCCGAGAGAGCCAGAGTTCACCTTCATGCTCATTTGCGCCAACCCCTCGTTGAGTGTGTTTCAGCAGCAACCTTGTACTGCACGCTGCACGACGGGAAGCCAAAAACACGGACCCCAAAGTCAGAGGCGCCTACTGGCACGCCTTTATTCCTGCTCTCCCTTGCAAGAGAACGTCCATAAATTCGAGACAGGATACGCAGCTAATCTGGTTAGTTGCAGATGCACGGTACCTGCCTTTTGCGTATTCTCTCTTGTGTAAGCACAGCTTATTGCAGCCCTCAAAAAAAGCAAGCGGTCGGGTAACCCGCGGACAGCAGGCGCAAAGGACACAGGCAGAATCCGCCGAGCGCATTATAAAAAGCGAGAAGAAATCGTCAGTTTTCAGCTTGTGGTCATGCTCTTTCGTTTTACATGGCTTTCTGCAGAGCACAGAAGCACACAGAATGGCGTATATGCTACAGCGCGCAAGCAAGAACAGGAGATGTTGTAGTCACGGCATCTCTCATTCTAGCTCTGCGCTGCTTGCGCATACACGCACCCAAAAACATCAAGAAAAGCCTTTCAATAAATTGCTTTTTTCTTGGCGAGAAAGAGAGGGGAGGTAAGAAAGGGCCTGAGACTTCGGTTGCAGGTTCTCTTTTTCTTTTTCTTTTTTTTTCCCGGAAAATAACTTTTCAGGACCGATTACCGTAGTTGCGACTACACCAATTGTTGTTCACACCCCCACGATTTTTGAAAACTAGTTTTTGGCATAATAACGTTTAGATTTCCCTTTTCCACCCTAATTTGTATTTAATTCGTTACAAAATTGGGACTATATTAGGGGCGACATTTTTTTTTTATTATTTTCTTAGTTAAATTCTTGTTCTTAACGAAATTACATACGTATTAAAATTATTTATTAGATAGAATTGGTATTGTCTTTTGAAAAAATCGGCGTATACTAATGGGAAAATTGACGGATATAGAGAAAAAGAGAGAGAAAGAGATTAGAGTTTTTTGTTTTTTGTTTTTGATAGAGATTGGTTAATTGTACATAATAGGAGGGGGCGCATGTTTTTATTATTATTATTATTATTGTTATTATTTTCTTGATTCCACGACGGAGGGGACGACAACAACCACCACAACAACGGCAAAGATCACGAAGCAGATGATGTAACATCTTATCTTGTTCTTTCTCGCATTTTTGGCGCTCTTGACGGCCTTGTTGGTGTGGCCCACACCCTGCTCTACGTCCTGCTGGGCGTCTTCCACATTCTTGTCGATGACATCCACGTTTTCTTGTTGTTCGATGACCAGTTCTTCCATGTCGTTGAATAATTGTGTCAGTTCGGCCATTGTCCTCTCCAACTTCAGCAACTCTTGGTGCCTGGCTTGCACTTCGGCCAACGCAGTCTTGGCCTCACCACGCCTGTTGGCGTTTAGCAGAGCCTGAGAAAAGATTTGCTGGCCATTGACGTCGTTGATGGCCGCTTCCACCTCCTCGTCTGTGGCTTCTGGCTGGATGATTGTGTACTGTCTCTTGGCTTGCTCTTTGCTTTCTTCCTTGTAATTGGAGTCGATAATCCTGTAGTCCTGAATTAGTTTCAAGAATTTCTGTCTCGAATTTTCTGCTTGGGCCTGCTTGTTGGGGTCACGCAACCCGTCCTTCTGTGCGTCTTTGATGTCCGCCTTCAATTGGTACTGCAAGTCGGTGGCCTGTGAGATGTAGTCGTCCAAGGAACGTCTCAATTCCATTTCTTGTTCTTCGCTCACCTGGGTCAGCAGGTCCTTGTGTTGCATATCAATCCGGTTGATGATGTTCTCGTATCTGGATAAGTTTGCATTGATTGAGTTGATCTTGTTCATGAACCCAACGAAATCGTCGCTGCCGTCTGTGTGGCCTGTTGGGGCATTGTTCAAGTCCTCCTCTTGCATTTCATAGTTTTCGGCGTACGGATTGTTATTTCCGTAAGGATTAACGTTGCTCATCTTTGCAATGTGTGTATGAATATGCGACTGTTCCACGCTATTCGGATTCTTTCTGTGTGCACTACAACGCTGACCTGCCACCAGCAAGCACTTCCTTCATACATTTTTCTTTGTTTTTTTTTCATCCATCCATTATATTAGACGCACGGAAATGGCAATTTCGTAAACACGGCCGGGTGACAGCCCGATCGTTTAGGGGCCCTTTGAGGCCCTTCGCTACCCGGCCTGGGAGTGCAGAAGATGCCACATACCGCCTTTTGGCTAGCTTCCCTCTGTGTATATATATATACAACTTCTAGCGGAGCTTCAAAGATCTTGCATTTGTCGGATTTAAAGATAATCTGGCTCCCCTCACACACACATACAGTTTTCACAGACGATGACTATCAAACCGACCAAGAGCTTCCAGAATTGCCTCGAGGCTGAAGTGCCTGGTTACAACGACTGCCCCACAGTTTTGTTCTCCATTGACCCTAATAGCGGCCCCAAATCTAAATCAAAGGCAAGAGCGAAGACGAAAAGATGTGTGAGTGGCAAACTGGCCACGGAGGTGCTGGATCTCTATGGGAACACCAAAACAGCCACGACGCCGCCTCCTATATCGAAAAGGCCACCCGCAGACCCTACTCAACAAGAACCCGCTTCTGAAATTGTGCCTGCGACAGGCCAAAACGATACCCAGTCACAAACAGTGGTGTACAGTAAGGACGACCTGCTGCTTAAGATCAATGATCTTTGCGGGCCCGGCTCAAGGTTGGCCTCGAAAGAGCAGGATTTCTACAAAAAAAAATTAGACTCTAATATTGCCAAGATTTTACACACAGATCACACGAGAATGGTGTTATCGCAGATCTTCGATGAAAATGATAAGCAAGCAGCTGTAAAGACCATCAAACACTGGATGGTTACCGACACGACCATTTCCAATTGGTGTCCTGCCTTCCTAAAACTTTTCGAAAACAGCGCGCAAAGAAATTGACTATTATATAGATTTATAAATAGAAGTACGTTATATGCATAATATTCTTTTCATATATTTTTAGCATGCTTTAACAGATGAGATGGAAAAAACCGCGGCAAGTTACCCGCGGCTCAGAATATGAAATTTACGCAATAAAGAAATCATCTCATCACACCAACCAACAGTATATAGCATCGAACGCACGTCGTTGCATCGTAGACCGCTCCATCGTAGATATCTGAGTATTTGCGGGCCTGGAATATGAGCGAAGAGAAACCGCACAAGATCAGCATAATTGACATACTAAACAAGAAACCACAGCTTACCGAAAAGACACCCTTAGATGATTTCTTCGAGGATCTAGATGATAATATAATCACCCCCATAAATAACTTCGAGTTTGACTCAGCATCTCATACTTCGGTTTACCAAGCCTTGAAGTGTTCAGACAACAATGGGTTTGTCGTCATGTTATTACAGTACTTCAAACTTTTGCACATTCAAGTGCTTGACCAGCAAAAGACACTCATCCAAAATAAAAGTGATCTGTTGCCCATCTCATTGCATGACATGAAGTATGTTGATGAACTGATCAATCTACTGATTCTTCACGGTATCGACGCTAATTTGTCTCCAATGATAAAAATTCCCTTCGATTCAAAAAGGCTGAATGCCTTCAGAAAGGGCGACAAAAGCACACAGTATGAAACGCCTTCATCGCATACCATAAACAGCGATACGTTATCTTTAGTGATAACTGTCTTCTATGAGATTCTGACTAATGAAACGTCTTCGGATTATTTGAAAAACATAATCTTAAAAGGCAATGCATATGCGAACATTTTCTTAGGTTTGTTATCACTACATTTGCAACAGCCCAACCACTTCTCATCGCAGATGATTACAAAACTGGAAACCTCTCAAGAAACCTATGCGCTGTTTGGAATGTATACTTTACTGGTTGAAACAATTCAAGACGCAAAGGTAAGGGAACTAATACTACTGAAGCTGACTACTTTATCCTTACGAAGACCAGAAAACGGTCTCATCAGTTTGGTTGATTTTATCTTGGGTGTAAGAGACGCTGAAGATATTGATATTGAGAAGTTTAATCGTGTTTATCAAATTTTGATGAGTAAACCTAAAACAATGACGAATTTGCAATACTTGACTGAATTGTTCAAACAAATATACGATGGCCTCACTTTTGTAAACAGACCTATCCTTGTTACTTGTTTGAATGGATTAATCCTAAAATTTTATATGAGGAATAAAAGAATTGTCCACGATTTTCTGTTTCAAAAGATCAATTCCGTCATTTTCAATTGTCCATTACTTGACCATTCGGCAAAGGAACTGAATAATACCATGAACGTACTTATATCATTGTCTAAAAACTCTTCAACCGATTTACTGAATGATTTAGTTACCTTTAATCCCAATGCAAATGGTGCTTCTGGCCAATTTTTCTTGAATTTATGGATATATTCCCTTTTTTTGAAAAAGAACCAAAAAATTAACCCATTGAAAATAAATGAATTGTCCATATCGGACGATAAAAATCAAAATAGTGAAAATGTGCCGGAGGAACCCTTTTCAAATTATTACCAGGTCGTGCTATCACTATTAAAATCTCTGATAATCGTAACAGAAAACTATCAAATTCTAAATCTATTAAGCCTTAACTTGGTTAATTTCGAGCATGAAAAATGGAAGTTTTTGATTGATCTAGACACTCAGTTACCTTATGTATCAGTTAAGGGCCCAAGTACAGTGGAGTTACTCTCCAAAAATGTGTCGAAAAATATCGAGATATCCCAATTCTTCCACGACATGGACCTTGCAGTGGATTTGTTTATGGAATTCTTGGTATTACTGAATGATGAAGAACAATTGAAAAACCTCTTTTTGGAAATTTTGAAAAGATGGGTTCATCATGCAAAGGAAACTGGGAAAAACTCCTCGGCAGATCCAGACAGCATATCAGATGTGGCAGACAATGCGCTTATACTTATGGATTTGAAACTTCTGGAACGCATGAACGATCAGTTTAAATCAAACATTGTCAACAAGTCTAAGGATGTACTTATCGTTATTGATCAATTGATTGACATTGTTCAAGGAAAAGACGAAACGCAAGAAAAAGAAGTTGATTCAGATGATGACGAAGAAGAGGAAGTAGCGGAAGAGTTAGACCCAACTGAAAATTCCGCTGTCAAAATTATCTTACAATTATTGTCGACTGTTCTTTCAGAATCGTCTAGCAGTACATTATCTCAAAACAGCCATACATTAAAATCTATTTCTAAAAAATTACAATCTCTCAATCCAAAGGTCCCAGAGGCAAAAACACTGTTAGCATCGATGGATAGAGTTCTGGTTACTAAGCATACAACAAAAGCCGATGGCGATACAGAAACTGACATAGATATGGACACTCTTGATAAAGCGATGACTAATTTAAACGATCCTTTAGTTCCGATTAAATCGCACGGGTTAGTAAAACTACGACATTTAGTCGAAAAGAAATCTAAAGTGATCACTGTGAAGAAAGTGCTGCACATACATTTGGACTATTTAAAGAATTCAGACCCCTTTATTTATCTCAACGTCATTAAAGGACTTACTACATTGTGCGAAATAGACCCTGAAACTACCTTGGCTCCCCTTGTTGAGTTTTATGCGAATAAGAGGAACAAAAACAAACTGGATAACGTGTTAAAAGTCGGCGAAGTGTTCATCAATTACATCCGAAGTCAAAATCAACTGTTCCAGGGGAAATTTGCTCATTTGATTATAGATACCTGTCTCGATATTGTGAGACCCAATGATAAAACTCCGCTGGACAACAGATGGCGTATGTCATCCATGTCAATCTTAGGTATGTGCCTTCAAGTTAATGCCAAGGGCCTTCCGGAGCGAATCCATGATATGCTAGACTGCGCATTCGGGATATTACAATTAGAACAACCACGTAATCATCCTGAGGGCAAGGATGATTCTTTCCTTATGAGAAGAAGTGCCGTACACTTGATACATGACCTGTTGTACAGTACGGGACTCGACATGCTCCCCCCCGAGTACAATTACGACAAGTTGAAAACACTGTTATCTTACGTGCATGATCAAGATGAAGATTACTTGGTCTGCGAACAGGTCAGCAGGCTCTTAACTGTACTAAATGAATTGTTCACAAGTTCTCTACACGTTTAAAGTTATAATATTCTCTTTTAGTTTAGGCATACTTTATACAACGTTGCACTTCTATACTACTCTGTATTGATCATTTCTTTTTTCAGAACGATGGAAATTGTCGAGAAAATAAAAAATGATTTAGCCGCCGATGTTAATTGGTTACCCGCATTCTTCTTTGGGCTTTTTTTCTTTCTAGAAGGTTAAAGAACAATTTTTCTCTTTTTTTCGAGGTTCCACCAACCGTTGGATAATGAGGGAGCAGAGTTGTATAAAAAGAGTGGCATGTGAACTGTCGATCCTCAATATAGCACGGACTCTTGCATTATTTCTTGTGTGGTCTGTTGTTGTTTTGTCTTTTGCAAATTCTGTAAATCAACAAGAAAAATAGAATCAATCTGAAACATGGCTGGTGAAACTTTTGAATTTCAAGCTGAAATTACTCAGTTGATGAGTTTGATCATCAACACTGTCTATTCTAACAAAGAAATTTTCTTGAGAGAACTGATCTCCAATGCTTCCGATGCTTTGGACAAGATCAGATACCAAGCTTTGTCAGACTCAAAGGAATTGGACTCTGAACCTGAATTATTCATTAGAATCACTCCAAGACCAGAAGAAAAGGTCTTGGAAATCAGAGATTCCGGTATTGGTATGACCAAGGCGGAATTGATCAACAACTTGGGTACCATCGCTAAGTCTGGTACTAAGGCCTTTATGGAAGCTCTTTCTGCTGGTGCCGATGTCTCCATGATCGGTCAATTCGGTGTTGGTTTCTACTCCTTATTCTTGGTCGCCGATAGAGTTCAAGTTATCTCTAAGAACAACGAAGATGAACAATACATCTGGGAGTCCAATGCAGGTGGTTCTTTCTCTGTTACTCTAGACGAAGTTAACGAAAAGATTGGTAGAGGTACTGTCTTGAGATTATTCTTGAAGGATGATCAATTGGAATACTTGGAAGAAAAGAAGATTAAGGAAGTCATCAAGAGACACTCCGAATTCGTTGCTTACCCAATCCAATTGCTAGTCACCAAGGAAGTCGAAAAGGAAGTTCCAATCCCAGAAGAAGAAGAAGAAAAGAAGGATGAAGAAAAGAAGGATGAAGATGACAAGAAACCAAAATTGGAAGAAGTTGACGAAGAAGAAGAGGAAAAGAAGCCAAAGACCAAGACAGTCAAGGAAGAAGTTCAAGAATTAGAAGAACTAAACAAGACTAAGCCTCTATGGACCAGAAACCCATCCGAAATCACCGAAGAAGAATACAATGCTTTCTACAAATCCATCTCCAACGACTGGGAAGACCCACTATATGTTAAGCATTTCTCCGTCGAAGGTCAATTAGAATTCAGAGCTATCTTGTACATTCCAAAGAGAGCTCCATTTGACCTATTCGAAAGTAAGAAGAAGAAGAACAACATCAAGTTGTACGTTCGTCGTGTTTTCATTACCGACGAAGCTGAAGATTTGATTCCAGAATGGATGTCCTTCGTTAAGGGTGTTGTTGACTCTGAAGATTTACCATTGAACTTGTCCAGAGAAATGTTACAACAAAACAAGATCATGAAGGTTATCAGAAAGAACATCGTCAAAAAGTTGATTGAATCCTTCAACGAAATTGCTGAAGACTCTGAACAATTCGAAAAGTTCTACTCTGCCTTCGCTAAGAACATCAAATTGGGTGTTCATGAAGACACTCAAAACAGAGCTGCCTTGGCTAAATTGCTACGTTACAACTCTACCAAGTCCGTTGACGAATTAACTTCTTTGACTGATTACATTACCAGAATGCCGGAACACCAAAAGAACGTTTACTATATCACTGGTGAATCTCTAAAGGCCGTTGAAAAATCCCCATTCTTGGACGCTTTGAAGGCTAAGAACTTTGAAGTTTTGTTCTTGACTGATCCAATCGATGAATACGCTTTTACTCAATTGAAGGAATTCGAAGGTAAGACTTTGGTCGATATCACTAAGGATTTCGAATTGGAAGAAACTGACGAAGAAAAAGCTGAAAGAGAGAAGGAAGTTAAAGAGTTCGAAACATTGACCAAGGCCTTGAAAGACATCTTGGGTGAACAAGTTGAAAAGGTTGTTGTCTCTTACAAACTAGTGGATGCTCCAGCTGCCATCAGAACTGGCCAATTCGGTTGGTCCGCTAACATGGAAAGAATCATGAAGGCACAAGCTTTGAGAGACTCTTCCATGTCCTCTTACATGTCCTCCAAGAAGACTTTCGAAATCTCTCCAAAATCTCCAATCATCAAGGAATTGAAAAAGAGAGTTGACGAAGGTGGTGCTCAAGATAAGACTGTCAAGGATTTGACCAACTTATTATTCGAAACCGCTTTGTTAACTTCTGGTTTCAGTTTGGAAGAACCAACCTCTTTTGCTTCAAGAATTAACAGATTGATCTCTTTGGGTTTGAACATTGATGAAGAAGAAGAAGAAGAAACTGAAGCTGCTACCGAAGCTGCTACTGATGCTCCAGTCGAAGAAGTTCCAGCTGACACCGAAATGGAAGAAGTTGATTAATCGGTTTTTTCGTTTTCATGTCTTATATATTATATAAATTTGTTTACTTATTTTTACTATTTGTAATAATGATACTGCTTTATGCACTCTTTAAAAAATTCTGTTCAATGTAAACAAATTATTAATGTGAATATCTTAGTCTCTTTCTGATGTAAGTATATGCATTATAAGAAGAAACCAACTAATAGATACATATGTTTGTAATGTTATATATTGCTAGGCATATTCTGTTTGAACTTCCCTACAACTTTCTTCAACATAATGATTGATCTTTTCAAGTTCTTGGCATCTTCTATAATTAGCGTAGAGCTTCAGACTTGACCAGCTGACGGCTGCAGTACCGCAACCTATAATATTGAAAATCATTCTAAATTCCGAGGGAGAACAATTAGGTGACCATTCAATTCCGAACCTCTTTTGTATCCAGAGAAAAATGTTCAGCAGAAGACTTCCTGTACATTTACCAACAAACGGCCATATTATCTTTTCTGCTAAAACAGTATACCAACTGCGTTTAATAAAGAATTCATCAACAGAAACCCCCTGGTTAGCATTTTCAAAGTCTCCATGGTATAAATTTTCAGCACCTTTACGGATTAATCTTTTGTACATTAGGTCGAGAAACCTCTTAAAGGTAAAATTATAACAGAATGTGGCCAAATTCGAATATAGTATTATCTTAGGTAAACCTACCCCCTTGTAGTATTTGTTGCCGGCGGTTTTGACAATATTGAGGTATATCCATTTGAATAGTATTGCATTAGCACTCACATTAGAAATATTACTTAAGTAATGCAAGAATCCATATATTATTACTGAAGAAGTCAGTGGAATGCTTAGTAAGCCACGTTCAGTTTGCGCATAAATGTCCAACGCCTTTGTGGTACTTATATTCAACATATTTCTTAAAATGTTTTCAGGAAACAGGCAACGTAACTGCCATAGTCCAAGGTCAAAACTCGTCTTTTCAGGATTTAATAGAAATGAACTAGTGACGCCTAATGGGATCACGTACCGTGTGATTTTTTGCCATTGATAAAATAACGATAATATAAGGGAATGTATGGTTACCGTGGGCCTCTTTATGAAAGTTGTCTTCTTACACTGGGGACACTCGCCAAATTTAAGCAAAACATAAGGTGGATGATTATTTCTTTTAGTATAGAGAGACATCAGATTAAGCATGTAATCGTTTTGAAATGGTACTGATTTTTGCCCCCAAATAGGTCGTGTGTCCCATATTTCAGTCAATGACAAAGTAGTCATAAAATCATGATGCCCATCAACGAGGCACTTAAGACTGGTTATGATAGGTAGATCGGCACCCTTTGGTGAATTAGTTGGGTCTGAAAGGAAAAGCTCAACATGCATTTGATATAGCCATTTTATGTAGCAACGTTTATGTATTTGTAAGTTGCAACCGCATGTGTGCAGCAGCCATGTGCTATCATATGTGGATTCCTCTAGGCATACCCAACATATACACCTTTTTTTTTTTAAGGATGGGACAAAGTGGAATACTGCCATGTTAGTTTGAGTATCGAACTGCTGAAGCTCCGTCCAATATAGCTCTTGTCTAAGACTATCTCATTTGGTTTGTCTATGGAGGTGGGGACGAGCGACTTACTCACACTTTCAACTCCACCTCGCCTGAAAATAGTTGAATGCGATGGACGGTAAAGAGGCAAAAAAATGCTTTCTTTCTCATTTGAATATTCACGATGAGAAGTACATTATTTTACTATTTACGTAACGTAGTCTTGTATGTATACATATTTACAGAGTGGCAATGACCTTTGCTGGAAAGAAAAAATCGGGGTTTACCCCTTCCTTTATTGGCTTGATTGTTGTAGATCCAACATGACATGCTTTCTTAACAGATTCTTCTTTATATTCTTCTTTAGTGATAAAGGATCGTCAACACCGTGATCTTTTAGGAACTGATTACATTTCAGATCATCCAATAATAGCTCAGATGTTTGAGATTGAATAGAATCAATCACACCTCTTTGTTTCTCCAGATCGAGCTCTATTTCAGATATATCCAACTGTAAGAGTTCCCTTACGGTTTCCTGGGAAAACTCTTGGATACCGTACCTTTCTTTAATTTGCGATAACTCTTTCGGCGTAGATCCCTTGGATAACGCATCTTGAATTATTTTAATGTCTTGTAATAGGGTAGTTTTCTCATTTGATTTGCTCTCCCTTGCTGATCTTTTGTCCAAAAACTCTTTTGCCTTCTGTGTTTCCTCCTTAGCAACGCTTAATTGAGCTTCAGATTCATATAGCGCAAACTGTTGACCTTTATTTCTGATAATCTCAGCAATGGCAAAGAACTTCCTCTTCGAAAGTGGCCTAGTCGCTTCTATTCTTACCAGGTCACCTTCCCTCGATATTCCGCCCTCGTCATGAACCAAATAGTCTCTTCTGTGGAACAATTCTTTATTAATTTTTTTATTAAACACTTTTGTCTCTACACGCACTTTAACCGTTTTTTGCATCTTCCCTTGGGAGACGACCAGGCCTAAAAAATTTTGACGGGCCATTGTAACGTAACTCCGCTGGCTTCTTGTAATGTTTCCGATTCAGGTTCACCTCTTTGAACTCACACAAGTTGACTTTATTAGGTATTGCTATTAAAGACCTTTATGCTGGTATTGCCTGAAACTAATTCATATTTCAAGACTCAGAAAAAGAAAAAGGATTTTATGTTACCCGCCTCCACATATTGTTACCCGTATCTTTACTCTTGATGAAGGAAGACTCTTTTTAAGAGAGTCATGGTCTTTGGAGAAGTCACAGAAGTCAAGCATCGAGAAGCTGACGCTTTTGATAAGCTAATCGAAACGATCTCCACAAGTATAAATGGGAATGCAACCTGCCCGTGTGCCTCAGTTTTCTGTTTCTCTTGATTGATAGCTAAGCACACAAGTAGCCGTTGTTTTCCGTATCTATTTACCTTATTGCTGCTGCTGCTGCGTGATCTACTCATCGATTTGACTACAGCTCTTTGAAAAAAAGGGAATCTCTTTATTGAACAAAGTAACATGTTTAGAACAAGAGTGGCCGCTATTTTACACAGGGCTACCGTCAGAACAGGCACAGGATGTGTTCCTCTAGTGAGAGCCAGAGGTTTCCATCGTAACTCCATTCTGCTTAGCCCAGCCGTTGCTGACGTATCGTCTACGGAATATAAAAAGATTTACAATCCAGACTTGAAGAATATTGATAGACCACTGGACACGTTCCCGAGACGTCACTTGGGCCCTTCTCCCAATGATGTGAAAAAAATGTTGAAGACCATGGACTATGACGATTTAAACGCATTTGTAGAAGAGCTTGTCCCACCTAATATTTTGAAGAAAAGATCCTTGAAACTAGAAGCTCCTAGTAAGGGATACTGTGAGCAAGAAATGCTGCAGCATTTGGAAGAAATTGCCAATAAAAATTCCTATAAAGTTAAGAACTTTATTGGTAAGGGTTATTACGGCACGATTTTACCGCCGGTTATTCAAAGAAACCTATTGGAAAGTCCAGAATGGTATACTTCTTACACTCCTTACCAGCCTGAAATATCGCAGGGTAGATTGGAAGCTTTATTAAACTTCCAAACCGTAGTTTCCGATCTGACTGGTTTGCCCGTGGCAAACGCCTCATTGTTGGATGAAGGTACTGCGGCTGGTGAGGCTATGCTACTGTCATTCAATATTTCCAGAAAGAAAAAATTGAAATATGTAATTGATAAAAAATTACATCAGCAAACAAAGAGTGTTCTTCATACAAGAGCCAAACCATTCAATATCGAACTTATCGAAATTGACTGTTCCGATACCAAGAATGCTGTCGAAGTCTTGAAGAACCCTGACGTATCTGGTTGTTTGGTCCAATATCCAGCAACAGATGGTTCAATCTTACCTCCTGATGCAATGAAGCAACTTTCTGAAGCTCTACATTCTCACAAATCTTTATTGTCTGTCGCCTCAGATTTGATGGCTTTAACACTATTAAAGCCGCCAGCCCAATACGGTGCTGATATCGTCTTGGGTTCTTCTCAAAGGTTCGGTGTTCCTATGGGTTATGGTGGTCCTCATGCTGCCTTTTTCGCTGTTATTGATAAACTGAATAGAAAAATTCCTGGCAGAATTGTTGGTGTGTCCAAGGATCGCCTAGGTAATACTGCCCTGCGTCTAGCTTTACAAACTAGAGAACAGCACATCAAGCGTGACAAAGCAACTTCAAACATTTGCACCGCTCAAGCCCTTTTGGCTAATGTTGCCTCGAGTTACTGTGTTTATCACGGTCCTAAAGGTCTGCAAGATATTTCCAGGAGAATATTCAATTTGACATCGATATTAGCAAATGCCATTAAAAATGGGGGCTCTCCTCACCAATTAGTTAACGAAACTTGGTTTGATACTTTGACCATAAAATTGGGCAACGGTTTATCTTCTGAACAGTTACTGAATAAAGCTCTAATAGAGTTCAATATTAATTTATTTGCAGTCGATGCTACTACTGTTTCCTTATCTCTTGATGAAATAACTACTAAAAGCGATATTGAAAATTTAATAAAAGTATTTGAGATTGACAATTCCTCAGAGTTTCTCTCAAAGGATTATTCCAACAACTTGCCAGCAGAATTTCAGCGTACAGATGACATTTTGAAAAGCGAAGTCTTCCATAAGCATCATAGTGAAACAGCAATGCTAAGATATTTACACAGGTTACAATCTCGTGATTTATCTCTTGCTAATTCTATGATTCCATTAGGTTCCTGTACTATGAAGTTGAACAGTACTGTGGAAATGATGCCCATCACATGGCCACAGTTTGCCAATATCCATCCCTTCCAACCATCAAACCAAGTTCAAGGATACAAGGAACTCATTAGTTCCTTGGAGAAGGATTTGTGCAGCATTACGGGTTTCGATGGTATCTCTTTACAACCAAATTCAGGTGCCCAAGGTGAATACACCGGTTTGAGAGTTATTAAATCATACCTGGAAAGTAAAGGTGAAAATCATCGTAACATTTGTTTGATCCCCGTATCTGCCCATGGTACGAATCCAGCTTCTGCCACCATGGCAGGTTTGAAAGTCGTACCTGTCAACTGTTTACAAGACGGTTCTTTGGATTTAGTGGATTTAAAGGCCAAGGCTGAAAAACATTCTAACGAATTAGCGGCTGTTATGATTACTTACCCCTCCACGTACGGTCTATTTGAACCAGGTATCCAAGAAGCCATTGATGTCGTTCATTCGTTTGGTGGGCAAGTCTACTTGGATGGTGCTAACATGAATGCCCAGGTCGGTTTGACTTCACCTGGTGATCTCGGCGCAGACGTCTGCCACTTGAACCTACACAAGACATTTTCTATTCCTCACGGTGGTGGTGGCCCAGCCGGTGCCCCTATCTGTGTCAAATCACACCTAATACCACATTTACCCAAGCATGACGTTGTCGATATGATCACTGAAGTTGGTAGCAAAAATTCTATTGATTCGGTCTCCTCTGCTCCATATGGTAACGCTTTGGTGTTGCCAATCTCTTATGCCTACATCAAAATGATGGGTAATGAAGCTTTACCATTTTCTAGTGTCATTGCCATGTTAAACTCAAATTATATGTTGACAAGATTGAAGGATCATTATAAGATTCTTTTCGTCAACGAATTGAGTACTCTAAAACATTGTGCTCATGAATTTATCGTCGACTTAAGAGAATACAAAGCTAAAGGTGTTGAAGCCATTGATATTGCCAAGAGATTGCAAGATTATGGATTTCATGCTCCAACATTAGCTTTCCCTGTGCCTGGGACTTTAATGGTAGAACCAACAGAATCAGAAAACTTGGAAGAACTAGATAGATTCTGTGATGCCATGATATCTATTAGGAGAGAAATTGACGCATTAGCGTCTGGTCAACCAAAGGGACAAATCTTAAAGAATGCCCCTCATTGTTTGGAAGATTTTATTACTTCTTCTGATTGGGATACCAGAGGTTATACCCGTGAAGAAGCGGCTTATCCATTGCCCTTCTTGAAGTACAATAAATTCTGGCCAACTGTTGCTAGACTAGATGATACTCATGGTGACATGAATTTGATATGTACATGTCCTTCTGTGGAGGAAGTTGCAAGCGAAAATGATTAAGTGTATACTCGTTACTTTGTGTATGTATATTAGTTGACGCATTATGCACATATGTAAACAAAATAAAATATTCAGAAAAAGTTTATAACGGAATCTTATTCAAAGAACACACTCATAGCTTCGATTATAGTACACTGAGATATATTTCACAAGTTGAAACTTCTGTGGAGTTCGTTTTATTTATATGCTGTATTATTGTGTATGCAATTACTATAAAAGGTTAGAAAATTAGGTAAACATTCAAAAATGCATGCTTAGCTAATAGTATCGTATATATAAATATATGTATGCAATGTCACATGCTTTCTTTAACTGTTAATTTATTTTCTTCTTCTGTAGTGGCCTTTATAGTTTTTGAAACCTCGCTTCCCATTAGCAGGTTTCTTAGTAGGCTTGCTAATCGCCCTTGTAGATGCTTTTGCGCTTATCGAGCTCTTTGGTAATTGACTTTCTCTAATTTGGTTGATTATTTGTTCATTTTCCTTGACTTCATTAGGGTTAGCGTCAAAAAACCTAGATCGTGTTCCTGTTGTGGGGATGATCTGATTGGTTGAACCGGATATTTTGTTGACGGACTCTTCATTTAATATGGTGTCGTACTTTTCATGTTCCCTGCTTGATCTTTTGTTGCTAAGATCAGCAATTGTGGCTTTGAAGTATTTAAATCTCCGACAATATTTATCCTCTATTGGACCCAAAGTTGCAAAGGCCGACTCACTCATTGGCAAAATTGTCGCCATTTTCTTTAAGATAGAGTCGGGCATAAAGTTCCCAACTGGAGGAACCATTCTATTTCCTAAATTTAAAGATAATTCTCTTAACCGGTCGTATGTCATTCGCAGATTATTTAGTTCTTGAGTCGAATGTAACTCGGAATTGTTTTTTAATGATATAGAATGTGATGTTTCCATTGTTGAACTACTGTAGGTATACGATCTTAAGTGTTCTTTCGCACTTATAAATCGTGCAGGATTAGCAGCTGTATTCCCCCCAATAGTTGTTGACCTTTGAGCTATAGCCGGAGTATTACCCCCATTTGATTGATGGCTCGAAGATGTTGAGGGACGAGAGTTTGGTGCCGATATCGTAAATTGCATCTTTATCTCCATTTTTCCACTGAGTAATTTTCTAGCATTGGGCCCAACTTTTACGTAACTCGAAGCAAACCCACTGTTATTCATGATAGAATACTCCTGTAAGACACGGATAGTAATCAAATGAAAAAAAATTCTTTCGATTTCGGATTTTTGCATGGACTTACCAAGACCGTGTTCATCTAATGTATCGTGATTAGCCTGCACAATTTTGGAGGTTCTTGAACCTTTGAAAATGTCTTGACAATAAATTATGGTGACTCTTTCATTTTGAATACTCTCCACTAGTTTTACAATTTTTATGGCAGGATCCGTAACATCTCTTTCCTCATTTATCACATTTGCACTATTCCTGCAATTGTCACAGTTCTTGTGACACAGTTTAGAATCAAAATCTTCATTGAAGTAGGATAGCACTAATTTTCTTCTACAATCAGTAACGTTGTCACAGTATGCCATCACTTGCTGTAATTTATTTAAATGTTTTTCCTTATTTTCTCTGTCTAAATTCTTATCCTTTTGAATCATTGTTTGCATAGTTCTGATGTCTCTAAATGAAAAATAGGTGATACAATATGAATAATTGCCATCCCTACCGGCACGACCAGTTTCTTGGTAATAGCCTTCTAGTGTTCGTGGCACGGTGAAATGGTAAACAAATCTAACATCGGGTTTATCAATTCCCATACCAAATGCGACGGTAGCACAAATCACTTGGATTTCGTCAGCCTGCCACGCCTTTTGAACACTTAATCTTTCATCAGGTTCCATACCTGCATGGTAAAAGGCGCATTTGATGCCATTTCTCTGCATTTGGGCTGACGTTTGCTCACAAGATTTTTTAGAGTGACAATATATGATACCAGTTTCGTTTTTGAATCTCAATTTAACAGCGTCACAGATCTCGAAAATGGTATTTTTGGTCTTTTTTTTTACTTCGTAGTACAAATTTGTTCTATTAAAACTTTGCTTCAAGAAAACAGGATCCTTTAGTTCTAGATTATGAATGATATCCATTCTTACTTGTTCACTTGCGGTTGCAGTTAGAGCGATCATTGGAATATCGGGATATTCCCTCTTGAAGAATTTCAATTCTTTGTAATCAGGCCTGAAATCATGGCCCCAATTAGAAACACAATGGGCTTCATCTACAACAATACGGGCCAACTTTCCATCTGCATATAGTCTACTAATGGCTCTCTTACACTGTTCAGAAGCACTAATCATTTCAGGGGATATATAAACCAAATCCAATAACCCATGAATAAACAAATTGAAAGTCTGTCTCCTTTGTTCGGCCGTCCCTTTCGAACTGAACATGCTTGCCTTAATATTTTTATTCAACAAATGTTCCACTTGATCCTGCATCAGAGAAATTAAGGGAGAAACGACAATGGTAGTACCATGCGTTTTACCTAACTTGACCACTGCAGGAAGTTGATAGCAAAGCGATTTACCACCCCCTGTCGGCATAAGAACAAAAACATCCTTACCTTGTAAGGTTGCATTTACTGCCTCTAACTGATTAGGTCTAAATCCAGGTAGTTTGAATATTTCATGCAAGCGGTATAAAACCTCATCCGACCAAGGATAAGTTGGACCTTTTGCCTTAGAGGACAGTTTAGACCTGCTCACTATATCACTTAGTGAAAAGTCGTCATCAAAATCATCTTCCTCACCTTTTTTTTGACTAGCATTCGATCTTTCTCTTTTAATCGTAGGAGACCAGGAGGGTGATTTCTGATCATCCGTAAGCTTCCTTTCTGTTATAATCTTCAGGTCATTGTCCAGTTCCTGAATATCTGCAGCTTGCGTTCTATTTTCTCTTTCTTCGTCGAATCTTTCTAAATCGCTATCTGATAGGTTTTCAAAATTGTTATTGTTGTTATCTTCATCGTAATCACCACTTTCCTTTTCACTGTCAATTAACTCTAAATCAGAATGTGACATGGGTAAGTTCTGGTTACCAAAGGAAAAACTTATGCTATCATCCAAAATTGCATCCCTTTCTAAATCGTCTTCCAGTAAATCAATATGCTCCACGTCTGTTTGCCTTTGACGATTGGATATATCACTCTGTGTTGTTGGGGAAGACAAAATAACTTGAACATTTTTATTTTGTGATAAAGTAATTGTGGATCTAGTATCGTCTTCTAGGGGATCTTCTTTAATGTTTGCACTACCATCTAGATTATCATGATAATCAGTATCTTGGGTGGCCTCGAGACCATCATTCACTACAAAATCAAAATCGCTTTGGTTTAATAAATCATTTTCTTCCTTTTCTTCATCTCTGGTAGTCATATAACTAGAATGATCATCTTCTTCAGCCTCCATTGTGAGTTCATCTTCTTCTCTTTCAATTTCTGGGCAATCTTCTCTCAATGATTTACCCATAATGTAGTCAAAGGGGTCATCTCTCTCAGGAATTCTGTAGTTAACTGGTTCTCTTGAACGCATATTTCTTCTTCTTGTAAGTTCATCTTGTTCTTCTGTGGTCAAGTTGAGACGTGTCGGTGAGGGAGAAATTGGAGTATTGTTTTGCGGCATATCTACTAACCCTTCTTGTAGTACCATGGTAGGATCATTATTTGCATCATCCTCATCATCTAGCACTTGAATCAAGTCATCATCGTGGTTTTCATTATTAGCATTACTATTGGGGTTTTTGGTGGGAATTGCGGTAGCTGCATCAGCAGCTACAGCCATAGTCGCAGTGATTGCAGTAGTGGTTCCTAGATTTGTGCTTTTGAAAGATAGGTTGTTTTCTAATGGACTGGGCAAAATGCTTGATATAATATTATTGTTTTGCGAGGGAAGCTGGCTGTGGTCTATAGTTTGACTTTTCCAGAGTGCGTCTTTCTTAATTTGTGCGATTTCCCTTTCCAAAGAGTTTATTTTGATGGAAACGTTAGATAATTGGGGCCTTATGTCCCTACTCAATTGTAGCCTTTTAGCATCCTCTGACAATGATGTAGATTCAATGATACTACATTTTTGGAGTAACAATTTTGATTGCTCCTTCAAGACAGTAATCAATGAGCCTTGAAGTCGGATTATATCCCTCTCCAGCCTGTCTTGGTGCTTCTCAATCTGTTTGCTCGTGCTTGCGCTATCAATCACGTCGTTGGTATTGTTTCTGCGATCCATATTTCTACTACTACTATTTTCAACAAGAGAACTCGCCATGGGCGGTCGAAGCATATTTGCACTGTGTGTTTTCGAACCGCTGGGGGACCTTGGGTTCGATACGATACTTGTGCTGGCCGGTATATCGCCCATGGGAATGTCGGTATATTGGTTCGACGTGGCAGGGTAGGAGAGCCATTCCGAGTCGTTCGATAGGGTTTGCGTGCCCTCGCGTTGTTTCGCAGCGGTACTAGTGGAACCAGATCCAGGAAGGCTAGTTAACAGGTTTATTGCCCCTGCTTCATATACATCTCTGGACGGCGTAATCGGTGGCGAATTTGTCTTGGGCTTCTTATTCGCTATATGCTTTTGAATGGCCTGAAACACAAACTCTTTGTCTTCCTGCAAAGTCGCCGTTTCTTTCAACCATTTGTGCTCCCTCCTTAAGTTATGCGACGGCTTCGTCACCATTATCTCTCCGTGCGTGCGTGTGTTTGTATATATCTACTATACGTTTATCTGTCTTTCCTCCAATCAATGGCGTCAAGCTGTCAAACAACAGAAAACAAAACACAACAACAAAACCTTGGAATCAAAATTCAGTCGCCAATGCTATACTAGCCGATTCCGCACGCGTTCTCTGCCTGTTGTTGTTCCTGATCCAGCCTGCTAGATCAATCTGGAAACTTATATAATAGGTAGGTAAATTGCAGAAGCGTAAACAAAATTTAAGGCGGGGAGCCGGGTAATATATTTAACGGTACGGCTGAGCTATTTAAGCGCAAAAGAGGAAGAGGCTTCTCTCATTTCTCAATTAGCATTTTGATTCTACTTAATGGCTATTTCGTAAATAGGATAGGAAAGCACTACGATCAACGATGGCTGTAGGTGGTAATAGTTGGAACGTGTGGCTGCGAATGTCACGGGTCCAGCTCAGACAGATCACCAAATCGCTTGACCGGACGCTAGTGGGGCTGAGCCATGGGAGATTTCCCCTTCAGTACAATCACAATATCTTCGCCACCTGGTGGAGAAGTTTGTTTGATACTTCTGTAGCTTTCAGAAGAGCAAACAGATTCACTGCCTCGCCGCTTACCAGAAGGGGTGTCACTGGGTTTGACCGTTTGAGACCTGCTGCTAATGTCAGTAGGTTTGCTACTCTGCCCAGGGTGCCCAAAGGTGCCCCCAGGGGCTTGTTTACCAACTGGAATATGGTCACCTCAACTAGATTGCTAGGGCAGAGAGCTTACTCTACTTCTAGTATCAAGTTCACCCAGGAGGCCGTGAATAACATGACTGTATCCCTAAGATGTTTCTTCAACTCATTAGATGGGTTGGATCAATGTTCTCACTCAACCTACTCCAAAACTTTCCAGAACGCGTCTAATGCTAAACCACAACAGACACATTCTCAACCTGTTTCCTTCAAGAGGCTGTCTCAAAAAGATATCAGCTTCATCCGTGATTTGAAGTTATTCAAAATAATGAAGACTCAAAATCAAATGATTAACGAATCGAGCCCATTACTTGCCGAAAAATCAGGATCTTACATTGAATTCACTGTTCCTGAATTCAACATTAATGAATCAGCCTCTGTACCCATGTCATTTCTAGATCCTGCCCTGTTGGGTGACTTGAATGAAAAAATTACAAACTACAACAGTGACTTGAAATTGATATACGACAGCATTGATATGATCTTGCAAAATTATGGATCGTTGCCTACAACTTTCCATCGAAATAAGATCCGAATACACTTTCCAAATTCGACCGTGATCGAAACAGAGAAACTAATTGCTGGTTTATATATTACCACAGGTATTATATACGCAGATACTTCTCTGGACATTACTTTGGAAGACTCTAAGTTGAATGCCTTGGTTAATGATGACAAATCCACAAGCATGTGGTCTCTCGTTGACGAGGCCTCCCTCCCCGCTAGGAATGCTTTTTCACCCGTTCTATCGGAAGCATCTGATGATGATTATGAATTCATCTAGTTAGATTGTCCACATATCGTCTTTTTACAAACAAGAGTTTATTCGCTTATTTTTACACATAGATGTACGCGGATACGTCTATACATATCTTTATGTACTATTCTTTGTTTTTATAGTTAATACATTTTATATTCATGCCAAATCTGCGTATTGTCACCTGTTTGAATTCTTGAAAATTCGGCAGAAAATAAATCTGATCTTACTATATACGCAAGCAAGAGAAAAGGGGACTTTTAAAGAATACCCAGCAATTGTATCACACCCATCTGTCTATGTTATCATCACCATGAATAAAGCAAACGAAAATACTGAACAGCAGATGACGTCTGATGGAAACATTTTAGAAGAACAGCTTGAAATTCCAGTAACTCCCCATCATGACCAACTAGAAGAGAATGTAGATGACATCGTTTTGGGAAACGAGAACTTAATGATAGATAGCGGTAATGAAACAAATGTAAACAAAGAAGTAGAGGCAGTAGCCGTAGGGACAAACATTGGAGTTGATTTAAATCAGAGCATAAATGATGGTACCTCGATTGGTGACGTTTCAGATTCACATGGAGCTCTAATCCCAACAGAACCGGAGGCAGAGCCACAGGGACAAGCCTCATTAATATCTGAGAATCTGAGCCAGCAATTAGAAAATGAAAGATCAAAAGTTGAAAAGGCCCTAGAAGCAATATCTTCGCCTCCATTACCACCAAGAGATACCAATGTTGGAAGTTTCACACCTGTGCCCGCCAAATCTTCGTCTCCTCCAGTGCCACCAAGAAATACAAACGTTCAAGTCTCCCTCGACCAACCTCAACTACCACCAAGGCAAATACTTAATGCAGAAACTCTACATTTGAAAGCACCCCATAGTGTGGTGCCTGCCAGACCACCAACGAATACGGTGAGCAATTCATCTTCTCCAGCCCCGCCAATCTTACCTCCACGTCGTATAGAAGATCCTCTAGACCTAGCTGCCCAAAAGGAGCTTTTGGCTAGTACATTCAAAAGAAATATGTTGTTTTACAAAAATGAAGACAACTCAACCAAAAATGATTTGGATGAAAATATACTTATTTTGAGGGAAAACTTCCAGAAAATTAGTTCCGATCAATTGTCTGAAGAGGTTAGCTCATTTTGGAGAAAAACTGTAAATGACTACAAACAGACCTTATTAAATGATATTGAGAGTTTACACCTTCAACTATCTCGTGGAATACCTTCTATTTATCGTTTGATAGTCTGGCAGTTAGTGAGTTATGCAAAATCAAAGTGCTTTGAGCCGATATACGAGACTTATCTAGCACAGGATGCACCATTTGATGTCCAGGGATTCGAAGATCAACTGAATGTGATAGACAATATATCATCTGCAAACGTAAAAAGTATATCCAACGTACTAAAATCATACCTTCTTTTTGACTCCGAATGTCAATTTTCTATCGACATGGCTTATATTGTTAATATGGTTCTTACGGTTTGCAAGAAGGAGGTAGATGCGTTTGGGCTATTCGTTCGCTTGATGCAAGTTTATGACATAAGATCATTGTTTTTACAAAGCGCCCCTGTGATCAGTGTTCTTTGCTATAAATTTGATAGACTAGTAGAAGAATCTTATCCCGAAGTCTATAACCATATGGTTAAAGAAGGTATCCGTTCTTCTATGTTTTTGCCTAGTTTTTTCACAACATTGTTTCAAAAGTACTCTTCCATCGAAATTCAACCACGTATTGGTGACATTATATTTTTAGAAAGTCTTGATTCCATAATGAGAATTCCCGCTACATTATTGTGTAAAGCCCAAGATCAACTACTAAAAATGAGTTTCGAAGAACTACTGGAGTTTTTAAAAGTAGGTCTATTAGATGCCTACATTAAGAAGGAAACCGATACTCAAAGTGATTCCTTAAACAATTGTATGGATCAACTTCTTCAAGATGCTATGATGGAAGTACAAATAACCCCAAAAACAATGAAGAAGTTTGCTTCCGAATATGAGGAAATTCATAGATTAGATAATGAGAGAGAGGAGCAGTACAAATCAATCACCGAAAAGAACCTGCATTTACAGAAGCATGTACGCAAATTGGAAAATGACTATACGTCATTGAACAGAGAGCATGTGACAATTGCGAACGAACTAGTGAAAAACCGGTTGAACATTGAGTCCGTATTGAATGAAAACAATGGATATAAACTAAAAATTTTGGACCTGAAGAAAACACTAGATACAGAAAAAAAGAAACAAGTTTCAATCGTATATGTGCCTAATGATTTGAAAAAAGATTTAGATGAGACGATAAAAAAAAATGCACAAGTAATGGACGAAAACTTGAAGTTACAAGATAAAAATTCAGAGCTCGAAAGGATGGTTGAAGCAATCAACATGGCCAGTAATAACGGTACTTTATTTGAATACTCAAATCCCAAAAATCATTCTTTGGGCACTGGTTGGTCGGGGTTTAAGAAAGTTTTTAAATAGTTACAGTTATATGTATGGCATATCGATTAACTTTGAATAATAAAGGAGCAAACGTAATAACAATCAAAAGTATATACGTGATATATTAATCTTTTTTTGTTTCGATTATATCTATTATTTAACATTTTGTTTACATTTCGATGCTTTTTATGATGTAATGCAAACAAAGGGAAGTATCTTTTTAGAGAAATTTAGTAAAATACAGACCAGTTTTTAGATAAAGAATTTAAATAATATGAACAGTTACAATATTTCAGTCTTTTTATTGAGGGTAGAAAAACGGCAAGAACGTCATAGACGACTCTATGTAAACTAGACGATGACTACTAATGGTGGCCCTTTATAATTGAAGTTTTAACGGTTGTACATGCTTATTAACTATATTGACATTGCAGTATCAAACATCTGATTTCATGCTACTTTTTTTTAGTGTCGGAGATATATATTGTAAATAGCAAGGCACCTCACAGAAGGAGTGCTCGTAACAGAAATCCCAAAAAGAGGATTGTACGATTAAAAACCACCAAAAAGAATCATTTTGGCTTTCAGAGTTCAATGTTCAACGAATTCACTACCCATTAATTGACCGGAAGTTAATTTCTTTTTATTTTTTTGCCATTGTACATCGAATATACCTGTAGTTTCTTATTCGGAACACGCTTCGTTAGATTTATTTGAAGGACCGAAAACATCTAATTAAACAAAACTATTGGAAGCCAAAAGGGAAACGAGCATAAAACTGATTAAAGCGAAGATATCAACAAGAGTAGGTATGCAACAACTACTCAGACCATTTCAGTTAACAAGAGGATTTACCACTGCTGTAAAGAACTTTAGGCAATGGAGATTAATTGAAACAAGAAACGTTGCAAAACAGCCGGACTACCAAGTTGGTGATGTTAAGCCTCTACATATGCCAAAAGAAAGAAAGAGGTTTCCAGACTATAAATATGGTGAATCCAATATCTTTAAACAGAGTAATAAAGGTTTATATGGTGGATCTTTTATTCAATATGGTAACAATATTTCCGAAAGTAAAGCCAAAACAAGAAAGAAATGGTTACCCAATATTGTCAAAAAGGGTCTATGGAGTGAAACTCTGAATAGAAAGATTAGTATCAAGATGACTGCTAAAGTACTAAAAACCATCAGCAAAGAAGGTGGGATTGATAACTATTTGACAAAGGAGAAGGCTGCAAGAATAAAAGAACTAGGACCCACAGGATGGAAGTTGCGTTATAGAGTCTTGAAAAGAAAAGATGCTATAGAGAACTATCCACATAAGAACGCCCCTATTTTAGAAACGGCAGATGGCCAGAATGTTAAAGTCTATTATGATGAAGTCATTAACGGCACGCCAAGAAAGATATCAGTCGGAAGAAGAAAACTGTTGGCCTTTTTATATCCCTTGGAAAAATTGGAACACAAATCCATAGGGAAAGATTTAGACCACAAAAGATTTGTGGAGCTGTTTGCTAACGTTCCGATTAAGGACATCGTATCTAAATTGGAAGAACATGACTTTGATTTGTCCACAATTTCCGTATAATAAAAAAAAGAATGACTTCGTTTCCGATTAACCAAACCTTCCAAAGATATCATTCAATTTTCCTGTATATATTTAAGCAAAACAACTGAACGTATAGATATATGTATGTTAAAATGTCATTCATTAGTCCCTCCCTACATGCTTACTCTGCTTGCTCGTGTACATTTTTTCTGACTACTTAACACCCGAACATATTTTGGGTGTTTTTTTTCGGGGGAGGAGATGCGAACGAAATGGAAACCGCCGCTCATATGAAATTTGTTTAATTAAAGAATTGAAGATATTAAACAGCACAGTACTAGTTTACCAGCATTGCACAGATAAGAAGCACAACAATCGATAAAATGACCGCTAAGACAGGTATGTTGGACGTAGAAGAGGATATTGAATAGGAATATGACGATTTTAAGAGGCTTCATGGAGATTTGGCCAAACTATTAGGAAGGAATGAATGCGATGAAAGAAAGAAAGGCGAGTACGAAAATAGCACTAGCAACATAAAGAACTCATGTTAATGTAAAATATTTTGACAGGCTCACCCAAAAGAGAAGAAAAAGCTGTTGGACCCTTGAAAATGAGTGTTATCCATCCAGTAGAATGACGAATTATTTTGCAACCGCCTTCAGACAATACCCTGCAATGAAACCAGCAGCGCATTAGAAACTCCCATGAAAGCAGGAGAAAGCAAAGTCGCACATCAAGAATCGCTTCCTGCAGAAATTTGTGCATATTTGACACATTACTAACCGAAACAACCCATGGTATTATAATCAGGAATCGCAATTGGTTTGAACAAAGGTAAGAAGGTCACTAGCATGACCCCAGCCCCAAAGATCTCTTACAAGAAGGGTGTCGCCTCCAACAGAACCAAGTTCGTCAGATCTTTGGTCAGAGAAATCGCCGGTTTGTCTCCATACGAAAGAAGATTGATTGATCTAATAAGAAACTCTGGTGAAAAGAGAGCTAGAAAGGTTGCCAAGAAGAGATTGGGCTCTTTCATCAGAGCCAAGGCTAAGGTTGAAGAAATGAACAACATCATTGCTGCTTCTCGTCGTCACTAAGTTCCTAAAAACTGATTTTTGTAATATATATATATAGATATCATACTTTCTTTTTAACTTAGGGAAATAACAACAATAACACTAAAGAAAACCAACTCGTTCAAGCATAATAAACCGTCATAAGCATCACCCACCACGTAAAAGTGTGCGAAGTCTCACACCTCATCTCGCGAGGGAGGTGCTATTCATTATTACAGTAATAAACCCTATAATTTTTTTTTCATATTCAGCGCATTACCCGAAAACAACCAACGAAAATTTTTTTTCTTTTTCGAGTTACCTTTCTTGATAGTATAAAAAGAAGCGAAGTTGAAATGTTAGGACAGTTTGATATTCCTCTACTGTTATTTACCTTCTTTTCTACTTATTGTTTTTTCTTTTAAAAGGGTAACAATGTCTTAATTGATAGACGCCCAGAGTCACGATTCGTCTTAGTTTTAGAAAATTCTATTTCGATAGTTTTTTTTAGACAGTGGACGTATATAGTTTACTATACGGTGGGGTACTAATACTATTTCACTGTCGTGCTCGCGGTTGATCTTAGATAAAAAAATTTCTTTTTTATAAAAGGAAGTGAGTAGATCTTCCCTGGAAGTACGATCAATGTACTTATGATTAGATTTTCTTCACGCACATACCATTTCTTTCAAATACTATTTTGTACATACATATACAGACGTAGGAAAGGCTCAGTCTTTCTCAGGATTGATGTTCCTCTGTTTCATCTTCAACTCCAGCAGGGAAGGTAGGGGACAGCAGGGAGACCGCGACTCTTCTCCGTTATCCTTGTAGAACCTTAAACAACAGATATAGAGTTGGTCAATCACCTTAGCGCATTTGGCGTCATCGTACTGGTTCGATAATAGACAATCTAACAAAAAGAAGCGGCGAGCGTTAGTAGATGAAAGTAACAGCCTAAATTTTTTTTACATAAATCCGATACTACGAACCTTGGATGGCGCATGCCTCTTTTTGGCACGGGCTAGACATATTTATTTCACGATATAGGCTCCATACGCAAGCTCTTACCAAAGATAGTAGCAGAGCACGTTGTTTTACGTCCGCATCCGTACTTTCATATACATATTCACCTGTGAAAACTTCGCAAACACGAATGACGTTGACGTTGACGTTGACTTCAGCGTTAACGACGCACACGCGAAAATTAATGTGAGGGGGGTGGGGTCCCGCACACGTGCGAAAGCGCCGAGAGAGAGCAATCACAGCTGGAGAGTAATAATCAATCCAAAGCAAGGAACGTGACAGGAGCCGAAAACGTAAACAACGATAACAGCGGGATGGAGAATGTTCAGAACCAGTCGATATGTAAAGAAACAATAAACAACGGATCCGTGCTAGTTTCGCCGGATAGGGTATCCCCGACAGAAGAATTAAACGTGGGTATGATGGGGGCGGCCGCCCCCGCTACTGTGGCGGTTGCTGTGGTGGGAGCCTCGACTGAGGGGTAATGAGGTCTTGTGCCCTGTACCCGCATATCAGTTACCCTTTGCGGACAGGGCGAACGACTCTGTACAATGTCCTTTCCGTGCCAGGAGCGTATAGCTTGGCGGATATCAAGGGGAAACTCTCCTCGAGAGAGCGGTCGGGCGTGCGCGTCCGCTCTACGCCGCAAGCGATCGGCGTAGAGCGTGCACAGAATCAAAAATAAACAAATATACGGCACGGAAGAAAATTTTTTTGGTTTCCTCCTCTCCCGGCACCCCCCATTATCCGTGGAAGAGTCATTCAGTCATGGGAACAAAAGACGCGCAGAGCGGAACAAGAATTATGCAGCTGCGATAGCGGGTCATCAGCAACTAGTTGGCAACTAGTTGCTGATGACACCTTCACGTAGTATCAACACCCTTTGTTATCGTTTTCATGGCCACGCGGATAAATTTGTAAATTGATTACACACATCCGTGCTTGTAACGCACGTTTGCAAAATTATATATATATATATATATATAAAATCTATTTCGTTAATTTTATATATATTTGAGATCTCTCTGTAAGTGCTTCTCATCTGTGTTGTAACTATTTCTTGATTTCATATTGCTTTTTGATTATTCATATTTGTAGCTAGACAACTAATGACAAGGATTACCCAATTCCACATATAGCAATTACCCACACATTCAATGTCTTTAAATTACACCACTCCTTTAGACGATGAGGTCTTCCCATTGTCGTTTGCCAACCACCAGTTGAGCGAGCACGTGTCAATGAGCCAGGACTACTCACTCCGTTCTTCCGACGAAACGAAATTAAACACAGGCGAGTCTTGCGCAGTACCGAGAGACACTGCGAAGTGCGATTTCAATTTGACTTCCGCGCAAGACGAAACGCTGTTCTCTTTAGAGAGCGCTCAAGAAAGTAACTACAGGTACCAAGCTTTGTCCAATATTCAGGACTGTCGCATGGCCGTGTCGGCCAGACCTGCTCAGTCTTGTGACAAACTGACCGATCTTTACGCCAATGCCGCGCAACAAAACTACAGGCTATGGCTTTCCTCATTCTAAATAAATAACGAACATAAATGATAATGGACCCAAAAAAACAAACAAACAAACAAAAAAACTCATTTAACATACCTACATATATACGCACTCGACATAAATACGCATTATTGTTTCTATAAACTTCTATCAGACAATATATCTCATTTAATGATAACTATTTGAATTTTTCTTTCGTCATCTGCTCCAGCCCCACGTGATACATAGCTTTCCCTCGTTAAGGAATCATCTCGGCATCTGCACCATCATGAAAGGCCTGCTACACAATACTTTGTCGTCAAGAACAGCGAAAGGGCCAGCCTGTTGAGAGGAAAAAAAGAAAGCTGCAATCGCTTTCAACTTCCCCTGTTCCTGCTGCTCGCCGATTGTTATCTCACGTTTTTTTCTTTTGTGCTACATCAAACGATTGCACATCTAGTTGAGTAAAAAAAAGGCTTAATTGAAAATAAGGGGTAAAGGCATCATCTTGCGGGGCTCACCCAGATCAAAAGCGGCAAATCAAGAAAACTTGCAAAATATATATACCATATATACGACCTTATCTTTATAGTTGTATTTTCTACTGGTCTCGATATCTGCACAATTGAGGAGTTACAACCGGTATACCGTTGTTCTTATTTGAGATCTCGTGTGTGTGCTAAAGGATTACAAGACAAGGGAGTGCAAATGAACAAGTTAAGAGATAAGTTTATAGACTCTACTGTAGAAGAAGAAAGATTACGCGAGAACCGGGACCATGAAAAGTACTGGTATCGTTGGGGCCCCTACCTAAGTGAGAGAAGCTGGGCCACGGTTCGTGAAGACTATTCCCTAAACGGTGATGCTTGGTCCAATTTCCCCTTTGAACATGCAAATGCAAGAGTGTTCCGGTGGGGTGAAGATGGGCTATTCGGTGTTTCTGATAACAAGCAATTGGTGTGTATGAACGTCGCACTATGGAACGGTAAAGATGAGAGACTAAAGGAGCGCCTATTCGGGCTAACTGGACCACAGGGGAACCACGGTGAAGACGTCAAGGAATTGTACTTCTATTTGGATAACACTCCTACTCATTCATATATGAAAGCTTTGTACAAGTATCCCTTTAAGAAACCTTTTCCATACGAGGAACTAGTGCAAAAGAACGGTGAGCGGGGGTACGAAGACAAAGAGTTCGAAGTTTATGACATAGACGGGTTGTATCGTGACAATGAGACCGATGATAACCCTTATTTCGATGTCTTCTTCGAAATGGCAAAAGACGACGAAAATGCCAGTGAACTAAACTTCCGGTTGACTATACATAATCGAAGTAAAATCGACTCCGGTGAGCTACACGTGGCTCCCCAACTTTTCTTTAGAAACACCTGGGCTTTTGAAGGTACTAGGGAAAAAGATAAACCTCTTCTTGAAAGGGACCCGGAAGCTGCAAACTTGATCAATTTGACTCACAAGAAATATGGCAATTGTCAAATGGTCTTCCAGCCCTCTCCAGGTGGGTTCTCTTCTAACGCAGCCGACGACGAAGAAGATGACGACGAAGAAGTGGAGGACATCGACCCCTTACTGTTGTTTACTGACAACGAATCCAATTTGGTAAAATTGTTTAATGAAGAGAAAAACCCTTCCGCCTACACAAAGGACGCCTTTGAAGAGTTTCTTGTCAAGGGTAAAAGCGATGCCGTAAATCCTGAAAATAAAGGCACGAAAGCGTGCGCGGTTTACCATTTCAAGAATATCCCACCAGGTGAGTACGTTACGGTGAGGTACAAATTCACAAACAACTCGGAAAACTCTATCTTCAAAGCACAAGATCTGGCGGTAGTGGATGAAGATCAGTTCGATTCTGTTTTCGATATCAGAGAGGAAGAAGCTGATAATTTCTATTGGAGAATCACACCTTCACCAATCAGTGATGAACTAAGAAACCTTCAAAGACAAGCTTTTTCGGGTTTACTCTGGACCAAACAGTTTTATAATTTCACCTATGATGCTTGGTTCAATGGTGATGCCAATGTCAAACCACACCCTCCACCTAATAGAGCTAATGGTAGGAACAAGAATTGGAAACATCTTTACATCGAAGATATTTTATCCATGCCTGATAAGTGGGAGTACCCATTTTTTGCTTCGTGGGACACTGCCTTCCATTGTATTCCTTTGGCTATGATTGATCCAGAATTTGCCAAGCGCCAATTGGATTTATTGACAAGAGAGTGGTACATGCATCCTAACGGTCAAATACCGGCATACGAATGGAACTTCAATGATGTCAACCCCCCAGTTCACGCATGGGCTGTCTATCGTGTTTTCAAGATTGAGAGAAACATGTACAACCGTGAAGATCGTACATTTTTGGAACGTGTCTTCCAAAAACTTTTGTTAAATTTCACGTGGTGGGTCAACAGGAAGGATACTGATGGGAAAAACGTTTTTGAAGGTGGTTTCCTGGGTCTTGATAACATTGGTGTTTTCAATAGGTCAGAACCATTGCCTACGGGGGGTACGCTAGAACAAGCCGATTCCACAGGTTGGATGGCTTTTTTCAGTTTGCAAATGCTCAACATTGCATTAGAATTGGCCAAAGAAAACCCAGTATACGAAGATATTGCCTCTAAATTCTTTGAACATTTCATCTTGATCAGTGATTCTATGTCATTTGAATATGCCACAGACATTACGGGGGAAAAATGCAAGGATGTCATGAAACAGAACTTGTGGAATGAGACTGATAAGTTCTATTACGATGCTATTTCATGGGGCGATCACAAAGAACAGCTACCAATTAGATCTCTCGTGGGGTTGATTCCGCTATATGCTTCCATGACTTTAGAACCAAGTATCATAAAACAATTTCCAGGCTTCAAGAAGAGAGTTGATTGGTTTGTGAATAACCGCCCAGAAATATTCGATAGGAATATTGCTTCCATGTCGAAAAAAGGTGTTGGTGAAAGACTGCTATTATCTCTAGTTACCAAAGAGAGATTGACCGCCATATTAACACGGTTGTTGGATGAAACTGAGTTTTTATCACCATATGGTATTAGATCACTTTCTAAGTATCATGAGAAGCACCCTTTTGAAATGAACGTAAATGGTGAGGAATATACGGTCAAGTATTTACCAGGTGAATCTGACTCAGGTATGTTCGGTGGTAATTCAAATTGGAGGGGGCCGATTTGGTTCCCAACTAGCTTCTTAATTATGGAATCATTACAAAGATTCTACTTGTACTACGGTTCTGATTTTAAGGTCGAGTGTCCGGTAGGTTCAGGTGATTACTTAAATCTAGCAGAGGTTGCTGAAGAACTTGGGTACCGTATGATTCATTTGTTTGTACCAGATGAAAATGGCGAGCGTGCCGTTCATTATGGTGATCACTCTAAATTTCTATCTACTGATCCATATTTCAAGGACTATGTACCATTCTTTGAATACTTCGATGGTGACACAGGAAGAGGACTTGGTGCTTCTCACCAGTGCGGTTGGACGGCTCTTGTGGCTAAATGGATTAGTGATGTAGGAATATCCTGTGTGAGGTTGCCTCGTACTCCAAGATCATCTGTAGCCACCACTGCGTCCACAGAAAGCTTTGAACAAGAACATAAAATGAAGAGAATGGCAAGGCGTAAGAGCGCAAAGTCCTTAGTGAACTACACCGCCACTATTTTGGACTTAACTGAAGAAGAAAAGCGTCATCACAGGATAGGAGGAACCCATTCTGGATTGACGCCACAAAGTAGTATTTCAAGTGATAAGGCAAAAAACCTCATGGAGGAAATGAATGAAGAGGAAGGTATTCATGAAGCCGTAGTACCAGAAGATCGTCATAAATTCGAAACAAAATTAATAGGCAAGCTAAAGGATAAAGTGAAAAATATGAAAGTGAGCGACAAGACTAAAGACGAAGATATAGATCCAATGGATCCGATGTGTCCATTGAATAAGGATTTATTTTGATAAGCTGCGTTTACTTTCCATGTTTTTTTATGTTTAAGATGCTTACTTCCAATGATATACACATCTATATATTAATATATAGAATATTTAATCGCAGTATTTTTTTTTTACTTTCTTCGAAAAACATAATTATTCTCGTAAAGTTGACCTTGAACCCATAATTTTTTAGATTTTGGCGGTTTCAAAATCGGAGCAGTCACCTATCCTCTTTATTTGAATTTTGAAAACAAAACCAGAAGAATCAATAATATTAGCACAGCGATAATGGCATAGCTTATAAATTTATTAGCAACCAATCTTCTGGTCATGGTTTTTAGTGTTTTTATGCTCTTATCAACGTACGAATCTGCTTGAAACAAGGTGTGCCTTGCGTTTTCTAAAGTCTCTCTCTGTGACCTTAGGTCCATCATGATTTGGGACCCTATTCCTTCAGTTTCATTTGCTATCCTATTGGCATCTTTTAATTTATCTCCGGATTTTTGTAAAATCGCATGGTTACTTAACAGTTGTTGTCTTTGGTCGTCGTCAAGATTGGATGTGTTGAGGTCTCCGAAGAGTCTATCACGATCACCTGAGTCCACAAGAGACTGCAGTGGCCTCTTGATATCAATTTGTATTGTCTTTTTCCATTCTCTTAATTTTGCCTTATACGTAGCACGTTCCGAGGCATCGCTTATACTGTTGTTCACCTCCACATCCATCTGGTCCAGCAAGTCGAATAGTTCATCTTGTTGCTGCTCCACCTGCTTCAAGGTGGAATTCCTCTGAGATATCTGCTGCGAGGGAGCCTCTGATAAGCTCGCTTTGGCTTGCTCTAATATTGTTTTAAAATCTGATTCATAAGATGTTAATAAGGAGCTCATTTTCACGTCGGATAGCTGTATATATGGGGTGTTATTATCTTCTTGTAACTCGATGGAACCTTGCAATATTCAAAAGCAATAATAGCCCTTCGCTAGTCTCAAACTCTCCTGATTTCTTGAGAGTATAAACGGTCACGTGCCAGAGAGTTCCGTTTTTAGTGACGACAGTTTGTTTACCATTTTTGTCCTTATTTACTTTTATTTAATTCTGGTATATGAAGGAATAATACCATTATTATAGGATCTATTCAAACAAGAACCGACCGTACATTGACCACTAAACGCACTGTTTGAGGCTCGATACGTTATAGTGAACTTTTCTCTTTGTTTTTCCTTGGCAACTGTGTTCATTCGTTGATAGACACATATAAGCGGCTCTCCAATTCAACTGAACCAACTTTGAAACAAAATTGAAACAGCACAGTTAAGCGCCTGATTAAGTGAAGTTTGTGAACCAGAGTTGGAACTTGTATATATAAGAGCTAATATCACTATTTTGAAGTTCGTTTACTGGCCTGAAACGCTCTTGAGCTAGTATTTATTTCTAAGATGAACCATTCCAGAATACCCAAACTTTCCTTTCATAGTGGTCCCAACGGTACTATTCGTGACTTTTCCAAGACTAAGAGGCAAAAAGTTCAGAAAAGAGACATGGACACGGTACTGACGCCTAATAACAATAAATTAAACATATTACAGGGATCTGGACTAGGAGGTATACGACGTAGTTTCACAGATGATTCTTCCGTTATGCAAAAAAAGAAGTTGACCTTTGGGGGAGACCCCAAAGTAATTGAGAGAGTGAAGAACAATGAGCGCAGAGTCAGAAAGGATATTGATTCGCTGTTGAATGCTATTTCAGAAATCGAAAAGGAATCGGTTCGTGTTCATAGTAGAGAACTACCTACAATAGCATTAGAGTTAGATGCTAAAGTCAGAGTATGTAAAGAACTGCAAAATGAAATCAATAGGCTATCAACAGAGATGGATCTGAAGGACAATCAATGCGATTTACAACGAAAGAATATTGAATTATCGTCCAAAAATATCGTTTCTATGCATGCTGTGACCGTACAAGAGTTTGAAAACGACTTAGAAGAAGAGATATCGAATGCCAAAAGGGAATGGACATATAAATTAATGGAAGTGGAAAATCTGAAACCAGATGAAAAGCTGACTGATGAAATGCGACAGCTTAAAACAGAATTTGAAGAAATCAGCAGAGAATGGTTTATTATACAAAACGAAAATGAAAAAAAGTGTAAAGAATATGAAAATGAATTGCACAAGGAATTTGAGTTATACAAGAAATCAAAGAACGATGCTAAACTTGAGCTAGATGAAGAGCAAGAAAGGCTCTTGAGAGAGCTCGAAAAGTTACAGAACACTCATAATATATTACAAGAAAACGTCAAGGGGTGTGTGGATGAATTTAATGGATTCGAACAAAGGATCAAAGACGCAGAAACAAACTTGCATGAAATGGAACGTGCTGTCGTTCCCCTGAGGAAAGAACTTATTCTCACATCACAAACGTTGACACAGGTGCTGGATGGGAAAAGGCAAATAGAAGGAAAGGCGAATAGTTGGAAGAAGAAGTATGACAATGAACTAGATAAAGTCCAACAGGAACAGTTTACACGACAGAACCTGGCCACTTCAATAGAACAAATCAAAGGGTATGCCCGATGCTTTGCGTACGCCAATGAGCGGGAAATGCCCAATGAGTTCCATATCAATTACGTGGATCAGAGCATTTGCCAGGACGGTGGCCACAAACGTGTACAAGTGTTTGACAGAATAATTCTCGAAGAGATTCATAAGGACCACAAGCGGTTATTCAATGAGTGCGCTCCCTTTTTAAAGAAATATATTAGCAGATTGGTTAATTGCAGCATTGTGGTCGTATCACAGCAACTCGCGGCGCCTATAAAGATAACCTTTTTGGAACAGCTATACAAGCAGTACGGAGACGGATATAACATGTCACTGAAAACTGTGCGCTTCGACGGAAACACCGAAGGCGAAGACGAAAGCGATGACGTTGAATTGAATGACCTGTCATCGATTAAAGATCTGTCACAAGATGAAGAATGCATGTGCGTCCTAAGCTTAGATACAAGACTGAAAAACCATGAAGAGTCTCATTCAATGAATATATATATCGGGAATATGACTGCTTTGCAACTGAGTAAAAGGCTCGACGAGCCATTCTCAGCGCTTTCACAGGTGCTCACTAAAACGAAGCAGTGTTTTGTTTTCAAGATTAACGCGAGTGAAAACATCGAGAAGACGTTAGCCCTAGCGGGAAATCTAAAGAGAACAATACGATTACCTCAGCTAGATTGAAAGGGCCAGACCCTTTCGCACTGCGGTTACTTCTTCTCGATCTCTTAAATAGAGAATAAACCTTGCTTGGCTACACTATCGTGCGTGATGCCAATTGAATATCCTAGCTAAGACAAAGAGAATGTTGTGAGACAAGCACGTGTATGTAAATCACCCGCCCGTTGCACTTAAAAGACCATCGAAAGGGCAGAGTAGCGTTCCAGAGCTTTAAATGAATAGACTTTGTTTCCCCAACGGAACATCATTCTTTTGTTCGCAACCACTCCACTGATAGAAAGGCAAACAGCACCCGCTCTCTTCTGGGTCATGATACCCCAAAGCGGTAAAGCCACGAAAACGTCGCGCGCAAAGGGGTAAACAAGCACCACGCTATAACAACGTGAAGACAGAGCTTCCTACCACGCCCCCGCGCTGATCCATCCAGTTCGCTCAACGATTCGAGTCCAGCTCCAGTTTGTGAGTCTGTTCCTTCGCTGACGATCCACGAGCAACTGCTTTGTTCAGCCTGCACGAACGCGATGAGACAAGAGTTCGCGATTTTACTTCTTCGAGAGAACCTCGCAGCGCGTCAGTAAATTCCCAACCTTGAAAACCTCGGGGACGCAATTTTTGGCGATTTTGCTACATTGAGCTGAATAGTGTCAAGTAGAGGCTGGGAGGGAGGCTATCTCTCGAGAGAGTCTCGAAAAATAAAAAAAAATTTGATACTGCGGAAGGCAAGATTAGGAATGGAGGAAAGGTAGCGCGGTCCTGTGTTTTCCTGCACCATATGGCCGGTGCGACTGCAACGATATTCTCTTGATATTTTTTTGGGAACTTCCCTTTATATAAGGATATATTTTAACACTAGTAACGCTTGTTCTCTATGGCTTCTTAATGGCATACCAATATCCACTCAAGAGCAGATTGTCCTAGGAATTCTCCACTTCGTTTCGGTTTATTTATCTAGTTTTTGTCAATTGATTATCATATCTCCCCAGGATAGACGTGTTTATTAGTACACTTCAACGACAACTACAATAATAATTAAATAATACTAGCAGCAATAACACCGCTTCTCTATTGCAGTGGTTTTTTATATACAGAATAAAGAAAGTAAGACCATGAACCACACAGAAGTGAAAGCTGGACTAATTGTCACTGCAAAGCAGACGTATTACCCAATTGAACTGTCCAATGCAGAACTATTAACCCATTACGAAACCATACAGGAGTACCACCAAGAAATCTCTCAAAATGTGTTGTTCCAGTCTTCCAAGACAAAACCAGATATCAAGTTGATCGATCAGCAACCTGAGATGAATCCCCACCAAACCAGAGATGCCATAGTGACCTTTTTGTACCAGCTCTCAGTGATGACCAGAGTAAGCAACGGTATCTTCTTCCACGCCGTCAGGTTTTACGACCGTTATTGCTCTAAGAGAGTGGTCTTGAAAGACCAAGCCAAACTAGTGGTGGGCACGTGTCTTTGGTTGGCTGCCAAAACTTGGGGCGGATGTAACCATATAATAAACAACGTTTCCGTCCCCACAGGTGGTAGGTTCTACGGCCCCAATCCAAGAGCTCGTATACCTCGTCTTTCTGAATTGGTTCATTATTGCGGCGGGTCCGAATTATTCGATGAATCAATGTTCATTCAAATGGAGAGGCATATCTTGGATACCCTGAGTTGGGATGTTTACGAACCCATGATTAATGACTACATCTTAAATGTAGACGAAAATTGTTTGATACAATATGAACTCTATAAAAACCAGCTACAGAATAACAACGGTAGCAACAAAGAGTGGTCTTCTGAAAAAAGACAGTCTCAATCTTCCCAAGACAGTGACGCCACAGTGGAGGAACACATCAGCAGTTCTCCGCAAAGCACTGGATTGGATGGCGCTACAACCACCATGGATGAAGATGAAGAGCTAAACTCGAAAATTAAATTGATCAATTTGAAAAGATTTTTGATTGATTTAATTTCTTGGCAATACGATTTGCTCAAGTTCGAGCTGTACGAAATTAGCAACGGCGTATTTTCTATTATAAATAAATTCACCAACCAAGACCAAGGTCCATTTCTCTCTATTCCCATGGGCAATGAGATAAACTCAAACAGTCAATCACAGATCTTTAGTGCTCTCATCAATGGTATAATCAACTCTCCCCCATCTCTAGTCGAGGTCTATAAGGAGCAATACGGTATAATACCTTTCATATTACAAGTAAAGGATTATAATTTGGAATTGCAGAAGAAACTGCAATTGGCCTCTACCATAGATCTAACGAAAAGAATTGCCGTTAATTCCCGTTACTTCGACCAAAACGCTTCATCAACAGCTTCATCTCCAAGTACATACTCTTCCGGAACCAACTATACTCCAATGAGAAACTTCAGCGCACAATCAGACAACAGTGTATTCAGTTCCACTAACGTCGATCATTCATCACCAATCACTCCGCACATGTACACCTTCAACCAGTTCAAAAATCAAAGTGCTTGCGACAGTACTATAAGCGTAAACAGTCTACCCAACCAGACTCAAAACGGCAACGCGCCATTATCAAGTAATTATCAAAACATGATGCTAGAGGAAAGGAATAAAGAGAACCGAGTGCCCAATCCTTCATCTGCTGAAATACCACAACGGGCAAAGTTCATGACAAGTGGTATCTTCCAGAACACAGCGGAACTTACTAATAGGGCGTCTACGATATCGCTATCAATAAGAAACCAAAACACTTCCCAACTGTAATCAAGCTCTTTTATATATTTATATAATCATGAACCGCTATGCTTACCTAACGAAAGCAATAATGACATTCATAGCACATAATTAATTAAATCGTTTCAAAACCCATCTTCAAGCATTTAGTTCTAGTATTCTTCACATGAAACATACATTAATTCTTGGTATACTAACATTTCCTCATCAGCCTTATAATTATCACCGTGCACGAGAATATGACGCGATTTTCAAGTATTTTTTTTGCTTCTTTTTATTCATACATTTGCGGTTTATTAAAGGAGAGTATTAGCTACCCAGATATAAATAGAAAGCCACTTTATCATTCGGAGAATCAGACAGAGAACTCCACGACAACGTTAAAAGCCCAATACTATCTCAAGTGCTGAAGGAACATATAAAATCCTAGGAAAACAATATCATAGGGGAAGATTTATTACTGTAATTATTATTGTCGGTGTTGTTATTTATTATCATGTGGTCCAAGAAATTTACCTTAACGAAACTAATCTTGAGCAGTTGTGTGTTCATACAAAAGATCCATTGTGAAGATAATGACAGCTCTTTATATGGTACTTGGTCGTCCAAATCAAACCAAGTCTTCACAGGACCAGGATTTTATGATCCCATAGACGAACTATTGATAGAGCCTTCGTTACCTGGTATTAGTTACTCGTTCACCGAAGACGGTTGGTTCGAAGAAGCCAGTTACCAGGTCAGTGGAAATCCTCGTGACCCAACTTGCCCCATGGCTTCGTTGATTTACCAGCATGGTAAATATGTTATCTCAGAGAACGGTACTTTAGTTTTGAATCCTATTGAAGTGGACGGCAGACAGTTGTTCAGCGATCCATGCACTGATAAAGGGGTCTCGACATATTCTAGATACAACCAAACCGAAACGTTCAAGGAATATTCAGTCGGTATAGATCCTTACCATGGTATCTACACTTTACAACTATACCAATATGATGGTACTCCAATACAACCGTTATACTTGGCCTACCAGCCACCAATGATGTTACCAACGGAGACCTTGAATCCTACAAACTCTGCTACAAGCAGTGGGGCGTCCAGCTCCGACGACACTTCTGCATCTTCCAAGAAGAAAAGATCACTAAGAAGCCTGGTAAGGAGAAGCCTAGAAAACAGACACAAGACGAATGCCGTTAAGAGATCAAATGCCTCATTTTTAACCTCGAATGCTATTTGGTATATTTCCGCAGGTATGTTGGGTGTTGGTTCATTATTATTTTTAGCATTTTAGCGCAATACAGGGATACTTATTCAATAAAACGGGGAGAAAGGGACTTAATATGGTTCTCAAATAAATATTAAAAAATTAACATACAATACAACATAATTTAATAGGTAACAAGAAAGAGAATAAGTTAAATTTATGCTTCCAAGAAAGGCATCTAAAGGCGGATTGGATTGGAGACGCTTAATGCCGAATGTCTTCTTTTCTAAGATAGTCAGCAAAAACATCTTCGATCGATAACATCGCCAGCCTGCTTTTATAAACTTCTCGTTATACCCTCTTATATACATGACTAACTTTATATGTCGATTTCTTCAGTTTCCAACCCGCACTCTGTACATCTGCGTCTTTGAATTTGGTATCCGTCTTCATCGGTTCCTCCATCAGTGGGGGCGCTGAAGTTATGAACATGCGCCTTCCCGTGCTTCTTCTCCCTTAATCTGTTGGTGTATTCTTGGGCCCTTGTTTTCAATCTCATTTCCTTGATTTTCTTTTCGTACTTCTTTTCTCTTCTTTGCGATTTACCTTCCTCACGACGCTGCCATTCTTTATCTAAGCCTTCTTCTCCACCCCATTTTTTGAAAGCAAAAGCCTCCACTTCGCATCTAACAAACAGTTGCATTCTTGCAAAGGTACCGGAATGAGGATTGGGCTTCTCAAGCCTATGGAACAACTCTTCATCGTTCAATTCGGGGTCCGTCAAAAAATAGTCTTCTTTGCATTCAGTTTTCGTTAGTAAGGCGTATTTTTCTGGATGGTCTTTGGAACATTGCTTACAGACTTGCAGCTTGAAGAGATCGTGTAAAACAGGGTCCATCTCAATATTGATATGACACTCAATACATTTCGGTGCTTTTGATATATGTTCCGGGGGCGGAGCATTTTCATACAGCAGTTTACGTTCTAATTGTTCTCTTTTCCAATCCTGAAGTGTTTTTTGCTTCTTGGACCCAAACTCAGAATCAATGTCTTCGTCGTTACCAAAACCGGGATTCGGAATCTTGTCCTTAGGATTGATGTAACCACCGTTCAAGTTTTGCATGGTGGAAAAATCATACTCGATATAGTCTTGCCTTCTTATGCTGGGCCTTATTTTTTCCAGCGGTCTCTTATTCGGTAGTGACGCATCTCTCTTACTATTATCCATACCTCCATCACCGTAAAGTGGGGCAACATCAGCATTGGTGGACGCAGAAGATCGTTGGGCTACGTTTATTTCACTTGCTGAGGGTCCCGCCCCAGCTCTGGGGTTACTACCTGCAGCAGCAGCAGCTACCACAACTGGAGCTTTCACGGGCGCATTTCTACTTTCTATTCGATTCAACTGGTCCTTGTTCAATATACCTCTTTTTTTCAGCCGATCTATTGCCAATTTCCTATTAGCCTCCTGCACAGTTCACCTCATCGTTACATTGTTAATAAAAGAAAACGCACAACATGGTAATAACAAACCATCTACACATACTAGTTTAGCTTTTTGTTCGGGAGTCATAACGCCACACTCGATACCCTTTCACACCAGTTGCCAGAGTCCTTTCTCACTCCCGATAAATGCCTTTTCTTCTTTTCGCTTTCGTCTTTTCTTCTTCCACTTGGCCTAGGTAAAGCGTATTTTATTTGTAAGCAATAGCTTTACAGTATACTGAACATAAATGCATAACACTGTCCATCTAAAAATACATCATGTACAGCCAGTCTAGCGATCCTATATTACTACTGGCAAGATATCGCTAAGAGTTTGCCCTTGTAAAATGCACATGCCTGCTTTTGCGCTGCAGCGCAGAGTCGAACCATGGCCCTTCGTATAAGATACAGAGAAAATTACCGGTACTATCGTACTCGTTTGGGAGAATATCAATGTGGAAGAATCTGAAAAGATCTGCAGCCCCAGAGTATATAAGGGCCAGGCGTGATCAGAATTTGACGTCGTGGGATTACTAACTGCAATTGCTTAGATCATCTCGGAGTAAGAACTAGATAACCATCAACAAAAACGCTACTATGAAGTTTTTGCCAATCCTTTTATTGATCGGTGTGGTAGGCTACACAATGAACCTGCTGTTCAACACCTGGTTGCCTACCAACTACATGTTCGATCCAAAGACTCTGAACCAAATATGTAACACAGTCATCACCAAACACGACTCCACTGCCGAAGACTTTTCCACTGAAGTCCTGCTACAGGACATCAGGGACGCACTAGCCTCTCACTACGGGGACGAATACATCAACAAGTACGTCCGTGAAGAATGGGTCTTCAACAACGCCGGTGGTGCCATGGGCCAAATGATCATTCTGCATGCATCTGTCTCCGAATACTTGATCTTATTTGGTACGGCTGTTGGCACAGAAGGCCACTCCGGTGTCCACTTTGCAAACGACTACTTCACCATCTTACATGGTACGCAAACAGCCGCCTTGCCATTCGCCACCGAGGCTGAAGTGTACACTCCCGGTATGACCCATCACCTGCAAAAGGGATACGCCAAGCAATACAGTATGCCTGGTGGCTCTTTCGCCTTGGAATTGGCTCAAGGCTGGATTCCATGCATGTTGCCATTCGGATTCTTGGATACTTTCTCCAGTACTCTCGATTTATACACTCTATACAGAACTGTCTACTTAACTGCCAGAGACATGGGTAAGAACTTGTTGCAAAACAAAAAGTTCTAATCCGCCCCACAAGCAGCTATTCAGTAGTTCATTATATATTAGATTAGTTTAATTATTGTTATTACTATTATTGTCATTATTATTTACTCTTTTGGCTGGTTTTGTCACCAGAAACGACGGCATTATTCGGTGTTTGACCAAAGTGAAAAAGGCGTCTTTTGGTGGATAGAAACTCAATCTTCGATTATTTGGAAAAATGGTGTGTGGGAATAAGGCATTTTAACCACTGTGCAAAGCAACAAAAGACCACCAGCAACCGACGTGAAACATGTCCGCACCCACCCCATTAGCAGAGGCCTCCCAAGTGCCCACTATCCCGGCCCTTTCTCCCTTGACTGCAAAGCAATCCAAGGGGAATTTCTTTTCCTCAAACCCAATATCTAGCTTTGTTGTGGATACGTATAAACAATTGCATTCTCACAGACAATCTTTGGACTTGATCAACCCAGGTACGGTGGAAAATCTGAATAAGGAAGTCTCCCGTGATGTGTTTTTATCCCAGTACTTTTTCACAGGATTAAGAGCTGATTTGAACAAGGCATTTTCCATGAATCCTGCCTTCCAAACCTCGCACACTTTCTCCATCGGTTCCCAAGCCTTGCCCAAATACGCCTTCTCCGCATTGTTCGCTAATGACAACCTTTTCGCTCAAGGTAACATTGACAACGACTTATCTGTCTCTGGTAGATTGAACTATGGTTGGGATAAGAAAAACATTTCCAAAGTCAACTTGCAAATATCAGATGGTCAACCAACAATGTGCCAATTGGAACAAGACTACCAAGCTTCCGACTTCTCTGTAAATTTAAAAACTTTGAACCCTTCGTTCTCTGAAAAGGGCGAATTCACAGGTGTTGCTGTTGCCTCTTTCCTACAAAGTGTTACTCCTCAACTAGCTCTAGGTTTAGAAACCCTATACTCCAGAACTGACGGTAGTGCTCCAGGTGATGCAGGTGTCTCATACTTGACTCGTTACGTTTCCAAAAAGCAAGATTGGATCTTGTCTGGTCAACTACAAGCCAATGGTGCTCTGATCGCATCATTATGGAGGAAGGTCGCACCAAACGTCGAAGCAGGTATCGAAACTACATTACAAGCAGGTATGGTCCCAATCACTGACCCATTGATGGGAACTCCAATCGGCATCCAGCCAACCGTCGAAGGCTCTACTACCATTGGTGCCAAGTATGAATATAGACAATCAGTATATCGTGGTACATTAGACTCTGATGGTAAAGTTGCATGCTTCTTGGAAAGAAAAATCTTACCAACTTTGTCTGTTTTGTTTTGCGGTGAAATCGACCATTTCAAGAACGATACCAAGATTGGCTGTGGCTTACAATTCGAAACTGCTGGTAACCAAGAATTACTGATGTTACAACAAGGTTTAGACGCCGATGGTAACCCATTGCAAGCTCTTCCTCAATTGTAAGAATATCTTCCTCGCTTTCCCATAACCGAGTCAATATTTCATTATTTTTTTCTTTCCTATGCTTTGTTTTTTTATTACTTTGTGTATCGATTTTCTCTTTCAACTGCACGCCCACATTTTTTTTGCTTTTGTTTTAATATAAATAATTATGTATATACGTGGGTGTGAAGCTAGGAGAGAGTTTCTTGTTTATAGTTATGATCCTTTATTTTGCCTCGTAAACGGTCCAAAATAAAGACAAGAGATCAAAAATTGCAAAGATATTAAATCCTATTTAAAAAAAAAAACAAACTATAATGATAAATTAAATGTTCCAGCCATTTATATTTGTGTTGTGTGCTTATTCGCCCTAAGTTCTCTCTTGGCTTATGTACCCTGATTGGTTCAGCTGCATTAAAAGATCGCTCAGTCCAGGTATAGACCTTCTTTCAAACCTCCTATGCCTATCTGACAGAGATACGGGAGAATCGATAAAGGAATATGAACTGCGTCTTTTGTTTCTCTGCTGCAAATGCCTACTTGATGCCATTATTGGAGTATTCAATATAGGCGCGGTCCGCCTCATAGCTTTTTTGAAAGCTTCATTGACAGAACTTGCCATGATATCGGTAGAACCAATGGGAGAGTAGACCTTTGTGCTTATATTTGGATAAGTATCGAATGACACCGAAAAGCCGCTATCCATATAATTGGGTTCGTCTTCCCCATAAAGTAAATAATTTAGCTCATCTTCACCATCATCATCATCGTCGCCACCGATTTCGATATTAGTTGACTTGACATTCGATGTAGGCGAGGTTGCAAACTTGTCACTCAAGGACTCGTTGTTTCCAATGGTATCTTCTTCGCTGATTTGTGAAAACTGACAGATCTTGCTAATGATGTTTTCAAAATCTTTAGCACTATTTTCCAAGTCTGATCGAGTTTGATTATCTATAGGTAAAAATTCAATTTCCCAATATCGTTCTGGATTGTAAAAGCTAATAAAATACTTGAAACCTGCCCCGTTCAATCTTGTTATTTGTAGTTTGGGTAACACTGGGTGAACGATCTCGCCGTGCCGTCCTATTGATAGATAATTCACCACATGGCCGTCGTGACTATTATCCTTACTGGACTTCTGAATGAGTGCCACATTTTCTTTCAAATTATCAAACCCTGTACATATCTGATATATCTCAATTGGTCCCTTCGCCATTAATGACGTTGGTTTCAATTTAATAGTATTCTGACTATCCTGACTTACTGTGTCATTGAGGGACCCTTTGCTAGCTTTAGATGTAATATTTGCAGAAACCTGAGAATTTCTTCGAACAAGATTGCAGTTATTTTGAGCATCGTTATGAATTGGGACAAATGAGTTCATTACCTGAACATTGTTATATGTAAACAATGAAAATCTTTGTGTTGATATTCTTTTCCTTTGTGCTCCAGATTTCTTCATGGATAGATCACGATTTCGTACTTTGGCAGGCTTGCTTGTCTCATTTGATGGTTGCGCTGTGCTTTGCTTTAATTTCTTATTGTTATTACTAAGTTTAAGTGACTGCTTTAATGTTTGAAATGTCGACTGAGGCTTCTTTTCTTGCTTTGTCGTCGATCTCAGATTATTTTTCTTCATTTCTCCCTTGGCCAAAGCCATGTCTGCGAGTTCAATTGTTCAATCAGTTGAGAAACCACCAATTCCGGTCCTATTTATCTTTCTAATAAGAAATGTTCCCTAAATAGTAAGTGCGACTCCCGCAACCCAGTAGATGATAGATATCGCTATTTTTGTTTACATCTTCGTTTCTCGTGATATCCCTATAGGTAATAAAAGAAGAACAAACTTTGGGGATGTATAAATATTCTATTAAAAGCTGCTTATTATGTAAATAAAGATTCAGAGGACGTTTATTGAAATATCTTTTAAATCATCTATATCACATATTCCGGTATACATAAATTTAGAAAACGTTTAGAGAAACAAATGGAAAAAATAAAACACAAAAAATAACAGTTTCTTTTTCCTTGACATTCATAAAAATGCATGATAATATTGCTTGCATGGGGTAGTACTTGTATTATTGAAAGAGAGTAACAAAAAAATTCATTGTTCAAAAGCTTAGAGATAAAAAAAAGAATTATAGACACAAAAGAAAAAATATGGGTTAACATTAATTGACATTAATAACAGAAAGCGTAAAGAAAAGATTTTTTATCTTAATCAACTCTCTTTCTACCAACCAAATGGTCAGCGATGAGTCTGGTAGCTTGCCAGTGGATGACCTTTGGCATTCTCATAGAGAGTTCAGTCTCATAGTCGTATAATTGTCTAACGGAATTGTAAACGACGTGAGAACCCTTAACACAGACGACAGCAGCAGTGTCGGAAATGACCTTGTCATCAGCGTTGAAATTTTCTTCGCCAGCACGAGCTTGAGCAATAGCAGCTTGGTTGTCTTCGATGAAGCCAACAGCTTTAATGGCCATTCTAGTGGCTCTTGTTCTATCAATTGGGGATGGTAAACCACCTTGTTGGACATGACCTGGGTAAGCTGGCTTAGCATCGAATCTACCATCGGCTTCAGCAGTGATAACGTCAGCCAATTTAGTGGCAGATAAAGCCCTAGAAGCGTTTGTACTCTTCAAGATCAGTTTACCGAATCTACCTCTACCTTCAGCCTTTTCGAAAGATTTGGCCAAGTATTCAATATCTTCGGATAATTGTTCTAATGAGATACCTTCTTCTGGAACATAGGAGACTTGAGCACCTACAGCCAAGGAAGCGTAAGTTGCCAAGTAACCGGAGTTACCACCTTGACAGTCGACAACAAAAGCTCTGCCCCTAGTGGAAGAAGCAGATTGTTTAACGACATCACAGTATTCCATCAAGGCGTTCAAAGCGGTATCGGAACCTAGGGAGTATTCGGTACCTGGAACGTTGTTGGACAAAGTAGCGGGTATCAAGACCATTGGGATTCTGAAGGCTGGATAACTTTCTCTTGCTCTTTCTAATTGATGTAAAGATTCAAAAGCCTCGAAACCACCGACAATGATCAAACCGTCAAATTGGTATTTTTGGAAGTAGTAAGCAATCATACCTAGATCGGCTTCCTCTGGGGTGACTCTGTTAGTACCGATTTCAGAACCACCACGGGATTGCCATCCTAGCATGTCTTTCCAGTTCAAAGAACGGACACTTTCATGTCTTGCCAAACCAGACCAACCGTTGTAAATGGCATATGGTCTGTGACCTTGAGACATACAGTAGGTTGCCATGGAGTAAACGGCAGAGTTGATACCACCGGCTGGGGCACCGACGTTAACAATGGCGATTTTCAATCTCTTGTCCTTTGGTAACTTTGGTTCGTTGTGGTCAGCAGAGTTAATAGCCATGAAATTGTTCAAATGTTCAATGAACTCAGTGTCTCTTAGTGACATAGCTCTCTTGAAATCCTTGGCTTGGATAGCTTCAGCAACTGCTTTGGTCAATTTGACAGATTCCATCAATGGCTTACGAACAATCTTGTTTTCGTTAACGGCAATCAATGGTGATGGAGTGTCTGGACTAGATTCCAAGACAGCGTTGACGGCTTCAAGACCTTGTAAAGTAGCCAAGATACGGTCGTAAGCGACAGCAGTACCACCTCTTTGAACGTGGCCTAAAGTGGTGATTCTTGTGTCTAAACCTAATCTGTCAACAAGGACTTTATGAACGTCACCTGGAGAGATAGGAGTCAAATCAGCAGAAATGGCACCTTCAGCAACAACAACGATGGTAGTTCTCTTACCTCTCGATCTATGCTTGGAGACGATGTCACACATTTGATCTTGCCATTCACTGGAAGTGGCAGGTTTTTCTGGAATAAAGATGTAGTCAGCAGATGTGGCAATACCAGCCAATAGAGCCAACCAACCACAGTTTCTACCCATGACTTCGACGACGAAAGCTCTCGAGTGAGAGTTAGCAGTGGCTTCAACGTAATCGATAGCCTTACAGATTCTGTCCAAGGCGGAATAAGCACCGATGGTAGCATCAGTAGTAGACATATCGTTATCGATAGAACCCACAGTACCACAAATGTTCAAATGCTTCATTCTTTCGAATTGTTCATTGGAGATTCTATTTGTTTTCAATAGTTCGTCGATTAAAGAAGGCCATTCGGATCTGAATAGATCGGCACCGGTTAAAGAACCGTCACCACCACAAACGATCAAAGCATCGACACCGGCTTCAATCAAATGTTGAGCACCCAATAGTCTACCTTCACGCTTCTTGAATTCCATACAACGGGCAGTACCGATGTTGGTACCACCTTCAGCGGACCAACCACGGACGTCTTCCCAGTGGAATTCCTTGATGTATTCTGGACCACCACGGACCAAACCTTCGTAACCTTCCATGACGACAAAGGCACGACAGCCCTTGAAGATAGCGGAACGCACAATGGCTCTGACGTTAGAGTTCATACCTGGCGCATCACCACCGGAAGTCATAACAGCAATGGCCTTTTGAGGTTTGTTAGAGGCCTTTGGCAAGGATGGGTAAGTGTCGGAGGTTTTCATGCGGTAAGCCAAATCGGTGTAAGAATGTGCCTTAGATGAGAGGCCGGATCTAGCGGAGTGCTCTGGAGCAGGTGGTGGGGTTGGCTTGGTAGAGACGGCATTCTTGGTGGAAGTGACACCAACAACGTTTCCCAATGGGTCGAGAGTGTATAATTGCATTGGGAAGAGTTCTGTTGGGTAGCCTTGAAGAGGAGCGTTCATGGCGTTTAGAGAGTCCTTGACAGCCAAGATGTCCGATGTGTTGAACACAAGGGATTGAGTGGCATGTGATCTCCAGTCTTGAGTCTTGGTGATACTGCTCAATTCCTTTAAATGAGCATCCACGTTTTTCTTAGTTTTTTCATCAGGGCGTAGCAAAATTTTCAAAGAGATGGAATCATTAGATAACAAAGTGGAGGTTTCATCAGGAGAAGCACGGTTTTCCAATGACAAAAACTTGGCGTAAAAATCTATGGCAGCTTTGTAAGATTGAACGGAATAGGCAGTGACGGTACAATAAGAAGTACCATTCACAAAAGGAGCAGTAACAGTCATTGCGTATGGTTAGTTCTTGGCCAATGCTAAACTATTCTCTAAATCTAGTTCTATTGTTGAAATGAAAAGGAAGAAAGACTTATTAAGCAAAATAAAAAAAAAAATTTTTTTCTTGAAACTCACACTTGGAGGAAAGATAAGAAGCTTTAAACAAGGAAGTAACAAATAGAGGACAAAAGAAGAAAAAATATATATTGTTTTATAAAATGCAAGTAGGGAAAAATTAAGAAGAGCGGATAAACAAAAAAGGCAGGAAAAAACAACAGAATGAAGCGAGAGACTTCAGTGAGACGTAATAAATGGATAATGAACAAAAGACCGAATGAAAGGCCGATTAAACATGGCAAACAAAAGATTTCACCGATCAATTCAATGGATTGAAAGTAATCTTTTCTCAGGCTGATTCATTGCGTTGCCGTCATAACGTTATACGTAGGAAAAAAAAAAACCGCAATCACGTAACTCGAACTTCCACTAATTGCTGCCAGATGCCAGGTGCACGGGTGGTCACCCACGGAACGAAAAAAAAAAAAATTCAAAAAAAAGAGGAAGCCCGAATAAACGGTGTTACCCTAATGTTTCGTAGACAGTGACTCCGGATTTCACCCCCCCTTGCCTTGATACCCCGGATTTAGTTAACTTTATCTCATTCTTGGTTTTTTTTTGGTGTGGAGGCGGTAGTGCTAGCGGTAACTGTTAGCGTTGAGAAGGGGGCCTGCGGGACTGGCTGAAACGGGCAATGGTACGAACCAACAAATCGGTAGGGAACGGCTATGGGTAGCGTTTTTACGCACAGTTTTCATGCAACAGTTAGTATATATTAGTCTGATCTTAGCCTGTAGATAACGATGAATCTAGATTTGTACTGCCCTTGACTCCCCGGATCATTTGATTTTTCTTGCTCTCTCTCTTTCTTTATTGCTTAGTCAGGTCGTTGATGGTATTAGAAAGCAAGTATATACTCTAGCATAGCTTTTCATATCATTTTTGCCGTCATTCGGAGACTGTACAGACCTATTGTGTGACATTCGCCGTACTAACACCCTTCATTAGACAACGCACCAAACACAACCATGTTGAGCACCAGTAGCAATAGACCTATATCTGCCCATTTGACTATTCATTACAAACCGATCCAGGAGGAAGAGGAGGAAAAGAGGAGCGGAGGTAGAGGAAGCAGTCGTCGCGACGACTGCTTCCTGGAGAGCGACAGGTCTCCGACTCCCAACAGGAAACACGAGTTCATCAAGACAGTGCTTAACATAAACGATGATGACACCGAGTTTTCAGACCCCTGCTCTCCGTTCACAAAGTCGCAGGACGCCACAAGCGGCACGAACCTGTTCGGAGACTTCTTATCTAAAAGACAGCAGAGGCTGTCGAATTCCATGAACATTCACGATCTCTATCAGTGCGTGCATAACTTGTCGTCAAGCGCCACCAATAACAATAATCACCAGTTCATAGCCAGAAGGTTCAGCGACTCGCACATCCCTTCTTTGCATCACCGCCAGCAGCAGACGACAACATCGAAGAATTTTGTACAATCTCCAAAGAACCTTCAAAGGATCGCCTCCTACGCGGCAGATTCCGACCAAAGAGTCAAGTATCTGCCAAACTACCACCAGTCCGCTCCTTTTACCGCCTCGTCAGCGGCGACTTCAAGGGCGGCTAAACCAAGAAAACTCCCTGACGACGACAATACAAAATATGTACTTCAGCTACAGCTCTCGTCGTCCCACTCACAACCTGCCTCGCCACCACATCAACCGGACCGACGCCCTTCTTGCTCTTCTTTCGCCTGCTCGTCATCTTCCTCTTCATGTTCATCTATGTCCGTCTCAGATCCGAATAACGTAACAGCATATGAAACAAACGGCGCCCGCCCTCAGTTCCCCAGTGACCAGCCTTTAGACATTTCAAGTCCATGCACGAGGCATCACCATAGAAGAAACTCCATCGCTGTCAAATTTGATAAGGTATTATATAAAAAACAACAAAATAGCGATTAGAACACTCTCCTCGCACACAGGCTTGGCGCAGCTAGATAACACGATATGCTTAAAAAACTATTTTTACGATTTGACGAACACCCCCCTCCATTTTACTGTTATTGCTCTCATCTTTAATATACATATATTCGCAAACACACATATATATATATATATATATATATGTACACACACATTTTTTATTCAAAATGATATTGTTGCATTTTTACTTAGTCTATATATATATATACACATGGGAAAAAGTAAAGTCCCAATTTGTGGTGATCCAGGGGCTATTTTGTATAATTGAGCTACACACCTACTTCTTAGGCTTAGTGCCCATTAATTTAGTCAGTTCTTTGAGGACAATGTTCCCGTTTTTGTCTTCAAATTTCTTTTTTAGTTCATTAATAAACAGTGAAATTTCAAACTTTTCAATATTCTTGTCAATTTCTTTGGAATTTTTCTCTATGAATTCCGCTACTGCCCGATCGTCGTTTCCATCCAGCCGGCTATACCATGACTGAGCTATTTTCAACAACTCGCCATACTTCATTACTGTCTTATTGTCGCAGATTTTACTTTGCATTCTTTTAATAACTTGTCCCTCATTCAGTCTTCTCCTTAATCTCCAGTATAAAAATCTACGTGACTTAGTCCATTCCAATTCCTTTCGGATCACCCCCTTAACCAGCATCCTAGCAGATCTGTCATGCAGATCTGCAAACTGTATACTTATTTGGTTATAAATGGGCATCAACTGCCTCTCTCTGACTTTCAACCTCTTAGTAAGGTCATTTTGTTTCTCCAACGATAATTTTTTCTCTGTCAACGTTCTTCTCAAATGTCCATACGTAGAATCTAATCGAATCATCGTCTCTATCATCTTCTCTTTACGATACTTGATACTGACCACTCCATCAGGTTCCAGCACGCCTCCCCTAGATTCAACATCAGCATACATTTCCATTTGCTCGGGATTAATGGTCGGATCTACAACAACCCATGATCCGCCTCTTAGTTCACCCAAAGGCGGGATATATATCAGTATTGGTTGTTTATAGTCAACTAAAGCGTCAACAATGAACGATCCATATTTCAACACCTCATTATACATATCTCTTTGACCGCCAGAAAACCCCCTCCAATTGGCTAAAATAATCAGTGGTAACTGTTCACCATAGTTGAAATCATTTATAGTTTGAGCTGTTTTAAATGCAGAATTTGGATACCAAACTTGTCCCGCTTCTTTGATTGAAAACTCTGATGACTTCAGGTTAGCTGGATCAGCAGGGACGACGTCTTCGATAGTTTTTGTACCCACTGCAATCACACCCACAGGAATACCTCCAAGACGTGCTCTTCCAACAATTACGCCTTTAGCCCATCCAGACAATGTCTCGAAAAATGAGCCCTTATCAAAAAGACCGGACTGAAAATGACCATTTACGTCCGACTTACCTTCTATCAACCACCTTGTCTCATATGGCACTTGCTTGACCGGCTTGAAGCCTACATCCCTATCCCATCTATCCGTTGTTTCAAGAATTGGGATGCTCATATCTCTTTCAGCGGGAATATATGATAACCAAGTCAATATTTGTTCGATGGCCTTCATGTCATTACTGGCCGTTAAATGCGTTATCCCATTTCTATACATAACTTGTGTACCACCTATCTGTAAGTTGGATGTATAGATTTCTGTGCCCAAGACTTTGTTAATAGCTGATACTCCCGTCAGTATTATAGGCTTATTTTCGACTTGAATAGTTCGCTGTCCCAGTCTAACTAAGTAAGAACCTATACCAACAGACCTACAAGTAACTGCTGTGATAGTAAATATATCCTTGTATGCTTTTGAAGTAGCACCGGCAATTAAACCTGATCCTTGCAGACATTCAACCCCTAAACCTTCTTCGGATCCTACTATCGTTTTGATAATGTATCTTTCCTCACCGTATACCATTCTGTGTTCTACTATTACTGAATTTTCTTTTCCGGTATCTTTAAGATGTTTCATGTCGTTTGGTGTTAAATACAAGTACTGGAAACCTTTTGTGGGATCGGAGGGATCATCCCATGCCACATGAAACAACGGTATCAGCTCTTCGGCTATACCGAGTTTAGCACCCGAATTGGCTGCCAAATATATTCTCGGGATACCTTTTTCTCTTGCATAATTTGTAACTTTATTAAAAAACGAGTCTTCCTTCGGTCCAAAAGATCCAATGTTGAAGGTGATATCATTAGATATCACAATCATTTTGCGCCCTTTTGGGTATTCGGGTGTCTGAACTGCCATTTCGAAAGCAACCATTCCTATATTATTATTGCCTGGTTGCCTGTTTACCTTGATTAAATTTCCGTTTTGTTCGATCAGTTCAGTCCACTTGAAAAAATTGTCCTTTAAACTTTGCTTTGGAAAATATCTCTTCCATTGATGAATGGCGGCTTGACGGAACAAATCTGGAAAGTCGTAGACGTACGTTGTACCCATAAACTGAGCCTTGTATCTTTTGGGTTGTAACCAGTCCTTGACCGAGTAAGGTAAAGAGACAGATTCCTGATCAAAATACCCTTGCTTACTCAGTGAGTTTAATATTATATTACCTTTTTCCCCATTTACTTCATTATATGTTTCAATGTTGATCACATATCCTGATTTATTAGAAATAAAGAATCGGTGCGGGACGGACTTCATGGTTTCTGGGCATTTGATGAATACCCGAATTTCTATATCTGTGACTCTTTCTTGAAACAACCTACTCTCGTGACTTTTGAGAATTTTTTCTAGAATTTCCTTGAAATGGTGTGCTGATATATTAAAAAGTGCTTTGAAATTCAAGAAGACATGATTCAAGTCCGAATTTGACGTATCAATAGCTTCCAGACAATCTAACATATGACGTACCTGGGCGTCAATTTCTACTTTTAGTTGTCCAAGGGTGGTTGTCTGATCGTTGACGAGGAAAGAATTTATAACTTTTCTAATAAAAAATCTTTTATCGAGGGGTGTAAATTTGCTTATGCCCTCGAAAATGCGTACATTGCTATCATACGCGAATAGAGGTCTGATTTTATAGTTTGACATTCTTTCCAACTCCATCGATGATTCGTAGGATGGGTCCATGTTTCTTATTTGAGGAATTTCATTATAAGTCGTCCCATCAAAAGAGTAGAACTTGACATACGACCCACTTTCTGGGGTAAATGCGAAAGTGATACGACTAAAGCTTAGGTCACTTAAACGCTTTTTATTACCAAAAAGATTAGTCTTCGCACTGCTGATTAAATCTTCTTCATTTTTGAAACGCATGGGAGAGAGCACATTCACAATAAGAGAGTTTCCTCCACTAACGGGCATATATCCAGAGGTGTTGAACTTTTCATAGAGCACATCTAGCGTCTTTTCCATAGATTCAAAGTCATCTATATGTACAAGAAAACCGAACTTCCTCAACGGATCCCTGCTGGGTATGTAAGAAAGTTTAGAAGAGTTTATTTCCTTATTGATGTCATCGTTTGAGCTGAGCAAAATCTTTTCAGATGAATCGAATTGCCATGACATCAAAACATTTGGTACTTCTTCGTAACCGTTTATGTCATTCAAATGGCAAGGACCATAAGCATACCTTACGTAAATTTCTGATGCAATTCTGCAAAAAAACATATTTGGATGTCCAAAGAATAAAAACAAATCTTGCAACTGCACCAAATTTGAGTTTATTAAGTTATCAAAATCTTTCACGCATAAATATATGTCGTTTTCATGGATTTGCTTGCTGCTTATATTATTTGCGTGCAACTGTAGCATGTTTTCAATGTGCTCTTTTCTCTCCTTGATAGGAGGCAGTGAATCTCTAATTAACATTGATCTAGCCTTTACAGCAACCCGTTTAGTCAATTTAGATTCTAGGGTTGCCAAATCGTGTAGAACAGTCTTGAATTTTGAGGCAATGCCGGAGGAATTTTGGCACAATGGTTCATATTCGCGCAAGATCGACATAATCAACTTGTTCTTATTGGATATATTAGCATGAGATAAACTTCTGCTCAAAAGCTTTCTCAAATTACTTGATTCTTTGTTGCGTAGGTCTAATATATTTCTTTCTTCGTCCACATCATGACTTTCAAAAGCTTTCTCAACAGCGTGATAACTTTTGATTAACTTGAAGAAAACTTCATATTCGTGATTATCCAAACCATCGTAATACCTTTTGGTAATATCAAGTAGCGGCTGCAAAGCAATGCATAATACATGGTCATCCGCGTATTCTTTGACATAGCATTTCAATAACACATGCAGCTCTTCTGCAGGGAAAGAGGTAGAGTTCTCAATTATGCTTTTCAGTTTCTCGTTTAATTGTTTTGGCAATCTATTACGCACCGCAGAGGCTTGAGATCCCCATTCCGAATAAGGAAGTCTACCGTCTCTCAAGACTTTTATCAATTCCTTTAAAGAGGTTCCTATTTCAGCACTCTCCCTATACCCCTTGAGGATATTTTTCAATCTACTTAAGAAAGTTCTAAATTTATGGATTGGTCTGCTACCTTCTATTATTGGTGGGCCTAAAGCAGGTAGTTCTCCTTGGTATAAAGACGATTCGTTGGCTTTAGAGGGCGCGTCCAAAGTTAATCTCGCTATAACATCGCCAGCTTCAATGATGGAACCAGGTCGTCCCAATAGCTCAATAATTCCATTAGTTTTAGCTACCAACGGCATCTGCATTTTCATAATTTCAATTTCTGCGTATGGTTGTCCAGCAGAAATATGGTCACCATTTGAAACTAAATATTTCATTAATTTTCCTGGAGTGGGTGATATCATTTGCGTTGGGTTGAGCTCTGACTCTAAGAATGTAGTCTTTGAATCTATTAAAAGCCTTGTACCACCAATATCGTCTTTCCAATAAACTGTATGACATTTGCCACCAACAGAGACCAGTAAACAATCGTTGGATAGCCTTTGAACATCAACTTCACATTGTGAATTGTTGATAGAGAGTACGAAGCGCTCTTCAGAGGACTGTGAAACCGTGAATAGATACTTCTTATTATTGAAAATGAAGTCCATAGGGAATTTCGTTTTCAGCAAGTTTCTGGGAGGAACTTGGCCTCTTTGCAATAGTTTCAAGTAACTGTTCCTTATTCCTTCTGTAACGACGTATGCTTTCATTGCCGCACCACAGATAACAGTAAGCATAGGATCCAACTTGATATCGGAGCTGAGGTTTTTCAAAATCAAATCATCCAGCCAACCAGTGGTTATATTATTGTTACCAAAATCATCAGTTTCCAATAGCTTAATGAGGTATTCTACAGGTGTTTTAAATTCTCCACGAACAGAAAAGTCCTTTAGAGCTAGGACCATATTCTGCTTTGCATCTTGCCTATCATTACCTATTGCAAAAATGTGGCCAAATTGAGAATCTGAGAATGAGTGGATAGCGCCATTATTTCCCACCGAAAAGTAGCCCCAAACATTGGGAGACGAACGAAAATTGAGCTCGTGAAGTTTCCCAGTGGATGGTTTAAAACCTTCATTAGGGTCTTCTGAAGTGATTCTACATGAGATGCAGTGACCCTTTGGTTTAGGTCTTGGCAAAGTTTTAAAATCAATCCGTGAAGTCCCCGTGGGGTCTAAACCATACAACTTTCTAATATCACTTATCCTATGCATGGGAATGCCCATAGCAATTTGCAATTGAGCAGCGGGAAGATTTACTCCAGATATCATTTCAGTGGTTGGATGTTCCACTTGCAATCTTGGATTCAATTCTAAAAAATAGTACTTATCATCCTTCGGCGAATATAAATATTCAACAGTGCCCGCGGAAACGTAACCTACGAGTTCACCTAGTCGAATTGCTGCGTGCTCCATTTCATCAAATGTTTCAGGCTTGGTTATAGTTACTGGTGCTTCTTCTATAACCTTTTGGTGCCGCCTTTGTATAGAACAATCTCTTCCAAATAACGATATATTGGTACCGTATTGGTCAGCTAATAGCTGAACCTCTAAATGACGTGCATCGGTGACCACTTTCATAACAAACATTGGTGATCCGGGAGATTCATTCACGGCCTGACGGTAGAATGTAATAAAGTCATCCTCTTTGTCCACTTGTCTAATGCCTTTACCTCCGCCACCTTCAGATGCCTTAATCATTACCGGGAACCCTATAGATTTAGCCTTTTCTAAGGCATCCTCAGGGGAGGAACAGCATCCCCTTGCATATACCTCATCTGGAACAGACACCAGCTTGGTTTGACCGTCGATATGAATGGTGTCTATATGAGAACCAGACCAAGGAATACATGGGATTTTAGCACTTTGCGCAACAATAGTGGAAGAAATTTTATCGCCGAGAGATCTCATGGCGTGGCCTGGTGGGCCAATAAACAATATTTTCCTTTGAGAATTGGCCAGTAGCTCAGGCAAACATGGATTTTCAGAAGCGTGGCCCCATCCGGCCCATACCGCATCTACGTCTGTTTGCTGTGCCACGTCTAATATTAAATCTATATTAGCATAGTTGTTATTGTTCGTACCTCCCGGCACCTCGACGTACTGGTCTGCCATACGAATGTACTCCGAGTCAGCCTGTAAATCGTCCGGGGTGGCCATCACCACAAATTGAATGATCTTCTCATCATTAAAAGTTTCGTATGCCCATTTCCTTATAGACCTTATTTCCTTAACCGCAGCAATGCCATTGTTTGCTATCAAAATCTTCGAAGTCACCGTATGGCCACCATGTGACTCGACAAAGTCCTTCAATGTTGAAGATGGGGCAGTCTCCACGGTGTTTAGTCCTATGAACTGAGGCGGTAAACGGGTTTGTTTATGGATGTTCCGGCGGGCATAGCTGGAGTACTTCCTCCTGGATGGCAAATCCAAACCTACACGGGATGAATGTCTGTATGCGTGGGAACAGAATCGGTTGCTGTATGGAGAACGCTGTCTTTTCAAATGAACTATTAGACTGCCCGTTATATGATAGGCTGGATAAGAATCCAAATATAACGCGAGCTTGTACTGTCCCAATCGAATGCAAGTAATTGTGAATGTGGTATAATATGAATGAGAATACGCGTGCTAGGTCTCGCTAGCGTTAACCAAATGTGGAAGCCTCCTTCTCTTTCCACCCGAGATAATTAACTTCTTTATCAATCATCCATTATTCATCTAATGAACCTTTTCTTCTCATCTGCCGCCGATCCAAGTAGGTTACCCTCCCCGTAGGCCACTATACCGTGCTAGAATTCCTGTCATAGACAATACGAGAAGTTAACCTCGCCATTTCTTTGCCAGAAATCCGATGAGCGCTTTGTGCCTTCATTAGGCTTCAAAATGTGCTGACGATTATGTTTATGGAGTGTTCATTTCTTAGTTCTAGATTAGTGCGTATTTATCGGATGTAGATGCCTTTAATTGTGGCTGGCAATTTTCGGCCGTCGTTTGGCTGTCGCAATGAATGAAATCCTCGAAAGAACATCGAAGCATGATACGCTTATAAAGGGACAGATTGCGGGTCGTCATCTCGCTTTTTAGGCTAATTGTCGTCTTCTTATTCATAAGGAATATAGGACAGGTACGCATAGAGGGTATCCAGATGTCATTACCATTCCTTACTTCTGCTCCTGGCAAGGTCATCATTTTTGGTGAACACTCTGCTGTGTACAGCAAACCAGCTGTCGCTGCCAGTGTGTCTGCATTAAGAACCTACTTGCTAATAAGCGAGTCATCCGCTCCCAACACTATTGAACTGGACTTTCCGGATATTGCTTTCAACCATAAATGGTCCATCGACGATTTTGATGCCATCATCAAGGATCAAACGAACTCTCAAAAATTGGCCAAGGCTCAACAAGCCACTGGTGAATTGTCTCAGGAGCTTGTCGATGTCTTAGAGCCCTTGCTAGCTGAACTGTCCAAATCATTCCACTACCACGCTGCCTTTTGTTTCTTATACATGTTTGTTTGCTTATGTCCCCATGCCAAGAGTATTAAGTTCTCTTTAAAGTCCACTTTGCCTATCGGCGCTGGATTGGGCTCAAGTGCATCCATTTCTGTGGCGTTGGCCTTAGCCATGGCCTACTTGGGTGGTTTAATTGAGTCCAGTGACTTGGAAAAACTATCAGAAAGTGATAAACATGTAGTGAACCAATGGGCCTTCACAGGTGAAAAGTGTATCCATGGTACGCCTTCAGGAATAGATAACGCTGTGGCCACTTACGGGAATGCCTTGTTGTTTGAAAAGGACTCTCGCAAGGGAACAATAAACACAAACAACTTCAAATTCTTGGACGAATTCCCAACTATCCCAATGATATTAACTTATACCAGAATTCCAAGGTCCACTAAAGATCTAGTGACTAACGTACGTGCCTTGGTAACCGAAAAGTTCCCTGAAGTAATGAAACCGATCTTGGATGCTATGGGCGAATGTGCTCTACAAGGTTTGGATATCATGACTCAATTGAGCAAATGTACAGGCTCTGATGAAGATGCTGCTGAAACAAACAACATCTTATATGAGCAGCTGTTGGAACTAATAAGAATAAATCACGGGTTGCTTGTTTCTATTGGTGTTTCTCATCCTGGATTAGAAATTATAAAAAATTTGAGCGATGATTTAAGAATTGGTTCCACAAAATTGACAGGTGCTGGTGGAGGCGGTTGCTCTTTGACTTTACTTCGTAGAGATATTACTCAAGAGCAAATCGATAGTTTCAAAACAAAGTTGCAAACCGATTTTGGTTATGAAACATTTGAAACAGGTTTAGGTGGTACCGGTTGCTGTTTACTGAAGGCAGAAGATTTGAATAAAGATCTCAAAATTAAAAACCGAATCATTCAACTCTTTGAAGCCAAGAATACCACTAAGCAACAAATCGATGATTTGTTGTTACCAGGAAGTGCAAATTTACCATGGACTTCATAAGATATAGAAAGACAACCATATGTATTATTTACTCTAGTTTTAACTGTGCGTATACTTTTATGTAATAAAGATAGAACTTGAACGAAAAAGAGATGTCTAATGTTAATCAGAGTTTTCGAAAACAGAATGGAATTTAAGCAGGCCATAGTACCCTTGGTACATAGACTCATAATCAGTCAAATAACCATTCAGCCCCTTAGAGTAATCAACTTCATATGTTTGCACAAGATCCTTCCAACCACGCATTTTACGTAGTCGTTTTAATTCGTCTCCTGTAAATTGAACCAACGGTTTGGTACCATATTTTAATGGCCCTACATTAACCCAATGTAGTTCTTTACAATATCCTTTTAATGCTTCAATACTGGCCAAATAATCAAAAACATTCTCTGCAGTGTCTATGAAATACGCGCTACAAACGATGATTTTATCAAAGTTTTTAGCATTGGGTGAATACTGTCTAAAGTCCCCCCATAGTGGATTCAAATTATCACATTGATTAAATTTACTCAAATCTGCCGATAAAGCTCTTAACTGATTACCAAACTCTGTCTGACCCGAATATTGTTGTGTAAAAGGTCGTATTTTCACATCTCGATCATATCCGAGGGCAAACAAGTTACATATGTACATCAATGCCGACAATTCAATAGAATCTACACGCATATGAGGGAAAGTGCTTGAAAGACCATGAGACAGACCACCAACGCCGGCCCCAGGTACCACAATCAAATTGTTCTCTTCTGGTGACCCAGATCCAACCACGTGGTTTTTGATCCTATTGCTGATAAATTTTTGTAAAGGATCTCTTTCCTTGCTATAATAAGAGCTAAAATCTCGGCATAAATGCGCCAATGCTTCATGGACTGCGTTTTGACTACCTTGAGATAGTACCACTGGGAACTGGGAGCTCGACTTTAACTGAGTTAGGTGACCATCTCTGACCTCATAACCATGCTCCCCACAAATATTTTCAATCTCCTCCGTAAATTCCCTGTCATGTTCGTTAGAGCGTACCAATTTCGTCAAAGTATGCTCGATTATCTTATCAATTATCTTGGCATTTTCGCGAATCCCCTCATTACTTTTCACTAATTTAGTAAAGTACCCCAGTTGCCGCAACTGATCTTGTGAATTTTCACCTAATTGTCTCGTTCTCTGAAACAAAAGGCCATTGTAGCTTTCGCCTCTTGCTCGATACTCGTGCAAACGGACCAAGTTTTGTGTTAATTCGAAAAGCGTTGGACCTCCAGAACTCAGCTTGGGGAAGTTGGGTTGATAAGCACCCGTTGATTTCTCATCCCTAGCTAGTTTCAGAGTAGGTGACAAGATATTGACTTTCCGGGTTGTGCTGGATTTCTTTGACAATAGTTTTTCAACATTTGATACGAACCACTTCTGCAACGACTTGTTCTGCCTTAGTAGTGTCATCAGAACTACTACGAGGGCCAGAGCTATATTAGTTGTCAAGGAGCTAGCCTGCGCCATCTTACAATATTGTATGTCTGGATTCTTTTCACTTCTGGGCATTTTTGAAAAAACCTCTATTGTGAAGAAGAATCATTGATGCATTTTCACGGGTCCGTTGTACCTAACCCCGAAAAAGCATTGCCGATCTTAAAAGGGTCCCTATTATTTCGAGGTCGAGTAAAAAGCAATTACAATATCAATATCAATATATAATACTGGCATACTACCAGGAATAAAAATGCGTGTTAAAGGTTTGCTACCAAATTTTTTAATTGTTCATCAAGTGGTTTCTGAGAATCCCATCGAATTTAAGTCCTCTGATAAAGGAAAAAATGGGAACAAAGGAAAAAATGGGAATAAAGGAATCACTATCCCAGAGTTGATAAAGAGGGAAGCCCCTGAGTTAGCTGATGGTGCCACTGACACTCTATACGGTTTGCTGGTGAACGGCCATTTACAAACTGCATATGGCTCAGTTAGGCGCTTTGAGAAGAGAGATAAAGTCCAATATAAAAGAATGGTACTCAAATACCCACATGGGGGGGAAGGGACTGTAGATTTTGCTGTAAAGGATACGGGCATCACAAAAATCAAAAAAAAGAAAGAATACATGCCAGCGAACCAGCCAATGTTTGATATGAACCTAAAAATAAAATATTCGTACTATTCGCCTGACGATCCCAAATTAAAGTCTGCCGATACAAAGCCTATGCTTATTCTTCTTCATGGGTTAACAGGGGGCTCTAGAGAAAGCTATGTAAGGGCTGTTGTTCATGAAATCACCACGAAGTATGACTTCGAAGCATGCGTGTTCAACGCTAGAGGGTGTTGTTACTCCGCGATTACAACACCCCTATTATACAATGGTGGTTGGACTAATGATATTAGGTACTGTATTAACGATTTAAGGAAAAGGTTTCCCAATAGGAAATTTTATATGATGGGGTTTTCTTTAGGAGCATCTATAATGACGAATTACTTGGGGGAAGAGTCTGATCGTACCAAGATCGAATGCGCGATTTCGATGAGTAATCCATTCGATTTGTTCAACTCTTCATATTTCATCAATAACACACCAATGGGTTCACGATTCTACTCGCCTGCACTGGGCCAAAACTTGCTACGCATGATTCGAAACCATATTTCTGTCTTGGAAGAAAATCCCGATTTCAAAGCTGTTCTTGACCAAAATTTGGATAAAATCCGCACGGTTAAGCAGTTCGACAATTTGTTGACGGGACCAATGTTTGGATATAAGAATGCCGAAGAGTATTATAAGAATGCTTCATCTTGTAAGAGAATACCGGGGATTAGAACTCCATTCGTAGCTCTGCATGCTATGGATGACCCAATTGTCGGCAGTGATCATCTTCCCATAAGCCAAGTGAAATCCAACCCCTACACTATGCTACTAGAGACTTCAACTGGGGGTCACGTTGGATGGTTCAAAGATAGTTCCGGCAAAAGATGGTATACAGAGCCTATATGCAAGTTTTTAAAGGCATTCCATGATGAAATCACAGTAAAGGGGTTAAAGCCTGACTTGAATAATGCGAAACTGCCAAATCCTAAATGTGAGTCTATAGCTACAACTTTTCCCTTAAAAGTAGTTGAATAAATATAGAATTTTTGTAAATATATGTAATATTTCGATTTTGCGAAATGCTTCCTTTGAACGTAGAAACGTGAATATTGAAAAGCCTCGCCTAATCGAAAATTTGAACAGAAATAAAATGCTCTCGATGAGATGAACTAAAAAGTTAATATAGAAAACGAAAATTAGTAAAATGTATTAAGAACCATAAAAGAGGAATATTGAGAATGCACGAAGTGTTAACGATATCCGTTTCGCAGAGAGCAAACCATTTAACCACTCAATTCTTCAACATACAAGAGGGCTATTTGAAACTGTCCAAAGAAGAACAAGTTAATGACTCCAAAATATTTTTGAACCCAGTCGTTGACAAGTTTTCAAAAACAGTTTCATATACACCAAGGGCCTTACTATGGGACGCCCGTACAGGTAATGGTTCATTGGGAACATATCAATATGCAGAGACGAAAGACTATCATTTTGGAAATGAGGACGTATTCAAGGATCAAACTGTTGTAAAAACTCACCCAACGATACCCAAATCCGAATATCAAATTGCCTTAGATACAGCAATACCGCTTCCAACTTTAACTAAGGAAAATACCAAATATTGGTCCGATTACTCTAAATTAATTTATGGGGCTTCAAGCTTCAATACGTTGAAGGACTGGTACCACGACATTGCAAATCCAAACCAACCTGATTTCCAAAACTTAGGGGAGCGAAAATTCAACAAATACTCAATCGGTTATGACGAGTTTACTGAAAATTACATGCAAGAATTCTTTGATGGAAATTTGCATACAGAATTGGAGAAATGCGACACCTTACAAGGTCTAAATCTTATAACTGATGTCGAGAATGGATGGGGTGGATTTTCTAGTGCTTTACTAATGGAATTGAAAAACGAACTCCCAAAAAAAACGGTTTTTTCTTGGGGTTTTAATGAAGATGATCCATTTACAGATGTGCTTTCTATTAAGAGGCTTACCAAGAAATGGCTTCCAATCATTTCGAATAAATTAAGGAGTACAATGAATATAATGGAAGATTCGGACCTTTATTTTCCATTATATGCTCCTACTGGTCTAACTAATTGGGAAACTGCTGGTAGGACGTGCAAAATTTTAGATTCCGTAAACGCAACAATTTCCCAGAGTAATCCTGAACAAAGAAAAATGATGGATTATATTACTACGGCCGTCACCTTAGGAGATTCATCAAGAAACATGGTTACTGAAATGGCTATCGGTAAAAACGATTATTCTTTCTGTTCCCGAATAGTGCCATTTAAAAATAGCCGTACAAACAATGAATACCAGGTTTTCTCCAACAGCGTTATCAATAGAGAAGACCAAACGCCTCGAGAAGACCCCAAGTCTGCTCCTCGAAGCAAACGGAGTGAAATGTTTACACATAGGTATTTCCCTTCTGATACGATACCGACAGAGTTTTCTGGTGACTGTGAGTTTTCTTTAAAACTAACCTCCTCCGAAAAAAGTAGAGACATATTCAAGCATTGGAATGAGTTTGTAACAAGACACTTCAAAAACGATAACGATAGAGAAGAATTGAAGAATCAACTCTCTGATTATGCTTCAGCGTACGAATCTGGATGGTATGACGACGAAGATTCTGGCGATGATGATATGTAAATGCCGTTTATAAATAGTGCCTCGTCCTTTTTTTTTTGGAACTAAGTAGCTGCGAGTGATTCAACCTTTTGGAGTTTTAATTTCACCATCAGGTTTATATCTACATATATAACATTAAAAAAGTCATTCTACATCAGTCCCTCTTCTTTCCTTTTTCTTTTAAAAGTTTCCATCATCGTATAAACTGAACATATCAAGTGGAGGAAAATATTTTACCTCTAGAACTCAAAGAATGCAAATCCTCGTTTGCGTCTTTAAAGTCGTCGTCTTGATCCCCAACGACAGGTGTCTTTTGTATCAAGGACCTTCTATTTCCAATACTGCTCCGATCGGAAATACTCGATATTGGTGCAAGTCGCAGGGAATTCGATCTAGCCACGTCAATTTTATCTAAGCCAACAATATTTTCCTCATCTGGATCTTCAATTTTGTTTGCGTCCTCTGAAAAAGTTTTTAACTCACTTAGCAAAAATGTAATATTAGTAACACGAGATTTCACTGATTGAGAACAGCGAACGGATCCATCTCTTTTCACATCATTTGGATTTTTTCTCTCATTAATTGCTTTTTTCAAATCACTAATTTTTGGCGCAGTGGCTCTCATTGTTTTCCATGATCTTGCATCTTCAGCAACAAACCTGTAGATACTACCCTTTGCATTAGCATCAGAAATAACAGTATCGTTGCCTTCGTCTACGTTGTCATCTATACTCTTGTCGAATCTGTTTTGCCTTATTGCAACATCTTTATTATTGGGCATTGCATTACCGTTTGGCAAAACGACATTAGGCACAGTTCTGTAATCTAGAGATGTAGTGCGAACTTGAAGGTCCGATAGTAAATCAGAAGTGGACATTTGGTTGTCACGAGACATCAAAATCTGTGCGCCCCTATTGGTGTATTTGTTTGATCCCATATCGGAATAGTAAGACAACAAATCTTCCTTAGTAAACAGCGTCTTTGTTTGCATTTTGTATTCAGTTTGTGACTTGTAGTCATTTAACTTTAAAAAGTCAGCAGCTTGTAAATGATACAAATAGTAGGTGTGTTCAGGTTCAAAAACGTTTTCCAAGAAATAATGCAAACCGGATAATAGTGCTACTTTCCCATACTTATCAAAAATTTCTTTCATCATTTCTTTTTGCACACCATGTGAATCCAGTTCACGCAATAATGAATAGAGTTTTGAAAAGACAAATCCAGTCGGAACCTCGGTTTCAACAATGGCAAATAAACTTATAATGTGATTTTTCATGTAATGCGCCAGATCAATGAATAGTTCCAAACTAATACTAGGCTGTGTAATATGCTCAACAAGAAAATCAACGTCTTCCACAACAGCGTTTTTCTCTAGGTCTTTAGTAGTATCACTCTTCAATTTTAACAATAGTTCATAAAGCATATCTGAAGTCTGTTCAGTGTAATAAGTTTTATGATTCAAATCTGTCATGGTAATACAGGATTGTTCCACAACGTCTTTATTGGCTACGTTCTTCAATTGGAAATTTAAAAGCTTTCTCATTATATCGAGTACACTTAGGCCTACTATACTAACGTCAGAGACAAGCAATGATGACATCAATTTCAAAGAAACGACCGGATCCACGTTTTTATCCTTGTCGTTTAATTGCCTGACTAAAAGAAGAATAACGATGTATCGCAGCTGAACAGGTATACCGTTGCATATAAATTCTAGCAGTTCCTTATTTGGCGTATTTTGAAGACAACCCAACAAAGTACGTATAGATAGGTTTAATTTATCTGTCTCGGTTGTGTTGAAATATGATTGTAAAGCCCTTATAGAAATATCATTATTGCCGTCAACGGTTTTATCTAATCCAACGGTGCGGGTTTGTGTTCGACTTAGTCGTTTGCCTAAATTACCGTCCAAAACCGGTCCTAATGATAGCGTTTTAAATTTTGGATTTCTCTCTTGGAATTTGAAAATAGTGTACGTTACAGATTTAGTGACAAAATGATTCAATTGAGGATTACTTGAAACGCTGTTTGTGTTTGATATATCAATACAGAATTTTAAAAGCATATCATCATTATGAATTCTTTCAGTGACAATTTTAAAGAATAGATCAACAAAGCTTTGATATAACTGAATAAATTCCATATCACCATTACACAAGACGTCATCCAAATTCAGACATATGCTACTGAATGCCAGTTCTACCAATTCCACGACGGCTACGTCATTGTTGAAATTGTTGTTCGAGAGAACTTTGTTCATGATATACAAAAAATCTTTAACAAATACGTTTAAGTTTTCTCTACAATGCAGCACAATCCTATTCATCAAATCCAATGTAACAGCTATATTTCCTATACGGCGATGGTTCAAATCAGAAGTGGACCTTTTAATTAAGTAAGTGCTGACCTTTTCCAATTTGCTACGTCTCGAGTTGACATAGTATAGCAAATATGAAGTCTCTGATGACTTGGGCTTCTTATCGGTAGTTCTCCCCGTAGGATAACATTGATTGACCAGTTTCTGGTGCTTTGGTGTGAACATCATCCGCATAGACAATTGCATCGCAAAACACGTTCAAAACAATTGAGATTGAACGGAAGGTAAGCAATATAGAGTAAACAATTTAGGTTCGATGTACAGCGTAACCTTGACTCAATACTATTCCAATAAAGAGGTCACCACAATACTTCTAATGATTCTGGTTCCCTGGCTTTTTTCAACAAAATATCACCTTCAATTGTTCGAACAAATTTTTTTCCTGTTCTTTTGGCCGGGGTTGAAATTTAGTGAAAAATTAGTGTTATACACTATTACATTATGAAAAAAAAAAAGCATGTATACAATAAGATAAGAGAATAGGATTTAGTAAAAGAGGAGAAGAAGAGTACCTACATAGCGACTAGAACAGCGATAAACGATGGCTCCCGTACCAATATATGTGAAGGGTGGTGTATGGACGAATGTGGAGGATCAGATTTTGAAAGCAGCTGTGCAAAAATATGGGACTCATCAGTGGAGTAAAGTGGCATCCCTTTTACAGAAAAAGACTGCCAGACAAAGTGAATTAAGATGGAACGAGTTTTTAAACCCGAATTTGAACTTTGCTGAGTTTTCCAAGCAGGAGGATACCAAGCTTTTGGACCTTGCAAGGGAACTACCTAACCAATGGAGGACCATTGCTGATATGATGGGCAGGCCGGCGCAAGTATGCATCGAAAGGTATAATCGACTTCTGGAAGGTGAAGACAGTGATGGGCGTATATTGGGTCCAGGATCTACGGACTTGAAAGTCGGGGACATTAATCCCAATGCGGAGACGCAAATGGCCCGTCCAGATATTGGTGACTTGGAGGACGAGGAGAAGGAAATGCTTGCTGAAGCAAGGGCTCGTCTGTTGAACACACAAGGTAAAAAGGCGACGAGGAAAATCCGGGAGCGCATGCTCGAAGAATCGAAACGGATTGCTGAGCTACAGAAGAGAAGAGAACTGAAGCAAGCTGGCATAAACGTTGCCATAAAGAAACCAAAGAGGAAATACGGCACGGACATTGATTACAACGAGGATATAGTGTATGAGCAGGCCCCCATACCGGGGATGTATGACACCTCCAACGAAGACCGTCAGATAGAGAAGAAATTTGAGCAGTTTGAAAGGAAGGTCAACCGAAGGGGTTTGAATGACGATGAAGGCAAATCCAAGAAGAAGTCCAAGGACAGGAAAAGAAAACGTGACGAGAGCGAATACATCGACAAGGCGGCACTGAAGGAGTCCAATGTCTTGACGGACGAGTATAAGAAACCCAAGCTTGTACTGTCTGCGCCGGGGACAAAACAAGGGAAGCTGACGTACAAGAACGAACTGGAAAGCAAAAGACAGAAACTCATCCACTCACAGGCTACAGGTGCTGTGCTGTTACCCAAGGCACAACCCCACCGCGAGCCTACCCAGGAAGACGATGAGAGCAGCAACATAAAGAGAGAAAGACAGGTGAGATCCCGCATAAGGAAGTTCCTGGTGCAAATGTTTGCGTCCTTACCCACGCCAAAGAACGATTTCGAAATAGTGTTGAGCGAGAACGAGGAAGATGAGGATAAAGAGTTAGCTGACTACCAAAAGGAAACGGAAAGCGAGAGAGATGTGAATGAACCCAACACGGCCCTAGAACAAATTCCACAGGATCACATACAGCCCGTGTCACTAGTCGCGGTAGCATTATCCAGCACGACGCTGCCCATACCAGAATTTAAGAGCACGCCGCACTCAGCGATCGACGAGAAGTACAATTTGCTGGTGGCGAATGCCATAAATAAGGAACCACACATGGAACCACAATCCACAGCCGATTTTCTGAACCAGGTGGAATCACGCGTGCAGCAGATAGCCCTGGCGCGGTCGCTCCCTCAAATACGAAGCACACTGACGATGCCTCCAGGTGAGGCCGTCCTGGCATCGATCCAGTCCAAAGTGGAGTCCATCGAACAGCTACAGCGTAGCCTAGACTGCATGCAACCCCTGGCGCTCGAGAACAACGAGTTGTGCGAGCTCCTCTGCCACCACGACCTGCCGACCTTGGCCGAGGCACAACGCCAGTATTACACCGACTACTATGACTACCAGCAGGAGCTGCGTGCCCTCGAGGCCCGCGCCAAACGTCTACAGGACACGTTAGAACGCGCCTCCATATAGCATTAGCATATCATTAGAGTAGCTTTAATATAGCATGCAAGGCCATCTATTTACCTCATTACCCGGCGCTTGGCGCCTTTTCTTGCCAACTTGGCCTCATTGGCAAAACGGCGATGATAATAAGAGGTGAGATCTGTAGAGTAGAGCAATAAGGTACCAGAGGGGCGTGTATTTGCTGGTGAGGAGATCGAGAGCAATGGTCACAATGTTTTACATACGCGTGATACTGTCATTACTGTTGTTGCCGCTGATTTTGGCGCAGGACTACTATGCTATACTGGATATAGGCAAAGATGCCTCCGAGAAGGAAATCAAGTCTGCATACAGACAATTGTCCAAAAAGTACCATCCGGACAAGAACGCTGGGAGCGACGAGGCCCACCATAAGTTCATCGAGATTGGTGAGGCGTACGAGGTGTTGAGTGATCCTGAAAAGAAGAAGGTCTACGACCAGTTCGGTGCGGATGCCGTGAAGAACGGTGGCGGCGGTGCAGGTGGGCCCGGTGGAGGTGGGTTCCATGATCCGTTTGATATTTTTGAGCGTATGTTCCAAGGTGGCCATGGCGGACCTGGGGGTGGGTTTGGCCAGAGACAGAGGCAGCGGGGCCCAACGATCAAGGTCCACGAGAACCTATCTTTGAAGCAGTTTTATTCCGGCACGTCCATAGAGTTTACTTTGAGTTTGAACGACGAATGTGATGGCTGCCACGGTAGTGGCTCCGCCGACGGGAAGCTGGCCCAGTGTCCAGATTGTCAAGGACGTGGGGTCATAGTGCAAGTACTGCGCATGGGTATAATGACGCAACAGATCCAGCAGATTTGTGGCAGGTGTGCGGGCACGGGACAGGTGATTAAGAACCAGTGTAAGACGTGCCACGGCAAAAAAGTCACCAAGACGAACAAATTCTTCCACGTCGACGTTCCACCAGGCGCACCAAGAAACTACATGGATACAAGAGCCGGTGAGGCTGAAAAGGGTCCGGACTTCGACGCAGGCGACCTGGTCATCGAGTTCAGAGAAATGGACACAGAAAATATGGGCTACAGAAGAAGAGGCCACAACCTGTACAGAACAGAAGTCCTCTCGGCCGAAGAGGCTCTATACGGTGGATGGGAAAGAACGGTAGAGTTCCTTGACGAGAACAAGCCCGTTAAGTTATCCAGACCCGCACACGTGGTGGTCTCAAATGGCGAGATAGAGGTCGTGAAGGGGTTCGGCATGCCCAAGGGTAGCAGAGACCACGGTGATTTGTACATAGACTACGTAGTCGTCATGCCAAAGGAACTTGCACACGAGCACACGATGCTCAAGGACGAGTTGTAGATGGATAGATCCTTACGTACGACACAAACATAGATAGACAACTGGCCCCTCGCATCTTCAATGGCCATTGGCTTGAGAATCAAAAAGAATAACCAATACTCAATAAATTTCAGACTTCGCTCGAGAGATTTTTTTCGCGCACTTTTTATCAAACCAAAAATGAAACATAAATAAACAAATAAAATACATAAACAAAAATGGTTTTGGCAGAACATCGTCACACAAGTACCTTCGTTTCTAAACTTTGCTTCTTTTTGTTTGCTTTTGACCAAAGGCTCCGATACACTGCTTCTTTAAACTAAGGATGAAAATTTCTAAAAGTATGCTATTAGCGGCATTAGCTGCTACCCCATCTTTGGTGAGTGCCATGCTGCCCGTCCATATCAAAAACTACAGGTTCATCAAGCCATCCTCTGCCACGAATAGCGATGCAGACAACGAAATCTTTTTCGTGAAAGGTGTCGATTACCAACCTGGTGGGTCCTCCGGTTACGATGCTGATTCGGATGCAGACATTCTTTCAGACCCTGAAGTTTGTGCCAGAGATTCCTTCACCTTCCAACAACTTGGTATCAACACGGTGAGAATCTACTCTTTAAACCCCGACCTAAACCACGACAAGTGCATGACCATTTTAAATGACGCTGGTATATACGTCATTTTAGATGTCAATAGTGGTAACTACGGTGAGAATCTAAACCGTGCTGACCCATCTGGTACTTATGATTCACTGTACTTGTCAAGAGTTTTCAAATTCATCGATGCTTTCAAAAACTATCCGAATGTGCTAGGGTTTTTTTCTGGTAACGAAGTCATCAATGATGAGGAAGACTATGCCAAAATCGATCCTCCATACGTTCGTGCTGTTCAAAGAGATATGAAGCAGTATATTGCCAAACATGCAAACAGAAGTATTCCAGTCGGGTACTCCGCTGCTGATAATACCGAGTTGAGATTAGCCACTTTCAAGTATCTGCAATGTAATTCCTTAGATGGCAAAAAAGTCAACGATGATTTAGACGTCTCTAGATCTGATTTTTTTGGTTTAAATACTTATGGATGGTGCTCCGGTGTTTCCGACTGGCAATCTTCTGGCTACGACATAATAAACTCGACTTTTGACGATGCTGTCATTCCTTTAATGTTTTCCGAATACGGCTGTAACACAAAAATTCCAAGAACTTTTGATGAAGTCTCTGAGGGGTTGTACGGTGGTTTGAAGGATGTGTTTTCAGGGGGGTTGGTTTACGAATACACTGAGGAAGCTAACAATTTTGGGCTGGTTAAACTCGGCGATAGTGGTTCCTTAACTTATAAGGATGATTTTGCTAATTTACAAGCTCAACTGAAAAACATTACGTTACCCACCACAAAGGAAGATGCGCTTTCTTCAGACTCCATTTACAAGTGTGACAGTAGCGCCATTACTAAAATTTACTCCGGATTTGGGACCGATAACTTCACATTGCCTTCTCAACCGGCAGAGATTGCCAATATGATTAAATATGGTGTTAATGGCACCAATACGGGTAAAATATTGGCCGATTATGCTGTTCCAACTACGTTTAACTATACAATCAAAAATAATAACGGTGACACCGTTTCTGCCACCGTTTCCTATGATAAAGCTAATACATTGAACGAATTAGACGTCACAGCTTCAGCAGTCATTCACTCAACGTCCACATCACAATCGTCTTCTTATTCTGCCAGTACAAGCACCGCCGAATCTTCCACCGCCGAATCTTCTTCAACTTCAAGCAGCTCTAAGAGTAAAGGTGCGGCTAACAACATCAATATTTCAGTTGATCAATCTGGATACTTTGCCTTATTGGCAGGTTTAGTCTCTGCTCTCTTATGAGTGCCCAAATAATCAAATTTTTTTATACTTCCATGGAGTTATTTCTACTCCAACCGCCGTACTTTTTCTGTGTTCTTTCGTCTCAACCTATATAGGTGCAATATTCTATTTTAAATAATAAACTTTACGTTAGTCTTACTTCTGCAAAATGCTGACATCTATTTAGTAAAAAACCTAATTCAAGCATTATCAAGTTCAAAAATTACGTACACACATGAAGTAACAAGGTCATACAAAAAAGTCAATAACAGAAGAACAGTATAATGACGAGAGGAAGAGCGTAGCAGGTTTATTTTTGTTGTTATTTCTGAATATTATAATATGTAATACAGACAATTCATTAACATTAACTTTGGTGAAAAAGAATAAAGAAAGGATTTACTGAAATAAAAAACACCGAAGTGGAAAGTTTGAAGTATGCAAAAAACTGAAAAAATAAAAAAACAACTTTTTCAATGTCTTTTATGGTCGCGAACTTCTTCAAACCATCCAGGAATGTCGGAGCCACTTCCATACAACTCTCTATCAACTACTTGGATTCCTTCCATACCTAAGGTATCCTTGAGCCATGCATGGTTAACCAAGCCGCCCGCGTCAGCTCTTTTCCTTGGGTCTAGCTGTAACATAGGTGACAAAAAGTCTGATATTTCCTTTGCCTCATCTTTAGAAAACTTGTATTTTTCGGTTAAAACATCCTTTAAAGGCCAGAATTTCAATTTCGAAATATTTCTTAAAAGCCCTCGTGAATTGAAAAAAGTTCTTGTGTATTTACCGTTCCTCAAAAGATATGAAGGTAACTCACCCAAAAGTTCAATGATTTGTGCAATGTGGTCGTCATCCTTGGTGTACGAATGGCCTTCATCGGGTTCGAAAAGAAAATCACCGGTGATTAATTCAAAAATCAAGCACGCAGTGGACCAGATATCTGCGCCACAACCCCAGGGAGCGCCCAAAAGCACTTCCGGTGATCTGTATTCTCTTGTCTGTATAGAGTTCGTGTAATGTTCATCGTACCAACAGGCATTACCCAAATCGGCAATTTTAATCTGAATCAAGTTCTCTGGGGGATTCGTATTGGTACTAGCATTTGAAGTCGAATCCGTGGTATTAGAAATGTATGGACTATTTGCATCTGAGGATTGTGACATATTGGAAATATCAAAAGTAGAAAGAGAGTCTGCCAGTTGCTCTTCATGCAATGGAGTGTTCGTTATATCATTGTCATTATTGCTATTGCTATTGTTATTGCTTTCATTTGTGAGCATTCTTGTCAGAGAATGTGGTGTTGAATTTAAGAAGTTGTTGTTATTCCTTATGCCAATGCTATGGTTATTATTAATGGAAGATGGTATGGTTCTATTTCCGGATACCGATGAAAAGCTATTTTGGTTACTGCCAGAAAAGTGCGATCTCATTTCAAAAAAATTTGAGGAGCTGATCGGGGAAGGTAATGGCTGCGATCCGGTGATGATCGTATGACGTCTTGACCTTCTGAAGCATGCTCTTTTCGATAAGTCTTTATCAATAGGGTGGGATTTGGAGTTCGCGTTTGAGCCCGACGGCACAGTAGTTTGACATTCGGCCCATTTTTCATCGTTACTGTCATTAGTAGTGGCATCCGATGATCGCGAAACATGCCTTTGCAGTCTCTTCGCTTCTCTTTTTTGTTTATCAAGGGCCTCGACCATTTGAACTATGCCCTCCACATCTCCGATCTCCATCAATACGTTTTCCGGCTTAATGTCCGTGTGTATGATACCACACCGTCTATGCATGTAATCTAAACCAAGCAGTAGTTGCTTGGAAATTTGCTTGACATAAATCAAGGGAATGCCCCTATGTTCATATTTTTTGATCAAAGCTAATAGATTTTCACCGAGAACTTCGAATACCATGACCACATGGATACCATTGGGCCCTTTGTGATTAAAATGGTCCAATAGCTTTAAAATATGGTTAACTCCTATGGAATCGTCCTTTGTGTTATCAGCGTCATTTACTCTTTGCAAGAGTTTAATTTCATCTTCGGCTGCCTCTGTGTAAACCTTATCACTCCTAACAATTTTCATAGCTACGTGGGAGCTGTTTGTCGTATCCTTAGCCAACCAAACCGTGGAGAAATGGCCCCATCCTAGCTTTCTTACTAAAATGTAGCGTGAATCCTTGTAAGGCTCGCCTTTAAATGCGGGGTGATACCCGCCGGGCCTGTAATCCTTCAAAGACTCTTCATTTCTTTCATCACAAGATGAAACAGAAGAGTCCGTATCCGAGTCTGAGTTCGTGACTGAATCGGATTGAAACGAGACAGGCGACTCTGTGTCCTCGCGCTGTTGATTTTTGACGCTATTTGTAGAAAAGCCTTCTGTCATCGTGGGAATACTCTCCGACATCGTCCCATTGATGCTAGAGGACGACTTCGAGGTCTGCAAAGCCAAAGACAATTTGGACTTCGTTGGAGCAGGTGCCTTCTTCATAGTGTTATAATCTCTCTGGAAAAAATTCTTCTTCGCTTCTTGCGAGCCTGCAGCGTCCCTGTTCGCGCTGCTTTCATCTGTAGCAGAACCGGCCATATGACTGCTTTTTGCTGCGAACCCGGGATAATTAATCGATGAGCCCATTGGCCTCTTTACTACTTCTTTTTACTGTTTCCTTCTACCTTAAAAGGGGGTGTTTATCTGTACCAAAAGCCAAGCTTGTTTTCCTCGGCGCCAAGCAGTCTGATAATCTAAATTCAGCTTTGCTACTTCTGTTCACACACCAGCTACGAACGAACCCTTCTATATCCTGCGGCTATTCTACTGCTCTGCCATTGCCACACATTGCTGTTTCTTTTCCCAAATAAATATCCACTCGATAAGCTTTAAAAAGTAAAAAAGAAAATAGGAAAAAAACCCGGAATTAATACATGCTCGTCCTTAGTGACAAGGTATCACGTGGAGTCACGTGATCCAACGTACAGAGTGATACGATTGTATAACTTTCTAGCAAGGGCAACACCGCATGAAACATGGAACAAGGCTGTTGAAAACGTCTTTAGTTGTTACACCACGCTATGAACACTGCGTATGGTTGGGCCTGTCCGCTTCCCCGGAATGGCTCAGTTTCCTGATTTCTGACTCTTTTTTTGATAGTATTTTCTTTTTCCTGGCTGAAAGAAGTGAAAAAATTTTTTTGGCGATGAGCATCGAGGAAAAAATTTCTTTTTTTATCGTTTTTTCAATTTCCTTTCAATTCTACTATCGTGGTTATAAAGTAGTATTTGATTGATAGTTCCAGTCACGGCGGTATTTACTTGGTTGCGTTTGTGTTGGTTAACTACACTGGGTCATTTCGAAGGTACTACCTATATTCAAAAATAAACGTACGACATCAACACTCACAATGGCTGCCGGTGAACAAGTTTCTAACATGTTTGACACTATCTTAGTGTTAGATTTTGGTTCTCAATACTCTCACTTGATCACTAGAAGATTAAGAGAGTTCAACATTTACGCCGAAATGTTGCCATGCACTCAGAAGATCTCCGAATTGGGCTGGACTCCAAAGGGTGTCATTCTCTCAGGTGGTCCATACTCCGTGTACGCTGAAGACGCTCCTCACGTCGACCACGCCATCTTTGATCTAAACGTCCCAATCCTGGGTATCTGTTACGGTATGCAAGAACTGGCCTGGATCAACGGTAAGCAAGTCGGTCGTGGTGATAAGAGAGAATACGGTCCTGCCACTTTGAACGTGCTTGACGAAGCCAACGCTCTATTTAAGGGTATGAACGACTCTACCGTCTGGATGTCTCACGGTGATAAACTGCATGGTTTGCCAACCGGTTACAAGACGATTGCAACTTCCGATAACTCCCCATACTGTGGTGTTGCTCACGATACTAAACCAATCTACGGTATCCAATTCCACCCAGAAGTTACACACTCCACTCAAGGTAAGACTCTATTGAAAAACTTTGCCATCGATTTGTGTCATGCTAAGCAAAACTGGACCATGGAAAACTTCATTGAAACTGAAATCAACAGAATCAGACAATTGGTCGGTCCAACCGCTGAAGTCATTGGTGCCGTTTCTGGTGGTGTTGATTCTACTGTTGCTTCCAAATTGATGACTGAAGCCATCGGTGAGAGATTCCATGCCATTTTGGTGGACAACGGTGTCTTGAGATTAAACGAAGCTGCCAACGTTAAGAAGACCCTTGTTGAAGGTCTAGGTATTAACTTGATGGTCGTCGATGCCTCCGAAGAATTTTTGACTAAATTGAAGGGTGTCACTGACCCAGAAAAGAAGAGAAAGATCATTGGTAACACTTTTATCCATGTCTTTGAAAGAGAAGCTGAAAAGATCAAGCCAAAGGATGGTAAGGAAATTGAATTCTTGTTGCAAGGTACTCTGTACCCAGATGTTATTGAATCCATTTCTTTCAAAGGACCTTCTCAAACCATCAAAACACATCACAACGTCGGCGGTCTACTAGATAACATGAAATTGAAGTTGATTGAACCATTAAGAGAATTGTTCAAAGATGAAGTCAGACATCTAGGTGAATTATTGGGAATTCCTCACGATTTGGTCTGGAGACATCCTTTCCCTGGTCCAGGTATTGCTATTCGTGTTCTAGGTGAAGTTACCAAGGAACAAGTCGAGATCGCCAGAAAGGCTGATAACATTTACATCGAAGAAATTAAGAAGGCTGGTTTATACAACCAAATCTCTCAAGCCTTTGCTTGTTTATTGCCCGTTAAATCTGTTGGTGTGATGGGTGACCAAAGAACTTATGACCAAGTTATTGCTTTGAGAGCTATTGAAACCACTGATTTCATGACCGCTGACTGGTTTCCTTTCGAACACAGTTTCTTGAAGAAGGTCGCTGCGAGAATCGTTAATGAAGTCGACGGTGTTGCTAGAGTTACTTACGATATCACTTCTAAGCCACCTGCCACCGTTGAATGGGAGTAATCGGTTGCTCTTATTAGCCCTTTTTCTATATATATATAATATATGTATATAATATAAATATAATTCATCAACGTTCAAATATTAGGGCTTTTTTTGTATAGTAATAATAACAAAAGAAAAATACAACCATTGTTAAAGAAGCCTTTTACAAAGCCGGCCTTTATATTGTACACGCGTATAAACCTTTATCTATTTACGACTTACAAGAGCCGTGCACATTGTCTAAAAGACTAATATCGACTCAAATGCATTTGAATGGTCAACTCTACAGGTTTTACCATATATATTCGTCACTTCAACGTGCGGAAAATTCAGATAACCCTTTCTTAAAGGAATTAGATAAACTTCAAACTCCGCCTGTCTCTCCTTTATCGCACCTCTTTTTTGCCCATGGATTAACCACTCATTACTGCTTAATATCTCAAGAATATATCCGCCATCATTTATGGTGTCTTGTCCCCATTGTTCACTAAGATTCTCCACGACTACCGCATATTGAATTGGACAGCCTAGAGTAACCATGGGATTGTCTGATGTATTATTCTTGGCTTGTATTGGATTGAACCGTACGCGAAAGAATTGCTCAAAACCTGGTAATTGCACTGGAACAGTTAATTGCTTCGGTACCAGATTTCTCACATATTCATCCATATCTGTATTACATACTGCAACTCCCCTGCCCACTTTATTCAAACATCGCAACATTTTGTCGAGAACTGTCTTTTCCATAGATAATTTTAGTAAACGTGAGTTGATTTTATTCAAATCTATTGAAGCTTTCAGTGATTTAATTATTCTGTTTTCTTTAAATGCATCATAATCATATTTTAACTCTTTTAAGATTTCCAATTCCCAAAAAGCTTTCCACTTTTCAAAACCAACAAACCATTCAACATCGCCCTCAATAAGTATTGCGTCTGTGACGAAGCAATCTAGCTGTTCCTTCAATGTATTATATCTGATTTTAAGGTTAAAGATATCTTTTGAGTCAAAATTAACATTGGCTGTAATTTGATAACAGTTTATGAAACTCTCATTTCCATCGAAAGTAATTAACTCAGGTGTGGTGGTGATGTAGTCACCCTCAATTTTGTAATCATTCATCGTATCTGAACTAGATAATTGTGAGCTGTACAAAATCACCGGCTCTTCCCTTATAGAAGAGTTTAGAAGAAACTTAAAGAAAAATATATCCTTCTTGAAAATATCTTCCACTGAAACTGATAACTGCAAGTAGCATTCAATATGAACTTTTTTAGTCTCGCTATATACATCTTGTTCATTTTTTCTGGTAAATGATGTTTTGACTACTAAATCGAAAGCCGTTGTTTGATCTAATAGATAATACTCCAGCCTGGTCTTCTCAACCAAGTTATTGAACCTCCTTTTGACTTGAATTTCATCCACGGAGAAACTGATTGGTACATTCATCGCGTTATTGGCACTTTTTTGTACTTCAATCTCGACTTGTAAGGATTCTAAAACATCGCAGTGCACACTTGTTAATTCAAGCGCGTATTCCCCTAGGTTTAAGTCACGGGCCTGATTGACCAAGACCTTGGTGTTTTCCTCACAGTACACTTCTGGAATTACAACAGTTTCTTGAGTTTCTAGAAAACCCTTTACAAAAGTAATTCCTCCAACAGTAATTTGAAAAGACAAAGGAGAAAATTCGCCATACATGATACCTTTACATTCTAATACAGGCTTGTTTTTACCTTTTTTCAAAAGAATATCAGCAGTTTCAAATATAATGACATCACCCATCATGTTTTTCAAAGTTAATTTCATGGCCTTTGTACTGATGTCTTCAGGAAATCCATAATTCTTCAAATCAACTTCAAGGCCATAAACATTTGCCCTTGTGATGTCAACCTCAGGAATCAAATTTACTTCAAACAACCCGTCCAAAGGATAAATCAGGTCGGCCTGATTTTTCAGCTGTAAATCGATAAACTTCTTCCACCAGGATTCCTTATCATTATCATCTTTGCACAGCTTTAGTATGTTGAGAAATGCATTACTTAGAATAGTCGATGCAGAAATCGATTCTCCATCAATTTCTAAGATGTCTAATTCGGGGCAATGGGTTAAGGAGTCAATAAAGACTTGAAGAATTTTGAGACCAATGTTGTTCCAGTTTGTTTGAGTATAGTATTCATAACACGAAAGGAAAAGGGAAACAGCTTGCTCATATTCTTTTCTTTGATGGTAAAGCAATCCAATCTCAATGGATAATATATCAACTATCCTCTGACGCTTACCTTCACACATGTTGAAAAGAGAAAGGATTTCTTTAGTGAGACTAAGGAAGTTATCTTGAAAGGTTATTTCATCGGAAAACGTTTCTTTCAACAGATCAAACTTATATGGTACACCTGTATTTGGATAAGACTTGTCCATTAATCTAAAATCACTTGTTATCAAAACACCTTGTATCCAGTTATCGCGCTTTAACATCAATAATTCAGCTTTAATCTCACACAATATCGCATTCCCAACGCTCTCACGTGGAAAATATGATAACATAGAGTTTAAAAAGCTATGCTTAAACTCCAACAATCTCACAGATTTTTTGTATTCTATTGACACAGATTCAATAAAGTTCTTGATTAGTTGATATGCACCCACAAACGCAGCTAAAGTTTGATCTTCTAATTTCAAAAGTCTTAATCTTCTAATAAAAAAATATCTATGCAGCTGAAACTTATCTAGGGTACCTTCAATTATTATAGAACTTAAAGATTCATCCGACTTAGAGGACGATTCAAATGGTATTTGAAGCTGCCCATCCGGCATATTCATGTTCCTGTGAAGTATCTCCCTTTTAATTTTTTGTAATTCTAGGTTGGCGTCTTCTAGAATATTAAACGCCACATACAGCTCATACAATTTTTCTCTTGTTAAGAGTTGTTCTTCAAAATCATTTCCCTTTTGTAAAGTAGCCAACGAACGCTGTAAATGTGTCAATCGTTGCTGGAAGATGACCAGCACCGAAGCCTTTATTTGTTGGCTAAATTGGTTCCAAAACTCCTGTCTATCCTTCGGAGATCTATAAACAGATCGAACTTCCAGAGTTTGTATTTGCGGGAAATCTTTACCAAATTTTTCCATTAGAGATACAGATTTGAATAAGTTAGAATCTACCACTTCGGAATTAGCATACAGCAGAATAATGGGTTTACATATCATTTTTTCTCCTGTCGATGAAGATACTGATTCCAGGCTTGGTAACCACTGCTTCACTAGAGGGCGTACTTTTGCTCTATACTGGTCAATCGAAATACAGTTCACTATAAGGAATCTGAGAAACGGTTGTTCAGTATTAGGTTTATCCCCATCCCCTCTATCTTCGGGAATCAATTCAATCGGTAATTTGTTAACTGTTCGTACAGTTCCATTCGGAGCTTTCCAGTGTACATTGTCTAACGGTAAGATCTGCTGGAACTCTGGCTTTAGGCTCTCAAATAGGTCAAACGGGTCAAAATAGCTTACAGGAACTGATCCACAATACACCTCTATACCCATTCTACTATATAAACATGCAAAAGTGATTTGATCGACTGGTTTCTATTAGTTTTATGCTACGCTTCATTCGAGGAACTTTTGATCTACATTTTCCAGTATTCTCATGTTTCTACTTATTTTCGCGAACTATTTCACAAAGTGAAAACAAAGGAATTTAACATAGCAAAAGACTGTTTATTATAATGAGAACTACATTGAACACACTGTAAAGATTCTAAAGAGCCCAAATACAAAGACGAACATTAATTTGGACTTAAAAAACTATGTCTGAAGAAAAAGAAAAGTCTAATTCAAGAGCCCATCAACTTAATTTGACAACTCCCAGAAGGAAGTTGAAGATATTGTCATCTCTCCTAGACACACAAGAGAATTCACAAACTCAAGGTTCGGACATACGACACGGCTATTTAGGCTCTAATAGTAATAAACACAGAGTGGCGAAGCCTATCCGATACTCAAATTACCATGGATCCCTTTCCTCCAGGCGGACCCATCATATTCATGATAAATCCCTACATGAAGATAGCACAAAGGCATTGGGCTGGGTGGACTCTTTAATAAGTAGAGGTAAAAGTATACTTAGTACAATGGAAAAGGAAGACACTTTGTTTGAACAGGAACTTGAAGAGGAAAGAAAACGCTCCCAACTTCATGAGTCTTTGGTGAATAAGTACACCGGCAGCAGTAAACCACACCAACGATTAGTAGATCTCAAGAAGAGCCAGTATGGAACTGATACTTCCTTCCAAAATAATGACGAAATTCCCTTAGATAGTTTCATAACTTCTCTTTCAGCTGAGGTTGAAGATGAGACGCCATCAGATATCGACTCTGATGAAGATGAAGAATTGGAAGGAGATCAATCGTCAATCAAGAATGACGATATTGGAAACAGTGACCACAGCTTATTTGGAGAAGAAGATAACCCGAGCGATGCTTCGATAATAATATTATCAGATGAAGAATATGCAGAAGAAGCAGCACCTCAACGTGTATCAAATGACGATGAATATGTTGTTCGGGAGGAAGAACAGCTTGAAAATGAAAGCGAAGAACACATGAAATTAAATGTGAAATCAGATGAGGAATTACCTACCGAACCTAGCCCCTATAATTCAAGTGAACATGAGAATTATCCACAGCCAGTGAAGGAAGAGTATTCCAGTGAATTAGAGGAATATGATGATGTGGAAAGCAGCGTTGAAAAAGATGAAGATGAAGATGAGGATGAAGATGAGGATGAAGATGAGGATGAGGATGAGGATGAAGAAGGGACCGGACATACGATAGACTTTTCAAAATTTATGCAACCGCGAAAAGGCAACATTAAGACTTCAGATACTGTAAATCAACAACCTAACCAGTGTAAATCTGATCACATGTATTCAGATGATGATGCATTTGATTCCGGTTCAGTGAGTATCTCGGTAAACGATGAATCAGAAGACGAAGAAGAACAAGCTGCAAGAACTGATTTATTTTTAGAAGGTGGTATACAGTATCCTGACCAGAAAGAAGTGAACAATAACGAACTAACGAGAAATAATGAATCACCTGACAGTGAAGCAGAAATTGTACAAGAAACCAAACCAGAAAATAATCGAGATTTTGAATATGAGTTCGTACACGGAAAAGAATATTCACTAGAAGAATCGAACAAAAGTAACAAGAATGAAGACCAAAACATTAACAAAGAAGCTTATAATAGGAGCGAGAAAGACCAGCAGGAAACTGGTGGAGAATCCGAAGAAGATGGAAGTATTCAAATTGCTTCAGATGAAAGTTTCTATGAAGATAAGTTCGAAGGCGAAAATTATGAGGGAATTGCGGAAGATGTTGAAAATAGTTTGCACCATCAACAGCCAGATCAACAGCCAGATTTTGAGTGTTCACCGGACAGCTTATATGATATTGCCGCCAAAGCCATGCTTCAATTGCAACAAAGTGAAAACTCGATGTGTACTCAGGAAGAAAAGAAAATTTTTGAATCGAACCAAGAAAATCCTGACAATGTCACCGTATCTGCCATATCCTCACAGGAAGTTGAAGAGCAAACATCTAGTCAAAACAGTATCGTTTACGAAGTTGACGATGAAAATTCAAGAATCGATGGAGATAATCCTGAAACGTTTGGTGTTTTAATAACTGAAAAAGGTTCAGAGCAATGCCTGCAGTCTACTAAAGCGAAGGAGTTGGAATCACCATCCGCTATAACAGACCCACTAGTTGATGATTTATCAATAGTGAATGAAGATACCGTCTATTATTCTCTGGATGAAGCCGATGCTGAACCAGAACGTAATTCAAATACTTCTGTTTTGGAAGTCCAAGCGAAGGCTTCTACATATGAGGTGATATTTTCAGGATCTGTGTATAGTTCTACTTCTTCTGAAGACAACTCAGAAATAATGCCATCACCGGTAGAGTATACATCACCCTTCATGAACAACCCATTTCATTCATCGAACGATGAATATGAAAATAGAAATAACATATTAAAATCAACCCTAGCAGCCTTGGCTTCAACTCTTGCTTACAAAGATCTAAAAACCGAAGAACATGAACCAATCGAACCTTATTTAGAATCCAAATCTGAAAACGTTGATGCTGTTCAAGAGTCGGGACAGAAAACTGAACAGATGAGTGATTCAGACGAAACTATAAAGAGTGCCGATAGTGAAAATAAAGGTCCCCACGATGAAATTACGAAAGAAAATACTGAGCAAGCCTCTCATTTTGAATTAGGTTCTGTCGTGAGAACTAACACCGACAAATCGATTGAAGAAGTTATAGATGAGACTTACTTTTCTGCTATCAATTATACTCATATCATAGAAGCGCCTTCCCCTCAAGAGGTTATCAGAGAATCCACTTTAAACGTAGAAGATGATTCGAGGCTTGTCATAGAAGAGATAAACGAAGTAGAAATTTCAACCGATGTTGAAGATGATATCAAAAAGAGCATAGAGGATGAACGTGATAACATAACTCAAAATATTCTTGCGGCTGATTTATCGAAAAGGTATGAACTGAACAGTGACAAAAGTGACTCTTTGTCTATCGAAAACATAGCAAGAGATGATGATTTTGAAGAGAATTTACTTGAGAAGGAATCTACGAATGTTGAAATTGGTTATAACATGGTTGTGAAAGGTCAGAATAAAAGCGAGAGCTCTCAGGATATTACACATCAAGAAGATGCCACAAGGTTAGAAATGAATCATGAAGCTGTTGATACAGGGCATAGGCAGGACGTAAAACATCGAGAACATCAAGAACATCTAGAAAATCTGCCTGAAGAGAAACGTACGGGGTTGGAAATGGAATATGAAGTACATAGAGAGAAAGCCAGTCAAAATGTTATTGATGGAATAATGGATTATAATTTGGTTGACACTCAGCATAAAGGGGACAAGGCCTCTCGAGAAAAACATTCCGAGGAAGACGTTTTAAGTGCAGAATTGGGACATGAAGTCACTATTGACAGAGGCAATGAAAGCAGAACTCCTAGTGTGGAAGTAGAACACCATGGCAATATAGACCAAAAACAAGAAACAATTGACGTGAACTCTAGTCAAGAAATAATTCCAGAAGCAAGTAATTTCAATTCATCTGTAAGTGATCACGATGAGAAAATATTTGTTGAGGGTAATGATCAAGAAGTAAATATAGAAGATGCAGAAGGTCAGGCAACATACGTTATTCAGGATATACAAGAAAACAATCCATGCATTGCTGTTACTGAAAGCATCAGTGACGATGTAATTGAAAACGTTAGTAAAAACTCTGAAAATATGGCTATGGAAACAATACAAAAAGAAGTTTCCTTTGTAAGAAAACCAAGCGATTTTGAAGAACCACCAGTTCAGGAAGAAAATAGCGATATTAATATTGCTAGCCCGGCTTTTTCTGACTCAAAACAAGGATCTGATCAATCAATATCTGGGGAAAATCTTGAGAGCGATACGAAACCATATCTGGAGGCGCAGCATTCAAATTTGGAAAATGAACCTGTTGAACTATCAAAGCCAATAACTGCCGAATCAAATGTTTTCTCATCCCCAATTCGTGCACTTGGGACAGTAGTGAAGAAGGTGAAGAATGTAGTAGACTTGGCAGAATTATTTGTGAAAAGAATTGATGTTATGGATTCCGAGGCTGAAGATGCAGCTGACATTGATAATGGTAATCAAGAAGTTTCTGGAAATTTGGCCCCTTCCAATGAATCTGAAGTTGCAGAAAGTACAAATGTATCAGTTAAAGACAGCGATGAAGACGCAAAATATATAACGAGTACTATCCCGGCCGAAGATGTTACAGCAAGAGTATGTGGTAATGGTGTCAATCATGTAAAGTATATCGGAACAGTGAAAAGTGGTCATAATGAAGAAGAATCGAGTTATGCTAGTAATTTGAAAATACCTGAGCAAGAATCAAAAGAACAAGAGAAAGAAAAACTGGAGGATCCATCAATCGAACCTACACAAGTAGAACAGTATAACGAGAACATCCATTACCAAGGCGCAGAAGAAGAGGGTGAGCCCATGTATGATGAGAAACCATCAATAAACGTTCACACAAATATTCTGGATGACTTTAAAAGACGGGAACTCCTTGAGAACCTTAGCGATTTACAAAACTACTCTCAAAGACTCTCTGAAGGTTCTGGACTAGGCACAAATCCAGAGAAGTTAAAAAAAGTAAACACGAGTGATTTTGAAGATGCCGAAACTGAAAAGGTGATTGAAGAGGAATATGTTGGAGCTATCGAAGAAGACAGCGTTCCCGAGTTGAATTCAAGTGCTCATTCCTTTGAAAGTGAAGAAAAACTATTAACAAAGGAAGAAAAGTCAATAGACGCGCTACATTCCGAGCCAGAAGAAGAGGAACTGTTTGATGTTGAAACTCAAAGTCCTTTAGAAACAGTAGCTTCTGACGAAAGTGATGGTGAAGAACAGATATATGGAATTATACCATCGACAGACCTTCCTTCTGACCCTCCGTCTGATACAGAAGAGACTGCAGATCTTTATAACAATTCAAATACGGAGAGTATACAGGTTGAAAAAAACTCATTTGCGTCACCAGAAGTATATGAAATATCTTCGGACACACCGAATGAAGTTTCAGTGGAAACAGGTGACAGACTGCTCAATGCCATGTCAGAGAAAGACATTAGTGTCACAACAGCGCCCGTATTAGGTGTTGGCTCAGATGATTCACCCAGTCATAGTATCGTCAATCAGGCCGAGGAAAAACCTGTTGATATCAAGATAAATGAAGGTGGGGAGTCTGAATCACAAGCTATAGATGTACCTGTTGAGGTATACGTTAAGGAGGAACGGGAAGAAAAGCCTTCAGACTCCAAACTTGAAAAAGAGGAACTAAAATCGAACGATGGAGAGAACCTTGATGTTAAAAAAGTTGAAGAAATCAACCGTGAAGAAAGCAAATCAAAACCGAAAAAGAAGAGCCGTAAGAGAAACTACAATAGTAGAAGAAGAAAAAGAAAAATTACAGAAGATAGTGGTCCTGGTGCAAGATCTAAGAGAAGTAAAGGGAATGATGCACGTTCTGGTGGCAGTAAGTAATCACAATGTATGTAGAAATATACAATCTGTAATTATTATCGCGATGTGTTTATTTAAACGAGATGCACTTTGGAAAATTCGGCATTAAGGCGGAGTTAACATCATCTTTGTTAATCGAAAGAAAGAATATATAAAAATGGAAAAAAGAAAAGATCAATAAAATATCTTGGAAAAAACTTTACCAAGTCAATCGATTCACTCGAGCAATGTCAGAATTTAGAGCATTCAGTGCTCCAGGGAAAGCATTACTGGCAGGCGGATACTTGGTTTTGGACCCGAAATATGATGCACTTGTGGTCGGTTTATCAGCAAGAATGCACGCTCTAGCCTATCCTCACCATTCGTTAGAGGAATTAGACAAGTTTGAAGTGCGTGTGAAAAGTAGGCAATTTAAAGACGGAGAGTGGTCATACCAAGTGAGTCCTGAATCAGGCTTCATTCCTGTTTCGGTAAGCGGATCTAAAAATCCCTTCATTGAAAAAGTCATTGCTAATGTCTTCAATTACTTTAAGCCTAATATGGACGATTATTGCAGTCGGAATTTGTTCATCATCGACATTTTCTCTGATGATGCTTATCATTCTCAGGAGGATAGCGTGACTAAACATTATGGTAGCAGAAACTTGAGTTTCCATTCACACAGGATAGAAGATGTTCCTAAAACAGGGCTGGGCTCCTCTGCAGGTTTAGTCACAGTTTTGACTACAGCTTTGGCCTCTTTTTTTGTTCCTGACCTGACAAACAATGTGGATGAGTACAGAAAGGTGATTCATAATTTATCACAAGTTGCTCATTGTCAAGCTCAAGGTAAAATTGGAAGCGGATTTGATGTAGCAGCTGCAGCGTACGGTTCTATTAGATATAGAAGATTCCCACCCGAATTAATCTCTGATTTACCTGACATTGGAAATGTCATTTATGCTGACAAATTGACTCATTTGGTTGATGAAGTTGATTGGAATATTACCATTGAAAGTAACCGTTTACCTTCAGGATTGGCTTTATGGATGGGTGATATTAAGAGTGGTTCAGAAACGGTGAAACTTGTTCAAAAGGTGAAAAAATGGTATGATTCACACTTACCAGAAAGCTTAGAGGTATATACCGAGCTAGATCACGCTAATTCTAGGTTTATGGATGAACTATCTAAACTAGACCGCTTATATAACTCTCATGATTGTTATAGCGGTCAAATATTTGAGGCTATAGAAAAAAATGATTCTAGTTGCCAAAAGTATTCGGAAATCACAGACGTGAGGGATGCTGTTGCCACGATTAGACGTTGTTTCAGAAAAATAACTAAAGAATCTGGAGCCGATATCGAACCACCTGTACAGACCACGTTATTGAACGATTGCCAGACTTTAGAAGGTGTTCTTACATGCTTGATACCTGGTGCTGGTGGTTATGATGCCATTGCCGTTATTGCCACACAGGATGCCGACCTCAAAACTCAAACTGCCGATGATAAAAGATTTTCTAATGTTCAATGGTTAGACGTCTGTCAAGCTGATTGGGGGGTTAGAAAGGAAAAAGAACCAGAAACATATTTTGAAAAATAACCCAATGTAGACTACAAAATAGTGTTTAAGATGATATATTTATAAATGTGAAAGTAAGATGACAGCATTTTCTTTATGATTCTAATGTTAGTAGTATAATAAAGACAAAGTATTGAAGTAAAGTGTCAATGCATAGCTTTGAATGGCTAGAACATGAATGAATATATACTAAATTTATCTGCGGATTAGAGTAATACATGGGTTTCGATATTGCCCGTTTAAATAGATTGATAGTTTGAGGACAGTGCACGTTCTTCCCTAGGCTTATGCAAGATCTGCGACCTAATAAAAAATGTAACGGTTAGTGAAAAGATGATGGTGAAAATCACCAAGACAAGATTTATAGGGAATGGGTTCATGTTGAAGGTGGTATGTGTCCATTTATCTAATAAATTTTGACCCATGTTGAAAATCCCACAAATGCAAGACAGTAATCCATAAACAGTACCAAATGTGTCAAATCCAAAAACCTTCGAAGAATAATCGGAAACAACGGTGTAATAGAATGGTCTATATACTACCAGGAGGGCTATCCCTATTAGATTCAAGGTGAATGAATTTGGAATCAACCCGAATATACCTATGGCAGTAGAAGTAGTGAATAATACTGTAAGAGTGGTTAAAGTATCTGTATGATCCAAGAGCAACCCAATGAACGGTATAGAAATAACGCCACCAATTGGAAGCAACATATCGAAAATAGAGTTCAATCTTAGTGCGAGCTTCTTGTCATTTAATAGATATTCTTCTTGGGATCTGACGGTGGCGATGAAATAGTTTATTCTTAACATGGCAACAAGCGCAAATAATAGCATTAAATAAAACCATGGACTTTTTATCTGTTCTGAAGCAGATTTCCCATGCAGGACCCCAAATATACCTCCAGATTTTTTTTGCAGTTTTCCTTCAACATAAGTTTCAAGTACAGATTTCCTTCTCCTCGGTGGGACGTTAGGTACTCTGTCCTCTTCATTCTCCTCCATTGCAATCAACGCTTGACGCTCCTGCTCATTAGTAATGATATTGGATCCTGTGTCGCCCTCAATGAGTCTCCCATTTTCATCTAGGCCTTCTACAGCAATCTTAGCAATGTGGTTTACAGTCTTATAGGAAGAATGGGGCATGACAGTGAGTTGGCAGACAAGGATAAACAGCGGTACGATTAAATAAAGAGTGAAAAATTTAGAAACACGCAGATCAGGGAACCTATTTTGATATAGTAGCCTATAAATCAAAAACAAAGCAGATGACGAATCAAAAGATCCCGTTAATAAGGCCAATATAGTTCCCGATCTTTGCGGGAAGCTATTAGCCAATTGGAAACATGATATGAACACAAATGGGCCTGCAATAGCCAACAACGTGTAACCCACAAGATAGGGGTCCCAGAAGGACGTTAAATGTCTAGCGGAAATGAAATTACCACTCGCTAAGAATAGGAACCCTGATCCAATGAAGCCACAAACTCGAGGCCCATATATATCGAGGACCTTCCCCACCGGCAGAGCCATGATGTTCGTTACAGTGGCACTCAGAGCAAATATGAAGTTCAACTTCAGGTCTTGGGCAGTACATAATCCATCACCGTCCTCTGGATCACACAATTCATGGTAAACACCTTCGGAAATCAAAATGGGCTTCAAAGCAGCGAATCCAAATACAATACCAGCAGAGAAAAGACACCAAATACAAGCGCAAGCAACTTGTGCGTACCGCAATGTTCTTGAAGTTGCCATTGTTCACTGTAGTGGCGGCTACGTTTACTGAAGTCTATACATTGTTATCGTTATCATCGTTGAAGCTTATAATCAGAACTTTTATTATAAAGCCACTCTTACCCGGTGGTGATTAGTTATATATGGTTATGTATGTATATGATGATTATGTGTTAAGTATATTTGTTTCAGGCCACATCTTGAAGCCATTGGCCAACTTTCTTAACGAATCCCCTCGTGTTGGGCACGAAGTGGCCTCCAGAATGCATTAGTAACGTGCGGGAGTCCTCCGTGCATGATTGGTACAGGCCTTGCACTTTGATCGGCTCTGTGATAGTGTCAAGTTCACCCTGTACGTGTAGAGATGGGATGGATATTGGATGCGTGTCGTACTGCTTCTGGTACTGTTGTGGCCGGAATCTGAAGCCACTGAACGCCATGAAGAATTCTAGGGGAGCCTGCTCCTCCGCGGTAAGCCCCAACAAGCCATTGAAGTCTGTTGCTAGATACCCAGCAACACCAGCTCCTTGGCTGAACCCCACGATGCCTGTAAATGGTCCTTTCTCCAAGACATAGTCATGCAGATAGTCGATTGTTGTTTGTGGTATGAAATAGCCATTGGTGGCAGGATCGTCCTCCAGCCACGCAAGCACTCCGTTACTGTCACCATCAGTGGGCGCGTCAGCAATTACATCGCCCAAGAAATCAGGAACATCCGCTGGAGGGAATTCGTTTGGTGCCGTTGGGTAGTATAGTTCATATCCCAACTTTTCCATTTCTGCACGAAACCCCTTCGTCTTGGAGGCAAAATAGGCCCCAGACTGGGCAAGCCCATGTAGCATCAAAATTTTCTTCGCCATAACTGTCTTTCCACTCCCCTTTCTACTCTTTCAGCATTTGTTTATTCTTTTCTTCACATCAAGAACCTTTTTTTCTTTGTTTCACATATATATGCACACATTTATATTTTCTTATTTTTCTTAGAATTTTTCAAATGAAAAAAAAAAAGAATCCTCGATTTCACATTCAATAAAATATTGATATAGTTCAATAATACTTAATTACAAGGACTGCCATATAGCAAGGGGATTATATTAGTTCTTCTAATTGATTCTAAAAATATTCTAAAGGGAACCAACTTTTTTTTCCCAAACCGGCCGTTTATTTTCTTCAAGTGACTGTCGCAATTTTGCATTTTACTGATCGGATCAAGAGGGAACTAATAGTTTCAGTCCTCGTTCTCTTAGTCTAAAGTTTTTGTTTTTTATCTGTCTAGAAAGAATTATGAGCACTTGTCCACATATACAGCAAGTATTTCAAAATGAAAAATCCAAAGAAGGAGTTCTAAAAACTTGTAATGCAGCCAGATACATCTTAAATCATTCCATACCCAAGGAAAAATTCTTAAAAACCATGAAATGTGGCACATGCCATGAAATAAACTCCGGATCAACTTTTATGTGTCTTCAATGTGGGTACTGTGGATGCTGGAATCATTCCCATTTCCTCTCTCATAGTAAACATATTGGCCACATATTCGGTATAAACTCAAATAACGGTCTTTTGTTTTGCTTCAAATGTGAAGACTATCTAGGTAACATTGAGCTGATCAATGATGCTATTCTGACTAAGTACTGGGACGACGTTTCTACTAAAACTGTGGTCCCAATTATGGAGAGAAGAGATGGACTTTCTGGCCTGATCAATATGGGATCCACTTGCTTTATGAGTAGTATCCTTCAATGTCTAATTCATAACCCATACTTTATCAAACACTCTATGAGCCAATCACACTTTAACAAATGTAAAGTGCGTACTCCTGATAACTGTTTTTCATGTGCCCTCGATAAAATTGTTCACGAACTTTATGGGGTCCTGAATACAGGCCAGGCACCTTCATCATCATCTGCGACAAATCGGCAAGCTGGCTTTATATACCTTTTAACATGTGCATGGAAAATCAATCAGAACTTAGCAGGCTATTCGCAACAAGATGCCCATGAATTTTGGCAATTTATAATCAACCAAATACACCAAAATTACGTTCTTAGTCTACCCAGTACCAAGGAAGCTGACAAAGAAAATACTAAGCATTGCGATTGCATAGTACATACTGTTTTTGAAGGCTCGCTGGAAAGCTCTATAGTGTGCCCAAGCTGTCAAAACAATTCTAAGACAACCATCGATCCCTTCATGGATCTTTCTCTAGATATTAAAGATAAAAAAAAACTTTATGAGTGTCTTGACAGTTTCCATAAAAAGGAACTGTTGAAGGATTTCAACTATCACTGTGGAGAATGTAATAGTACACAAGATGCAATAAAGCAACTAGGTATACACAAGCTGCCATCCGTTTTAGTTTTGCAATTGAAAAGATTCGAACACTTACTTAATGGAAGCAATAGAAAATTGGATGATTTTATCCAATTTCCAACCTATTTAAATATGAAAAGTTACTGTTCTATCAGGGAAAGTGAAAGTGAAAAACATACCGGAAACAATAAAGTACCGGATATTATCTACGAATTAATCGGTATAGTTTCTCATAAGGGGACAGTTAATGAAGGGCATTATATTGCATTTTGTAAAATTTCTGGTGGACAATGGTTCAAATTCAATGATTCTATGGTTTCCTCAATTTCTCAAGAAGAGGTCTTAAAGGAACAAGCATATTTATTATTCTACACTATTCGTCAAGTAAATTGATGTTAGCAAATAGCATTCAAAGTAATAATAAAACAAAAAAAAAAAAAAACAAGCGTCATACATCTTTTCATCGTAGTCAGTACCATTTTAGTGTCCGTTCTCTTCTCTAATAATATTATCATTTCTTTTTGGTCGAATACCTCACACGGTCTTCAAAAATTATGGCTACCTTAACTTGTTTCCCAAAATTCTTCGATATATAAGGATTAAAAAATCATTGTGACGTTTATTTAAGGATTTTTTTGTCCCCATCTAATTATATTAGAAAAACCTCAATTAAACAAGAAATGCTAAATGAATTTTACATAGTATTACTTAAAAAACGTCTCTTTGTCATAAATTCATTAATGAATGCAAATCTTTTAAACTAACGCAATTATGTTCGTAAAAAGTAAGTTCTTGAATATACGTAGGAAGGAAAGCAAGCTACTATAAGAGCTTACCATGCCTATTTTCTCTTCTTAGCAAGGAGGCTCCCAAGGATATCTGTTTTTGGCGTCCTTGTCGCTTTTGCTCTTCCCTTACCTCTGGTGGAAGAGGCTTTCGTACCTGCAGGTGAACGGCTTTTTGTTTTTGTTTTCCTACCACTAGTCAAGCCGTAACTTGCATCCTCTTCGTCAGTACTCACCATGATTATATCATCTTCATCAACATCAACATTATCAACTTGAGCATCATTATCATCTTCGGGTTCATTTTCTTCATCGGATATGATAACCGAGCCTGAAGGAGCAGCAATTTTTTTCTTCCTTGCGGTTCGTGTAGATCTAGTTTTCTTTGTTGGCTTAACACTTTCAATTTCTCTTGTACGGCCTATTTCTGTTTCCTTACCAACATGAGATTGAGAGGTACCTGAAGGCTTGTCCCGGAGTAGTTCATTACCAAGCTGAAAAGAATTCAGTCGGTTATTATCAAGTGAAAGACTGCCTGCCTCGTCATTTTCCATGGGAGTGGCTGGCCTAACAGAATTAGCACGTTTGACTTGCTTTATGAGCGCTTTCATCTCCTCTGTATCTTCAGTTTGTAAAAATTCATGATTCGTAGATAATATACCCACTTCGTTTGATATTTCATGACTAATAAATTCCTTTAATGCTGTTTTTTCATCTTTATCTACAAATTTCTTTACTGCTTCATTTAAACCAACTTCCGGCAATAGAGATAGCTGCATTTTGTTTAAGAGATCGTTAACCAAAGTTTGAACTTCCAGTTCACCACCGCTTTCGTTCAAGAGCTTCTCTACATCTTTATTACTAATATTCGTTCCATTTAGACCGGGGTTCTTCGATTTAGTAGCAGGTGATCTTCTTTTATAAAACTGAACGACGTTATTACCGTTAGCCACACGCCCCACAAAGCGATTACTAAATCTGCGCGGGTTCTCAACTTGATAATCTATTGGAGATTGTTTATTGGAAGGTGCACTATAATCAACACGCAATCTGATCAGTGGCTTGGGTAATTCTGAGATTATATCACCATCAGCGTCGTCTCCAAGTTTACTCTTGGTCTCCTCATTGGCTTCTTCGATCATTTCTTCCACTTGTTCGATAAGGTATTTGGAAGTAGCATCTTTATCATGAGGTCTCAAATGAGGAACGTCTTGTAACGAAATGTATCTCATTTTGAATGTACGTATAGTCTCTAAAGGAATGGGAGTCATTTTTGGTACCTCCCCGTGTTTTATTTCGAGAATGAACACATATTTTGGTTGCGCTTCAGCTTCACAGAGAGATGTGGCTACAGATGAACCAGGTTGTAAGACATCAAAACTCTTCACCGGATTATGTACAAGATTCGGGATACATTCATGCTCATGACCCCATATTACCATATCCAGAAAATCAGGTAGGAATTGTTCAGGTAGAAATGCAGTATTAGTGTGACCAGTATGATTCTGATGGACACACATCAAATTAAACCATTCACCTTCACGCATAGTCGGTACTTCGAAACTGACGCCACCATCTTTAAAAGTTCTAAATAACCTTTCGTCACGAACAGCTGCCAGTCCATACAATGCTAGTTTGGTAGACCCCTTCTGGAATAACAATGGCACAATTTTTATTTTATCAGATTCGATGACTTTCCCAAAATGATTGATTAGGCCAGTAGCATGAAGTATATCCATAGGACATAACAGTGAGTCTCCCGAAGCATCATCATGATTACCTGATATTCCAAAGACGGGAATAGAGATATTAAAGTTCGGGTCTTCATAATTAACGTTGGTGAATTCGTCATAATGGAAAACTTGGGAGGGATCGCTTAGTAATTCTAGTTCGCAAGGTTTGTCGCCCATGCAAGATAATCTCAAAGTCTTCAGTACTTGATACAACGATTTCTTGGAAGGCTTATTCACATGGAAAAGGTCTCCTGACTGTAAGACCATGTCTACGTTGTTATTCTTGGCTAGCATCATAATTTCATGGAAAGTTTTCCAGGAATCATCACCTGTAATGGGATCGTTCTCGTTGTAACCCACATGATTGTCGGTGGTGACTAGGATCCTTATCGTATCTGGATCAGGATACTCCATAATCGGACTCGGCTAGGTTTGATGAGGGCAGCTTGAGTGGATTTTCTCATGCTTTTATAATTGCTAACACATGCCTTTTAAGAGGTTCGATGGATAATTTATTGCTATAGTTATAATGTTTGGGTTCTAGTTAAATGACCACATTTCCAAAATGTAGAGTTTAATCGAGTATATATCTATATATACGTGTACGTGTGTGGGCATATTATTTACAGGGTTGCTTGTCGAGTCGTGACATGTTGTCTTGGAATATTAAAGACACACTTACTTCTAAAGACCCAGTTCAGTGCATTTCCAGCATATGTTTCAGGTCCAGCTGCTTAGAGTGGCGGTCAAAATGGTTGGCCAACTCTTGGAAATTCATGCTTGACGGGTCGATTTCCAATTCTTTCTTATCCTTGTATGTAACTTTCACAATGGGCTTGACCTTATTGTAATCTGAGATTATTTCCGACTGGATCTGCGTGCCCATGTTTCGTTGTGCTGGCGGTATGGCAGCAAGCACTAGTCTGGCAACCTTGGCTGATAAGAACAATGGAAACATGTTGTCTACTGTTAGTCTCATGCTGCATATGATGGCCTGCCTTAGTCCACCCAAACCTAGGCTAAAGGAGCTGGAGGGAGACTAAGAACGGAACGGGGGAGAAAAGGATACATACCTTCTTTGCCAAAGGGATTGAACTTGACAACCACCTTGCTGAAGTACTTGGTAATCATCGTGGTGGCGTGCTTCTGAATCCTTCACGTTTGGTGAGCGCTTTCTATTCGAAGATCCATATATTTTTGTTATAATCCTCCCAAGCGTATTTCGTAGAATCGCGCAAAACGAAAAAGAGAATGATGATACAGCTTAAGGGCCATATATACATATACAAAAAGTATCTAGAGGCTACTTAGTCTGAATCATATGGAAGACTCAACCACGGAAGATGTGGGAGGGCGACGCTTGGTTGGTGGGGAAGATCAGGGTGTCGGCAATCACGGTGTTCTGCTTTCTGGAAGTGGAATATACGATTAGGTCAGCCACGTCATCGGCCATCAGCGGCGTAGTGTCCTTGTAGACGTTCTTAGCTTGTTCCTCATTACCTCTGTATCTGACCAGTGAGAACTCGGTCTCGACCAGCCCCGGCGCGATCAAGATGACTCTGATCTTCGTGTTGATCAGTTCCTTTCTCAAACTGTCAGTGAACGCACCGACGGCAAACTTGGAGGCACAGTAGATGGAGCCTGTGGGGTATGCGTCTCTGCCGGCCACCGAGCCCAGGTTTACGATGTCCCCTGAGTTCTTGGCTTGGAAAATGGGCAGCACTGCTTGTGTGATGTTGATCAATGCAGTGACGTTGGTGTCGAACACATCCTGGATGTCCTGTGTGGCAATTTCCCCGACACGTTCGGAGCCCAGAGCCTTGCCGGCATTGTTAATTAGGATGTCAATATCCTTGAATGCCTTTGGCAAGTTTTCAATGAAGGGCTTGATTTTCTCGGACTGTGTGATGTCCAGTTGGCCCACGTGGACCTTTGCATTGGGGAACTCCTCGTCGATGGTCTTTTTCAGTTCCTCTAGCTTCTCCAATCTCCTCGCAGCCAAGACCAGTTTCATATTTCCATTGGATGCTTCCAAATACTCCAACGCGGTGGCCTTACCAATACCAGCAGAAGCACCCGTGATGAGCACCGTCTTGCCAGCTAATCTTTCTGCAGCTTTTCTACCTTGAGACATGGTCAATTGTGTATCTCGATGGTCTATTGCCTCTCGTCGTTACTGCTATTGAACTGCACTTTGGGTTCTTTTCTCTGCTTTAATCCTTTCCCCTTGGCCTTTATATCGCTCCGATAAGAAAATTTTGCACCGCCTTACTAAATAATGCATGCTATATAGAGCGAGGTTGAGTCGTCGTGTTTATAAGCGTATATAGATGACGGGCTCACTCATCGCCCTCCGCACCGAACAGCATCATCATGTCGAGGTCGTTTTGGTCAAGCTCGTGTGTTTCTTCTGCTGGAGCCTCACCGGCATCACCGGTGATCTTGCCCTCTTGCGCGTGTTCCCCTTCGTCGTTCTCATGGTCTTCGTCGTTCTCTTCTTCTTCGTCTTCTTCTTCTTCTGCCTCGTCTTCTTCTTCTTCCTCCTCGTCCTCGTCCTCGTCTTCTTCTTCGTTGTGTGGGACTTCTGTGCCAGGAGGTTGTTGATGCTGCTTCTGGGAAGATTCTTCGGTTAGTTGCAGTTGCTTGCGTTTCAATTCTGCCTCCTTCTCAAGCTTCTTGATACTGTCGATGAACCTGCTTTTCAAGAGAGGGTTCGTAGCCTTGCCCAGCTTGTGTCTTGTGTGGGCCAGTGTGGTCTCTAGCTCGTTCAGTTCGTCAACAAGAAGTTCCGTGTGCTGTCTGTTTTCATCTTTTTCTTCTTCAGATTCGCTTTCTCCACCTGCCACTTCATTGTCGCCTTCATCTTCCTCCTCTTCATCCTCTTCTTCTTCATCGTCTTCGCCTTCCGTGTCTTGATCAACCTCATCACCGACTTCCTCCTGTTGTTGTCTCTTGTTTCCGTCAGCGGCATTTTCTTCTTCTTCTTCTTCACTTTCAAAAGCAGCACCCAAGTCAAGGTCCTCATCCTCTTCCTCTTCTCCTTCCTCTTGCTGTCCAGCCGCTGCTGGTGTGATTGTAGGTTTTTCTTCTTTCTTCTTAAGTCCGGCTAAAGGCTCTCCAGGCTCCTCTTTGAAATTCTCCCAACTGGAAACGCGTTCTTGCTTTGTTTGTAGTTCGCTCTCATCGACCAGATCATAGCTAACCTCTTCAGCCTGCTTGTCTTGTTTCAAGAGCATATCAATCACTTTCTCTACATAGTCTATTTCATTTGGGTCCATTTTCCGCCTGAACCGCCTATTTCGCACATTGTATAGAGGTGGTGATATCCCATGTTTGTAATCATAGTTCTTCAAAGCGATTTTTTTCAAATGCTTAGCTTCTGCATCGCTCAGCGGTGCACCATTGTATCCTTTCACAAAAGCTTCTTTGTTTTCCCAGATTTCGTCCTCAATTTCTTCAAAGTGCTTAACCACTAAGTCTTCCGTATCCGGTGCTTCCAAAGTATACACCTCTTCTTCGTTTTGTATAGATCTTACGCATAATAACATTTGTGACACATCAAATGTCTTCAAAAGATTCTTTCTATCGACACTCTTATTCACTTCTATCACTGTAGGTAAGTCCACTACGATGGCGCCATACATTACATCGTTGATCGTCACAATCGCGTGTCTTTCATTCTTCCATTTGATACTTATCCCAGAATAATCACCGGATTCCAACGAATTCTTCACAAACTCTAACTGTATATCCGGCAGTATTCTTAATACTATACCGGTCTCTATCAGGGGATCATCTTCAATGTCAGATGCCTCTGAGTCGTATGCCTCGCCAGGAATTCTTATGGGTTTGAGACGCAGTTTTGGAGTTTTATGGATCTTTTTAACTGCATCTTCATTCTTCTTCAAATTCAGTTTAAGCTTCAACGAATTTTTCTTCTCTTTACTTTCGATGTTATCTCTCTTTTTCTTTAGGTTTATCTTCAATTTTGGCTTTGGTGTGACGTCTTCATCATTGACCTTAGCCTTTATGCGGATTCTCTTTAATTTGGGCTCGCCTTCTAATGCCACTTCTTCTTGCTTTGGCTCTCTGGGCTTCTTGATCCTTATAACAGCCATAACCACGTCACGCTTGATTGCACCAGTATTGTTATTCTTTACTTGCCAGGTCCTGTCTACTTACTTTCTTCATTTGTAACAAATTTTGTTTTGAAATTTCACTTACTATTCTCATCGTCCGAATATCAGCGCCTTTACTATATAACTAAAAGTAGAGGTAATACTTTATAGAAATTGCTAGTCGAAGCTGCCCTCTGCGTCATCTATAGCTGGTTCTTTCGCCTTACAAAAGTCGGCACAGATGTCTATTCCAATCCCCGGTATCAAAGATATCTCCAAACTCAAATTTTTCTATGGTTTCAAGTACCTCTGGAACCCAAAGGTGCATGACAAAATCTTCGATAAACTGGATTTAACGAAGACGTATACAAATCCCAAGGAGTTGAAAGTGCTCGATCTGTATCCTGGTGTCGGTGTACAATCTGCCATGTTCTACAATAGATACTCTCCCCAGCAATATTCTATGATAGAAAGACGCTCGAGTCTCTACAAATTTCTGCAAGCAAATTTTGAAGATTCTCCCTTACAAATACTCAAAAGAGATCCATACGACTGGTCAACCTACTCGAATCTAATTGATAAAGAGCGAGTATTTGTTCCTGAGGTTCAGCCATCAGATCATATTAATGATAGTTTTCTAACCGTGGCTAACGTAACAGGGGAAGGCTCAGAAGGTCTTATTATGCAGTGGCTGTCATGTATAGGAAACAAGAACTGGTTGTATAGATTTGGTAAGATGAAAATGTTACTGTGGATGCCAAGTACCACAGCCAGAAAGCTTTTGGCGAGACCAAGTATGCGTTCCAGATCGAAATGTTCAGTAGTAAGAGAAGCGTTTACAGATACTAAACTGATTGCCATATCTGATGGAGACGAGTTGAAGGGGTTTGATAGTAAATGTTTAGAAGAGTGGGATCCCATTGTATTTAGTGCCGCGGATATATGGCCTACAAAGGGGAAGCCGATTGCATTGGTAGAGATGAATCCAACTAATTTTGACTTTGATGTGGAGAATTGGGATTATGTCACGAGGCACTTAATGATTCTCAAAAGAACGCCGTTAAATATTGTCATGGACTCGCTGGGACATGGAGGGCAACTATATTTCAATAGTAGAATTACTGATAAGGAACTGCTGAAAAAGTGTCCCATTGATTTAACAAATGATGAATTTATATACATAACGAAACTATTCACAGAGTGGCCTTTCAAACCTGATATTTTGATGGACTTCGTTGATATGAATCAAACAGAGCATTCGGGTTAATAAAGGATTTGAATAGCCCTAATATTCCCATTCAGCAATTAAGTTGCTTTAGAGCATGTAAATAAACAGATAGAACTAAATTTTAGTATATATAGCCGTATTGAAACCGAAGAGAAATGACAAGCTCAAGGCTAGAAGCATTGCTGACGATTATTGAAAAGAAAAACTAATCAATGGGAACGGTTTTTAAAAAACTTTACACTCTATGTATTTTACAAAATATACTCTACAGACTTAAATAATTCTTTTTATCTAAGGGCTAAAAAAAGGCAACTAAAATCATTCATCTGCCTTTGGCGTTTCATGATTAGTGACATATTCAGCGGCTTTAGCTTTAACATATTCAACGGTCTTCTCATCATCTTGCGATTCTTCAAATTGTAACCATTTGTTAAAGAAAAATTTGGCTTGCTTTCTTGTTAACTTTTTGGTTATTATTCTTTCAAATAAATCTTCTACCTTCTTCTTGTCCTTGGCTTTCACTTCTTGGTCCACGTAAACATTCCACAAGTCAATTCTCTTTGGTGCATCGGCAACCAAACCTTCAAATAATGAACGACCTCTTTCTGGGTCACCCTTAGCGAATTCTAATTGAGCAAACTTACGGACAACTTCGATATGACTACGTTTTGGTAGAGCCTTCAAAGCGCTACCCAAAATCGCACGGGCTTCTTGCTCTTCATTGTGACTTATCAAGAAATCACCCCATGATACCCAGATGGAAATCTTTTCACTACCGAATTTCTTGGCCGTAGCTTTGAATAATTCTGCAGCTTTGTCTAGCTTCTCACTTATTTCATAAATGCCAAGCAATTTTGTATGAATGGCATAAGAGTCCATATATTGACAAGCTCTTTTAAAGACGTCTTCTAGGGTTTCTTCAGTACCAAAAGTGTTTTCCAAATTCAGCATTGCAATCCAAATATTCATCTTTTCAGCTTCTTCTCTGAAGTTGATAGTCTTCAACGCACGTTCGGCAAGTTCTCGTGCTTTCTCGATTTCGCTTAATTGCAATTGGAAAGCCATGTAGTTCATCCAAATGACGGAAGAGTTTGGATTACCAATGATTAAACGTTCGAAATCTGCAACAGATTCTGGTGCTCTGGTATTGATATCAATAGTCATGTCCTGCACAATTTTTTCCTTTCTTCTCTTGTGCTTATGTTTCTTGTTTTCAGTAAAGTCTTCAAGATCTTCTTCAGAGTCTTCTTCTTCTTGTGCTTGGTCCAAAATGGAGGCAGTCCAATCGAAGCCAGCACTTAAGGATAACCCATCTGATGATATTTTAGCTCCTTTATCGGTAGCTTTGTCGTTATGGTCCTCGGCATCAGATTCGTCATCAGAATCATTGAAGTCTACGTCGGCCATGATTTCATCTTCATCTTCCTTTTCGGCTTTGTCTACAGCAGCGGTTGCCGATTCAGCTTGTTTAGAGAAATGGGATGCTTTTAAGCTTAAAGAGATTTGTTTCTTTTCTGGATTTGTCTTCAAAATAATGGCTTTTACCCTGTCACCTACACCAAATAGGGCAGAGAGGTCGTCAGGTTTTTTGTCTGCAATTTCTGAAATGTGTGCTAAACCGGTAGCATTAACCGTGTTATCCAGTTTGACAAAAACACCAAAATCGGTGACGTTCTTTACAGTACCATCAAAAATATCACCGGCCTTGATATCAGAGTAGTTCTTTAAAATCTTCAAGTCGCCGTTTACTTCGGATTCTCTCAAAGTTAGAGAAATACGAGAATCTTCATCGCAAGTAACCACTTTGCCTACAACGTATTGCATTGGTTTGTAAAATTTCTTCCACTCCTTCAAGTAAGAGTCAGACAGCTTACTAACTGGAACGAAAGCTTCGGTTTTCTTACTCAAGTAAACAAAAATACCCTTGTCATTCACGTTTTTAATAATACCATCTACGATATCACCCTGTTTCACATCTTTATGGGACCCGATGAAACGAGATTTAGGAGTGGCAGTACGTAAAGACAATTCAATTTTCTTATTCTCCGCATCAACTGCCAAAACAGTAGTTGGAATAACATTGTTAATCTTATCATCAAAAGTTTCATTTAATGATACAGAAAAGTCATTTAACGCATCAGTGATGAAAGAAATACCAGTAACCTTATTACCAAGGTCTAATAAAACATACTTTTCAGCTATTTTCAAGATACGACCTGGTAATTCATCGCCAACCTTTATTGTAGACATATCAACATCAATATGAGCTTTTCCAATGGCATTGACGAAACCATGCTCTTGGTCAATAGAAGCAACCTTTACTTGGATAGCTGAGCCTAATGGGAAAACAGATTCAATATTATCCGAAAAGTCTTTATCATTTTCTGCCAAATCTAACAAAGAAATTCTAGCCTTCAAGACTGGAGAAATAGTTAACCATAGATGGTTTCCTGATGAATTATTGACAAAACCGGTCAATTCTTCACCAATGGTAATTTCTTTCAGGTTCTTTGTGTTTACTTCCTTTGCTTTCAATTCTGAAGGTTTCATGGATAATTCCAAAATGCTAGCCTTTGAAATTCTGTGAGTGATTGGTAAGAATTTATGGCTCTTAACATCGTGGTTACCAATGATTTTCACTTGAATAACATCATCCTTCTTGTAGTGACTCAAAGGCTGTTTTTTATCCTTAATGTCTTCATATTTGTCAAACACTTCAGCGATGTCAACTCTACCGTGCAAGTTTGCAGCTAAGATGACATTAAGTTGATTCTTTTTGACACTTTTGATTTTGGCTTTAACAACACTACCGATGGACAAGTCATCCCAACATTTGATAGATGAATCAATTGGATTTTCAATTTTAGATTCATCTTGTTTCTTTTCTTCCTTGACCTTAGGGGCTTTTAGGGATAATAAAAACTTCTGATTTTGGTCGTCTGTTCTTAGCAAATACACAGTAACGGATTGGTTGACATAGAATGTCTTACTGATATCGATATCCCTGCTATCAACAGCATAACTTGGTAAAACTAAACCAATGAACTTACCGTTAAATGCAACGAATAAACCTTTGTCAGAAATGGACTTAATGTAGGCATGCATTGGAGCATCTTTTTTTATGTTTTTAACGTCATCGTAAGTTAATGGAAGAGTTTCTTTTTTGGCGTCTTTGATTAGGGAACTTTTTAGAGTCATGTTGAACACACGGGTTCTTGTATCCTTATCGATTACTAAACCCTTTAGCTCAGCACCAATTCTGATCTTTTTCAATTGAGCTCTATTTTGTTCAATTCTGGCATCAGAAAGATGGCCAACGTAAATAACACCGCGTAGGCCTACATCTGGGATTTCAACCACTATAGATTCTTTAGTCTTTTCAATTACATTCACAGTAACAGTTGTTCTACCAGGAACAATGTTCTCAATGGTATCTTTTTGTTGAGCAGCTTGTTCATTTGAAACTTTACATGTGGCAATGATTCTTCTTCTATCGGCATCGACGTCAAGAAGCTTTACTATTACTGTTTGACCAAGTCTTAAATGTTCTTCGGGTTTCTTCACGAAAACCTCTGAAATTTCAGAATTGGGTAAGAAACCTGATAAACCACCGAAAAAGGAAAGAATACATCCGTTTGGCTTGAAAACTTGAACTGTTGCTAAAGTCTTTTCATTCTTTGCCTTGATATCTTTAGCAATTTCGTAAGTGGAAACTAGTGGTGAATCGTCGTCCTCGATGTTTACCAGTGATTTTTTCAAAGTCATGTACACATTACCTCTTGCATTGACTGATAGTACTCTACCTTTAACCTTGGAGCCTATCTTAAATTTTCTTTCTGGATAAACAAGTCTAGTATCCGAGATATGCAATAGTGGGACGGTAGCTTTGAATTGGTCATTAAAAATTTTTAATTCAATACCCGAACTAGAAACGGAAGTGATCTCACAACCGGTTATCAATTCACCAATAGGAATGTCGTTTGTTCTTAGGTACTTCAACTTTAAGTATTTTGAATCGGTAGACAACTGATAAATATCATCAACAGGGCTGAAACCAAGAACTCTGGCACTTAACTTTTCAGGGTTTTCAACCTCGCCAACTCTGGAAGAGTGTACCTTACCTAATCTGTCATCATCCAAGGCTAAGTATAGATAGTCAGAATCACGACCTTTAACGGCACATGATTCGAATGTGTAACCGATAGGGAACGCATCAAGACCTTCAGCGGATTTCAATGAGTCTTCTAATTTTAAGATATGTGGAAGAGTTGACAGTATCAAAACTTTCTCACCGTTTTTGTTTTCGAGACAGGCGATGATTCGGCATCTAATACTGGAACCGATAGCAAACTTATGTTTCAAGTCTTCTTCGGAAAATGCCCTTAAATGTGATAGATTAACAACACCGGATACTAAACCGAAAGCCTTACCAGTAATACCGTTTTTGGTGATAGCTTCACACAGTAAGTCGACAATTTGACCAGGGATGACGGCATCAACTGAAGAGATTTGAGTAATTTTGTTCTTTTTGTCTGAGAAGTTTGTATTTACAACAATTGATCTGTCAGATTTCTTGGTAATATTACCTAAGAAAACAGCACCAGGTAACAAGTTTTCGAAATCCGTAATATCTTTCTTAGAAATGAACCCTGTAAAATCTGGGAGACCCACGTCTAAGATAGCACCATGGTCTTCGATAGATTTGACGGCACATTGAATAGAGGTTGATTTAACCAAATCTTCATCGGAATAAGTATTTACCAATGAAGGTTCGATAGTTAGCTCTATTCTCTTCTTTTTGGATTTTTTAGTTGAAGGCTCTAGCGAAGTATTCTTAATCACGGAGCACCTCAACCATTGGCCGATGTGGAAATACTTTCTCAAATTAGGAAGCTCGTTGGACTTGTTATTCTTTTCATCCTCATCATCAGATGATTCATATTCAGCATCACCTTCCTTGGATTCTTTTTTGTCAGCAGTTTCAGTATCGCTATCCATATCTTCATCGAGATCTTCTAAGATCATAGTGAACTTGTCTGAAATATGTGTTAAGTTGACATAACCAGAAATACCATCCGTGAATGTAACACATAAATCTTGTCTAGTGATACTGGAGATCTGTCCTAACAGAGAAGAGCCATTCTTCAAAGTCTTGAAATTGACATGTTCAACCAAACCGACTTTTGCTTCATCAGTGGCGGTTGATGAATCTTCGTTTGCGGATTTCTCAGAAGCGGATTTCTTGGTAGTTTTTTTCTTCTTTAATGGTCTAGTTGATGATTCAGAAACTTTGGCATTCTCATTACCAAATAAAACATCACTGGCAGCTTCGTTAGCAACCTGTTTTAGTTCTAAAGGAGTCAAAGCAGAAGCACCACCTCTTGGAAAAGAGACTTCTTCAGTGTTCCTTATCAATGATGAAGCGGATGGTTGCTTTGTGGAATCTTCCCTCGAAAGTGGAAATTCGTCATCTCTCTTTCTTTTGATGGGAGCTACCATATTTGCAACAGTATAGGTAGATTTTCTTTATTAAAAGGCCTTTGGTTCAGACTGAAGTATCGAAGACCAAAAATTCTAAGTGAAAAATGCACCAACTATCTATGCTGAGTTTTTTAATGTCATATCTAATACATAGAAGGGTTTAGCTCATCTCATCTTAAAATTTTTCAAAATTTTTCAAAATTAGAAAAGAATTCGGTCATTTAGCACGAGCGCATTGGATTACTCTCTTGGCAATGATAATATTACAAGGCTTTCTGTGTAGAAGATATATACCGTGGAGTTAGGTTTTTTCACCTGGTCTGAAAGTTAGAAGCACAATACTTGGCTGGAGAATGTTATACCCGACAGCGGGAGCTTGTCGATCCTTTGTCTACTTCTCTTTCAACAACTATATAGCAGATAATTGACAAATAGTAGTAGAGTTGGATCATTGTAATCGTTCTATATCAAATAATATCTATAGTACAAACTACTCAACACTTGGGGTCGAATAATGTCGAATTTAAAAAATAGCTTCCATTTTATGTTTTCTTAGTGAACAAAGTCTTATATTTTTTAGCCTTCTTAAAGAAAATATTTACTAGACGTAAAGTTTTTCGTTGGGAACTCTTAATAGTGACTAATATAGAAACCCAGCACAGAAAACTACTATAGCATGATGCAGTATTCAATAAGAGAGGATAAAAATAGTTAAGCTCAAGAGTGTAGGCACTTGAACTAAGAGCGCCCGATTACCTAACTAGTTACCTGCTTCTTCTCACTTTAAGCAGGGATCCTTAGATCAACGCTTTTCGGACACACTATTCAAACGTATATTAAGTCGCTATATAAATATAAATGAAGGTAATCAGTGGCGAGACACGGACTAACACACATCTATTTCATATATTAATATGAAAAAAACCCAGGAGTTTGTGTAACGAAGTCATTAGTTGAATCATTTTTTACCCTATCTTAAGAACCACTGCAACAAAAATTTATTGAAACTTGAATGTTTTTAATATTCTACCATTACCTTTAACATATATTTGCAGCATTGCGCGGTTATTCCCCGGCTTTCATTGGCTCTCCGTAAAAATCGAGACCGATTATTATTTTTGCATCCGGACACCCGACCGGTGTGTGGAAGTGTAGGACTTTTTTTTCGATTTTGGGTTGCGTCCCGGGGTATTTTCTCAATAGATAGTCTGAATTTTTCAGAACAATATAGACATTAAAGATATACGTCTTGTGTATATGTGAATCTAGATAGTGTAAAACCAGTATAGCTGAAACCAAGAAAACAACAGATCATAACTAACCGCCCAAGATGTTGATGCCAAAGCAAGAAAGAAACAAAATTCACCAATACTTGTTTCAAGGTATGTTTACTTTTTGAGTGAGATACGTGGTGGCATGCTCCCAAATGGATATACAAAATAATAACTGAAAAGTGAATAAACGCCTGCATGATTGGAATTACGTCCACGCTTTAGAAAACATTCTCATTTCAAGCCGAGGAAAGCAAAGTAATACATCAAATAGAAAAAAAGAGCTTCAACGAAAACCAATTATTACCATTAGTTACCTCAACATTTTTTACCTATTAGAAACTGTAATGTCCGCGTCGATTATGCGGAACTAAAAATGTCATAAAAGATAAAAACTACATCCAAAGCTATTAAATTATTCACTTTTTCACATCTCCGAGGTGTATTCCATATAATCTAAAAGGAACCATCGACAAATCATAACAGCAAACCAATCAAAAAGACAATTTTTACTAACAAGCAAGATCATTGACTTTACGATCATATTTGAAATAGAAGGTGTTGTTGTCGCTAAGAAGGATTTCAACCAACCAAAGCACGAAGAAATTGACACCAAGAATTTGTATGTCATCAAGGCTTTGCAATCTTTGACTTCCAAGGGTTACGTTAAGACTCAATTCTCATGGCAATACTATTACTACACCTTGACTGAAGAAGGTGTAGAATACTTGAGAGAATACTTGAACTTACCTGAACACATTGTCCCAGGTACCTACATTCAAGAAAGAAACCCATCCCAAAGACCTCAAAGAAGATACTAAATGCGCTGTTACGTTTAAGTAAACTATTCTCTATTTAAAATATTTAGACTATTCTTTATTTTGTTTCTCTCTCGTAATATATGTGGTTTTATGCATCAAGTAAGTTTTCGTTATATTTTTTCCTTCACTTTTATGAATGGTGTAATATCTTGTATACTGTAGCCGCCTTTTACGCGTCCTTGCCATACATATATGAATTGGTCATACATATACGAGCTATTGAACGTGTTTCTACAATGTTCTACTTAAATTAAATGTGGTGTACGGATTAAAGCTCTCTACATGAAATCTTAAAGATTCAATATGCTAGTAAAGACTATTTATGAATAGTTACCTCCGGAAACCCATAAAACTAAACGGCACAAACACTCCTATCGTTTCATAGCTGAGTAAAGAGTGTCATGTCCTTAAGCTCTTGGAGGCAATTCCAACTCTTTGAGAATATTCCTATAAAGGATCCTAATTTTGGCGGAAATTCTCTATTATACTCAGATCCAACACTTTGTGCAGCTGCAATAGTGGATCCTCAAACGTTGATCATAGCTGTAAACTCAAACACTATAAAGGTAGTTAAGCTAGATCAATCGCAGGTAGTGCATGAGTTTCAAGCATTCCCTCATGAATTCCAAATTACCTTCCTTAAAGTTGTTAACGGTGAATTCCTAGTCGCATTAGGTGAATCCATCGGCAAGCCTTCCTTAATAAGAATATACAAATTAAACAAATTGCCAAACAAGGAACAAGCATACCATTCGCAAGTGGAATTGAAGAACGGTAATAACACATACCCTATCTCTGTCGTTTCCATATCCAATGACCTTTCATGCATAATGGTGGGATTCATTAATGGAAAGATTATCCTTATTAGGGGTGACATTTCTAGAGATAGAGGATCTCAACAAAGAATTATATATGAGGACCCGAGCAAGGAACCAGTAACAGCTCTATTCCTTAATAACGATTCGACGGCCTGTTTTGTAGCTACGACGTCAAGAATTCTTTTATTTAACACGACTGGTAGAAATAGAGGTTACCCAAGTTTAGTTTTGAACTCGAAAAACGGATTAGATTTGAACTGTGGAGCCTTCAATTCAGCTACCAATGAATTTATTTGCTGCTTGAGCAGCTTCATTGAGTTTTTCAGTGCTACTGGAAAGAAGCATCAATTTGCTTTTGATCTATCATCGAGAAAGAAAATATTTTGTGTAGACAAAGACCACATTTTGGTTGTCACTGAGGAAACAGGCGGTCCATCTACATCGATTAGTGTTAATGAACTATCTCCCACAATAATAAACCGAGTATTTATCATTGATACTAAAAATAAAATAATTTCGCTCAATTTTGTTGTTTCTAGTGCAATTATTGACATCTTCTCCACCGTTCAAAGTGGCAAAAACGTAACATATCTATTGACATCAGAAGGAGTGATGCACAGAATAACTTCAAAGCCTTTAGAAAATCAGATCAGCATCATTATTCAGAAAGAACTCTATCCGTTTGCTTTGCAACTAGCGAAACAATATTCACTGCCATCGTTAGCGGTTCAAGAAATTCACAAAAAATATGGTGATTACCTATTCAAAAAGGGCCTCAAAAAGGAGGCAACGGATCAATATATCCAGTGCTTGGACGTTGTTGAAACCAGCGAAGTCATTTCAAAATTCGGTGTCAAAGAAGTTCCCGATCCAGAGAGTATGAAAAATTTGGCCGATTACCTATGGTCTTTAATCAAAAATTCTATTTCTCAATGTGATCACATAACTTTGTTGCTTATTGTCTTGATAAAACTGAAAGATGTGGAGGGAATTGAAACATTCATTCAGCATTTTGATAGAAATGGCGATTGGAATGAAGAGATTGTAAAGGATGATATGGACGATGTAACGTTTTTTTATTCGGATAACGAGTTTTTTGATTTGGATTTAATATTAGAACTTCTTAAGGAGTCCGATTTTAAACGCCTTTCTTATCAGCTTGCAAAGAGGTATTCAAAGGATTCATTGATTATAGTGGATATCTTATTGAATTTGTTGAATAATCCTATAAAGGCCATAAAATATATTAAAAGTTTACCTATTGATGAAACTCTTAGATGCCTCGTAATATATTCGAAGAAGTTATTAGAGGAATCGCCTAATGAAACTAATGCTTTACTAATCAAAGTGTTTACTGGTAAGTTTAAACCCACGAATTTTGAAGTAGAACTAGACCGTAGAGACACCACAAGTGATTTTTCTGAAAATATCAGGACAGTATTTTACAGTTATAAGACTTTTTTCAATTATATGAACTCTAACGGAAAATCCGACGTAATAAGCGAGTCTTCAGAGACATCAAACGAAAATGAAGAGCCTACCTACCATCCACCAAAACCATCCATTGTATTCAGCTCATTTGTTTCCAAGCCTTTCGAATTTGTTGTTTTTCTAGAAGCCTGCTTGGCATGTTACCAGCAGTATGAAGGGTTTGATGAAGATAAACAAGTCATCTTAACTACTTTATATGACTTGTACTTAAATTTGGCACAAGAAGATGTGCCTGAACGTATAAATGATTGGCGTTCAAGAGCCACTGGTGTTTTAAACGAAAGTAACAAATTGGTGAATTCCAGTATTGCTTCCACTGGAAAAAGTGTCGATAACTCCCTAATGTTATTGATTTCTCACATGGATAAAAGCAGTCCTTCAACAAAAAGTAACATCGACGGCATTGATATAGCATCGTTTGCTCATGATAATTCCGAGATGGATTTACTTAGTACATTCAGGGCAATGACACTTAACGACGAACCAGATACGTGCCTCAATTTTCTTGAAAGATATGGAGCGGAAGAGCCCAAGATCTTACAAGTGGCATTGAATTACTTTGTTTCTAATAAACATATTTTCAAGGAAATGGGTGGCAACGAAGTACTGAAGGAAAAAATCTTGAGACCTATTATAGAAGGGGAGTTGATGTCATTGCTTGATATAATTAAAGTACTTTCTCGTACAAGTGTGGCTCACTTCGGGCTGATACAAGATGTCATTATTAACTATGTAAAAAACGAGGACGTAGAAATCAAGAGAAATGAAAAATTGATTGAATCTTATGACAAAGAGCTAAACGAGAAAAAGGAGAAACTAAAGAGTTTGATCAACTCAAATGAACCTATTCACGTACCCCTGAAGAACCAAACATGTTTCATGTGCAATTTAACATTAGATATTCCTGTTGTCTTTTTCAAATGTGGACACACCTACCATCAACACTGTCTCAATGAAGAAGAAGACACTTTAGAGAGCGAAAGGAAACTGTTCAAATGTCCCAAATGCTTAGTAGAATTGGAAACGTCCAACAAACTTTACGAAGCTCAACACGAAGTAATCCAAAAGAACGATCTTTTGGATTTTGCCTTGAACAGCGAAGAAGGAAGTAAAGATCGCTTCAAAGTTGTAACAGAATTTTTGGGCAGAGGTGCCATCTGTTATTCTGACATCACTATCGAATGATGTGCTATTGCGGTTTATGCTATGCTAATTGTCGTCGCCGCGTCACAAATGCGCGTTAAAGTTGTCGCGATGGGCATCTGAAACATACTTGCTACACGGTTAACCGGTACATGGCCAGCGAGGTTAAGTAGAAAACAGAACGTTATATATTTAAGATAGAGGATTTGTACTTTCATTGAAGAATATTATGAATATGCGTGTTGTTTTCCCTTAGTGCGGTTTCCTTTCTTTTTGTAATATAAATTTTAAGATTTCTTGATAGTCATTTCTCAATAGAAAAGAAAGAAAACCAAGCAAAAAAATCTCCAATGTTTAAGACATCTTATACCTTGTACGATTTGAACTATCCAACAAATAGTTCACTGACGCCAATAAGAGACTATAAAAATGATTATTTCCATAAAAACGATAATAAACTACCGGAGATTGTCAGAAAACCCACTAGAAAGTTATCGAAGCACGAAAACAGAGCCGAGGGTAATAAATCTACAAACAAAAGACCAGCAAGTCTTGACTTACATTCCATAGTAGATAGTTTAAACAGCAAAAGAATATATTCTCCCATCAACACAGAAAATTTTCAAAACGTGGTCAGGCTTGATTCAAGCCCCTACGTTCCCAATTCCTCATATGGAGGATGCAAATTTTATAAAGTTGTTCAGAAGTTGTACCTTTCTGAGATTGATTACTACAATGATTTATTAACTGCCAATAGAGTATACAGAAAAGCATTAAATGACGATCCAAGATTCAAGAATAAGCTAATCAAGCCTGACTCAAGTGATGAGTTATTGCTTTTTGGAAATATTGATACTATTGCTTCAATTAGCAAAATATTTGTATCAGCAATAAAGGACATGCTTTTGGCTAACCAACGTGGGAAAACGTTAGACGCAAATGAATGGGAAAAAATAACCACTGACGGTGAAACTCAACAGCAGTTATATTCAGTTTTTGATATTTCAGAGGCATTTGAACAACATTTACTCAGAACCAGGTCAACTTATATGAGTTATTTTGTTAGCCATCAAAAACAAATGGAACTATTTACTTCATTGAGAGCGAATAAAAGCCATGTTTTCAACAAGTGGTACGAACATTGTTTAAAGGAAAGCGGTTGCTTGAAATTAGAGGACATATTGGAAAGCCCAATGAAAAGGCTAACCGAATGGATTGATACGTTAGAAACATTGCAAAGCTGTTTTGAAGATGTAATTTCCTTAAAATTAGGCTCGAAATTAAGTCAAGCGAGAAGAAAATACTCATTATTTGCCAATAAATTGGATGCAGAGGTTTCGGAATACAAAAGCAACTCCATGTATAACTTCAGTTTAACTCCGTCAGAGATTATACAAAGTTATGACGAAGACCAGTTTTCACATCTTCTAAAGCCTCCTGACAACCAAAACAGAAGGAAAAGTTATTCCTCTCGACAAGGGAGTGATCCCGACAAAAACAGGGTCCCTTCTCTCCTTTCTGGTTCATCAAGTTTTTATTCGGAAGTTTCGGGTCTAGAAATTGCCAGTAATACCTCCAGTATACCATTTGGAACTGTTCCGTTAGAAATGGACGAAGAAAAAGAGTTTTATACTCTAGCAGATCATATTAGCAAATTCAAGAAAGTATCAAAGAATTTGTCAGACTTACAAAAGCACTTATTAAAAGACAGTTTTTCAGATATTATTGATTCCAGTTTGAAGAGGATAAGTGCTTGGAAAAAAGTAATCGAGTGTGAGGCACCTTTCGGTGCATTTTTTGAACACGATAACCTAATATCGACTATGTGCTCGTCATACATAGATAAACTACATGAACAGAAAAACCAAGTAACAATCCTAAAACTGACGGAATTAGAAGTTGATGTAATGGTTCCACTCGCAAAAATTATAGCCAATTGTGATACCGTCAGGAGTAAACTAAAGGATTTACAAGCTTTGAAAAAAGATTACATGCTATTTTTACAAGAAAAAAAGGCTAATGTGCGAGATGTAAAACGGGATTTGTTGGGAATGCATTTCCAAAACTTGCAAAATCAAATGAAAAGGGAACTACCAGTTTTCATTACTTTAATTCATAATACGATTGAATGTATCTTACTGACTTATAACAAAGTTTTTTTAAAATATCTAGAAATCATCGCCGGTGGAAAGAAATATTTGCAAAAGGATCTGCAAAATAAGGCTTTTAATGACTCTACAGACACAAGCCTAATTAATAATCTTGACATCCTACAATGCTACTCTAAATCACGGTACATGACGAAACGCATGGTAAGAAAAGACTGGCCCTTCCTTGGAGATCCTAGTGGAAGCCGTGTCATTCGAAAACTATTTGAACTTTAACTCGAAACAATTAAACTAAATATTTTATATGCCTTTCAGTGGACTCAAATTTGATATAGTAGCATTGAATTGATGCGAAAAGCTTACCTTGGTTATTTACTATAGTTTAGTTTACTGGCGCGAAAGGGAAAAGGAAAATTTTTATTATAAGGTAAATAATTATAAAGGGTCTGTAAGAGAGGTTAGAAGAATTTTTGTTAAAAGAAAAGGGTCAAAGAGGGTGGAACACGTTATGAAATTATGGCCGACATCAGTAAATATATCCCGATGGTTGACGCCATATTAAGTGCGTCCAACCCAGATGAAATAAGTCCGAAAAGGGTTAGGAAAGCCCTCCAAATCCTATTTTCAGTTGATCTGGACCCTCAAAGGAAGGCAATCAACGAATTGATCCTTGAAAGGTTTGGCAATATACAAGAAAATCCGAGGGTTTTGGTTCCAAAGGAGGTCCTCATCAACCGGGATCAAGAATTAGCTTTGAAACTGCAGGAAGAGGGAGGAAGATCTCTAAGGTCAACAAAGAAAAGGAAAGCCAAGAGTGAAACTAAACCGAAAAAGAAGAAAAAGAAGACTGAAAGTGCTGATTCTAACAGCATTTCAGTTCGAAAAGTTCTTTTATCGGCTCCTCTACAGGTGTTTCTGGGGGCTGAAGAATTGCCAAGAACACAAGTGGTCAAGATGATATGGAAATATATTAAGGAGCACAACTTACAGAACCCCGAGGATCGTCGAGAAATCCTATGCGATGAGAAGATGGAGCCCATTTTTGGTAAAAAAATGACAATGTTTTCAATGAACAAGCTTTTAACTAAGCACTTGTTTAATCCTAATGAAATTGTCAAGCATGAAGAAAAAGAGGAGCCAATGCCTAAAAAAGAAGTCAAATCGGAAGATGAGCACCTTCCAGATGCCTCTGATTGAGTTCAACAGCGGTATTTATGTAACCTTGATTATACTTTTCCTCCCTTTCATGACTAGTACTGTTGTTTACTGCACTTATTGTATAATATTCGATCGTGTAGATTAGTCACCAATGTAGTAGTAGTAGTAGTAGTATTAATAATGATTTTCGGAACCTGATCCTCGCAAAGGCTACGATAACGGGTGGTTATGTTTGATGGCATTTGCCTATAATGACATATTTTTTTGGTTTTTTACATGAGGAAAATTAATGCAAAAACTCTAACAGTCTTGGGCATGTAGAAGACTGGCTGAAATAGTGAAACAGAACCACGATAATTCATGATATTATAATCGCCCACGCTGTTTACCTTTCGTAGGATATCATTTTTTATCTGTAAAAAAAACTATCAATCCCTGATAATGGCAAGACAAGGTGGGTTCTATGCTGTTCGAAAGGGTAGAGAAACTGGAATCTTCAATTCGTGGGATGAATGCAAGAGCCAAGTGAATGGTTACGGCGGTGCCATTTACAAAAAGTTTGACAACTATGGTGAAGCCAAATCCTTTGTAGGCCAATCGAGTAATGCATCGGATTACAGAAGTTCCGGCCGTTCTGCAAACTATAATGTTAGCAAACCTCATAGTAGACGAAAGACGTCTCACGGGCTAAATGCGCCATCATCTCTCTGTTTCTCGTTAAAACCATCACCAGTATCAGCATCATACTCTGCCAGCAAAACTGCATTTTATTCAGTAAAAAGTAACAACCCAGAAGTCGAGAGCAAGATTTTCTATAACTGGAATGACTGTCAAAACTATGTCAGGCGTAAAAGAGGTATAACATTTAAGAAGTTTGAAGATCAATCCGCTGCTGAAAACTTTATTAATGGAGTTAGCGCACATGACTACGAGCGAATGAATATTTCTAAGGATACTTTCGAATTCAACTATAAGCATTCCAGCCATGCCAGATATGATAAATCCATGAACGTTTATTGCGATGGTTCAAGTCTTGGTAATGGTACCTCATCATCAAAGGCAGGCTATGGTGCATACTTTGAGGGAGCGCCAGAGGACAACATTTCTGAACCCTTAATGTCGGGAGCTCAAACTAATAATAGAGCTGAAATTGAGGCTGTCTCGGAAGCCCTGAAGAAAATCTGGGACAACCTAACTACTAAAGAAGATAAAATAAACTACCAGATCAAGACCGATTCGGAGTATGTGGCCAAACTGTTGAACGATAGGTACATGACTTACGATGATAAAAAATTGAAAGAGTTGCCTAATTCCGATTTAATCGTTCCTTTAGTGGAGAGATTTGTTAAAGTTAAGAAATATTATGAATTGAATAAGGACTCCTTCAAAAATGATGGTAAATTCCAAATTGAATGGGTCAAAGGACACGCCGGTGAACCAGGTAATGAGATGGCCGATCTTCTGGCTAAGAACGGAGCGTCCAGAAGATAATGCCAAATCATTTCTATCTTTTTAATTGGACTATTGTTACGGCTTTAGCATATGTATATATTTTATATATACATACATATACATATATTAATTTATTAATTTGCACAATTACTGTCTATAAACGTGTAACTGTGCTATGTGCCTAAAATCTGCTTAGCTGTACTCACTGCTTTTGTTCTGTTTGCTTTTTGTGTTTTATTTGATTTCAGTTTCAGCCAAACGTCCAGCAAGGTCATCCACTTGTGCTTCGAGCAATTCCCTTTCTAATCTTTCCGTTTCAACTTCTTCAAGTTTTTCATCCTCGTCTTCATCTTCCTCATCTTCCTCTTCCTCATCTTCACTGTCGAGATCTTCTAAATCATCAATCTCCAAATCATCGAATTTGCCTTGTAGAAGATCTAGAGCATCGGAATCCTCTTCTAATCTGTTACCATTAATTTCAAGTTTTTCCAATTCAGGCAAGTTCCCCTTTTCCATGGCAGGTAAAAAGGATGCTTCAAGGGTGCTTTGAACCATTTCATTGTATTCGAATTTCAAAACATGCAAGTTAGAGAATTTAATTTGAGTGAAAACTTTGAAGACTTCATCTGAACCGGCTGTCTTTAAAAGACAGTCGTTCAAATTCAACTCGTATAAACTATCCTTCCAAATGGGCAAAGCCTTAGCTAATATCAAAGAAGCATGCTTGGTGAAAGTATTATCTTGTAAATCCAGGATTTCCAGGCCCTGCAAGTGTTGTAGACCGTAGTGAATTAAAGTGGCCACACCTTTAGGTCTAATACCGTTTTGGTATAGTTTAACAACTTTCAAGCCATCAGCGTGACTTTTCAAACCTAGGGCCAAGTATACTGCAGAACCATTTTCTAATCTATTTCTACCACAGATAAAAGTTTCTAAGAACGGTTTGGAAGCTGATTTCTTATTTTGAGCCAGATGGAAAAGAGCCTTACCGATTCTTTCACCAGCAAAGGGGCCCATACCGTTGTTACTCAAGATTAAATGCTTGATGTTCACAGCATTTGCAATGTAGTTCTCTAGGGACTCGATGGTTCTTAACCCAAAGGCATTATCGGAGAGGTTAACAATCTCCAGTTTGGGACATTTCAATAGAACAGGTAGTAAAAACTTTAAAGAGTCCACAACTTCATCTACCAATCTCGAAGTGTACAAATCAGCAAAATTCACCTCAACCAAAGAGTTTCTAACCTGGGCGTTATCAGAGATACATTTGGCCAAGGCCTCGGAAGCCTCGGTACCGATAGTGTTGCCTGAAAAGTCCAACTTGGTACACGTCTTCAAACCAGCCAGTTCTTTTAAGTATGGCTTGATATCGTCATTGGTAGTCAACTTAAGGGCCTTCCCGGAAATGGAGTAAACCTGGTCTTCCTCATGTTGAGGAACAAAATGCAAAGTAGCCATCACAAAAATACGCTTCGAAACACTCTCTATCAGAGCTAGCAAGAGTCCTGGATCCACTTATTCTCCGTATATCACCGCCTTTCATCATCAAGGGCCTCGTGATAAAAATTTTCGATTAATCATTCCACATCGTGCTACGTGACAGAAGCTTCCAGGACCAAAAGTTGGAGCTGTAAAACACCACCAGCTTTCCCACTAGCGCACAAGACCACAACAAAGAAAGGGCAGAGGTACCCACAGCATACCATAGGCGTAATGAACAGTGGAGGTAAGACCATTATGAACAAGAACTCGACAGGTTCGGTATCTGAAACCGGCGTGGGCCCAGCACAGGAAGACACCCCTAGAGATGTGCGTCTTCTGCATTTACTGCTAGCATCGCAGTCGATCCATCAATACGAGGACCAGGTGCCACTGCAACTGATGGACTTTGCACATAGGTATACGCAGGGCGTGCTCAAGGACGCCCTGGTCTACAATGACTACGCCGGCAGCGGCAATGCCGCTGGTAGTAGCCTGGGCGTGGAAGACATACGGCTGGCCATTGCTGCCAGGACCCAGTACCAATTCAAGCCCACAGCACCCAAAGAGCTCATGCTGCAGTTGGCTGCCGAGAGGAATAAGAAAGCCCTTCCGCAGGTCATGGGCACATGGGGTGTCAGGCTGCCTCCAGAGAAGTACTGTCTCACAGCGAAGGAGTGGGACATCGAGGACTCGAAGTCTGCATAAGTGCATCTTAGTAGTCCACGGGCCTCCCGAGGACGTATAACGTATAATGTATAGTATAATAGAAATACAATAAATAATGTACTAGTCGTGCATGGTGATTGTGCTCTCTTTGGTGTCTTTTTTCTTGTCGTAGGAAACGTTCTATATGGCAAGATAGAGAAATTAGATCTACAGGATAATAAGATTCAAGAAAGGGCCCGAACGAGCCTCTAGGTACCACAATTCATCTGCTCAGGAGCTTACATTTCATTGTGTTGGTCATTAGAACGAAATACGGAAAAAGCAAAAAACTTGAAGCGTTCAATTATGCTGTCGCAGACTTCTATTCCGGAAGTGAAAGAAGACGTGGTAGGCTATGCCCTACACCAGAGGAGGTCCAGGGTGGGCCAATTTCAGGACCTAGGTCCCCCTGATTTGATCACATTGGTCAAATCGCTGCCTTCATCCTCGAGCTCCATGGCACCCTCCGTCTCAACCACCGATAATGGAGCAGGCCCTAACATCAATGGCCAAGACCCCACGACTATAGTCACCGAATTGCATTCTCATGATAAACTAAAAGGTCAGATCGGTACTTTCTTCTATTCCATGGGGATTGACACTTCGGACCCTACTTCCATTACGATCTTTGCCAAGAAAATAACTGACCTTTTCTTGGACACGCCTCAGATTTGGTTTGGTAAGAAGAAGCATTTCCACGTTTCGAAGATTTCCATCAGTACTTGGAATGCCTTTAGGAAGTATGATGTCAATATCATAGTCCACATCCCAGGGACCGTGCAAACCTATATCATAAATGGTGACGGCGAACAATCGCAGCTCCCCTCCGTGACAGAGACTTCATCAGCCTCCAATTCACAGGACTTGAATGTAAACATGATTTGGGCGGAAACCTTTATGAGCGGTATTGTACGTGATATTATGCTGATGAAAGATAACCGAGTGGATGGAGAATCCCAAAATTTGGTGGAAACTCTGATATTCAACCCACTAACCTCCGGTGAACTAGAAGATGTCGCCACAAACTTCATCAAATTGTTCCCCTTGGTTTATGAAAGAGGTGTTAATTTGGACGCGCCCACTTATGTTTTGAATCCCTCTTTAACCAATAATTATTTGGTTGAAACGTTAGTAGAAATAGTTAGATTAACCAAGAGTTTGGACGCATGTCGTAACATGCTCGAGGAGCTAATAGAAATCCATCCGGAAGCAGTTATAATTTTAATTCGCGTTTATTTTGCATGCGATTTAGAAATAGACGCAATTGATTTGATCAATGAACAATTGAATTCCCCATCGTCATTGTTAGTTGATGATTCAAAGATAAGTCACATCCAGTTGATTTTCAAATCTGAATTACTAAGCATTCAAAGCGAATTTCTATTAAACGTCAAGAGAGACTATAAACTAGCTAAAGAAGTCGCCATAGAGGCTGTGAACTGTGCACCAAACGAATTCAAAACATGGTTTTTGCTGACAGAGGCGTATATCAAATTAAACGATATGCCAAATGCACTATTGTCACTGAATGCTTGCCCCATGTCTCAGGTCAAAGAAAAATATGTTCTTAGAAGAATTGCCCCTATCACTTCAGATGAAAATCTCCATTTACCGTTACCATTGGACGCGTCGGTTGAAGAAATTTCGTCATTGAATCCCATGGATGTCCAATTGGAACAAAAATCCGCTGATCCAAACTTAATCAATCTTTCTGCATCCAGTTTAAAATCTACTTTCCAACTAGCGTATAAACTACTAACAGAAATTGTTCAAATAACGGGATGGGAACAACTCTTAAAGTATAGATCAAAGATCTTTGTCATGGAGGATGAATACCAAGGCTCCGCTTCTTCTATCGATGAAGTGGATGTTCATGGTAATGAAGCTTCCAAGATGAGGTCCAAGAGGTTATGTGAAAGGTGGTTGGATAATCTCTTCATGCTTCTATATGAAGACTTGAAAACTTATACCGATTGGCAATCCGAGCAATTGTATTTTGATGCTCAAAACAGTAAATATCATAAACTGACTGTTGAATGGGAGTTATTCGGGCTTTGTGCCAAAAGACTGGGACATCTGCCAGAAGCCGCAAAGGCTTTCCAAATTGGGCTGTCTCAAAGATTCTCTCCAGTCTGCGCAAAGAATCTACTGGAGTTTTACATTAATGAGCATAAGCGTATAAGAAGGGATTCGGTTTTGGTAAACTCCGAATTGACTTCTTCTCAAATATTGTCAAGTATTAACGACTTCGACAAGTCTATCATCGATCTAGTAGTCAAGATTTGTTGTTGGAACCACCGTTGGTACATTGAGTTCTCAATAATTCTAATAGATGCTTTGAGTGTCGCAGTTCAAGACATGGGTATCACTAAAGTGCATAATGAAATTGCCTCTAGGTTTTCTGACCCAGTAGCTCAATTGGTTGACGATAACATTCTAAAGTTTTTAAAAAATTTTACAAATGACACATTCGATAATTAATAGAAGAAATGGGACGTTAAAAACTAATATAAAAAAAAATAAACAAATCGATTAACAAGAAAGAGAGATTAGTATTTATGTACGTTACTTTATCATTCTCTAATATATATTATCTTCTGGGGGGGTTCTTTTTCTTCTCAAGTGGTTCTTTTCTAATTCAAATATCGCAGAGAATTCTCCACTGTACCTTATTTCCTTTTTGACGATCTGAGCCACGGCCGAAAAAAAATAAATCCAATCTACTTAGTGCGAAACAAAGGCTTAACCCAAAAATAGAATGTAAATTCGGGAAAGGCTAAAGTTCAAAAGATCGTTAATCTAGAAGCGCCTTATTAAGCAAGAGACTTTGTTTTACGTCTTTAACCTCTTCCTGAACGTTCTATCACTTAATTTTTTAGCTTTACTTGTAGGACAAACTAACAAGAACGAGACCATATTAATAACGATAATATGATCGTCAAAGCTAGCATGAAGACGGCCCTACCGTTATGCTTCACGCTCCTGTCATTTTTCAAAGCTACTCATGCCATGGATTTGGACACCACTGATGCAACATCGATTTGTGATGCCACGGCCTTAATACAAGATGGTATGCTAGATTACTACGAAGGTACTAGATATGGTGGTGCAGTAGGGATGTTCCAAAATCCCTACTATTGGTGGCACGCAGGTGAAGCGTTTGGTGGCATGGTTGAAAATTGGTTTCTTTGTCAAAATGAGACATACAAAGTATTATTATATGACGCATTACTCGCACAAACTGGTGCTGATTACGATTATATCCCAGCTAATCAAACAATGGTTGAAGGTAACGATGATCAAGGTATTTGGGGTATTACTGTTATGGGTGCTGTGGAGAGAAATTTTACAGACCCTGATAACGGTGCCCCAGGTTGGCTCGCAATGGTACAAGCCGTTTTCAATACTATGTATTCCAGATGGGATTCTGAAAATTGTGGTGGTGGCCTAAGATGGCAAATTTTCACTTGGAACAGTGGGTATAATTACAAGAATACCGTTTCAAATGCATGTTTATTTCAAATTGCTGCAAGGCTGGGAAGGTATACTGGTAATACCACATATTTGGATGTTGCGGAACAGGTTTTTGATTGGTTAGTGGATGTTGGATACGTGGTTCTTAATGATACTGCTAACGTGTATGACGGTGCAGAAATTGACACGAATTGTACCGATATTACTAAAATCGAATGGACCTATAACCATGGTATTGTTCTTGGTGGTATGGCGTATATGTATAATGCTACTAATGGAACAAGTACATGGAAGACCGGTGTACAACAGGTTTTGAATGGTGCCGCGTCATATTTTTTCAAAGATGGTATTATGTATGAAAGTGCTTGTCAAGACTATAGCACTTGTAACACGGATCAAAGAACATTTAAGAGTATTTTTTCGCGTATGCTCGGTCTTACAAGTGTTATGGCTCCTTTCACTAGTGACACTATTGATGCATTGATAAAGACAAGTGCCGAAGCCGCTGCTAAATCATGTGATGGTGGTACAGATGGACATACATGTGGTTTAGATTGGGAAAAGCAAACAAACGATGGTTACTATGGTCTAGGTGAACAAATGAGTGCATTGGAAGTTATTCAAAACCTTTTAATCCATGACAGACCAGCTCCATACAAGGAAGACAATGGTGGTACATCTAAAGGTGATGCCAACGCTGGTATGAATTCATCTACAACCAGCGTGCTGCAAAATAATCTGAACATCACAAAGGGTGATCGTGCAGGTGCTGCTATCATCACAGCAGTTATATTAAGTGTTTTAATCGGTGGTGCCGTCTGGATGTTGTTTTGATTCATGTCAAACAAACCACAATGACGAAAAAAATTGTTGTATTCTAATTTGGGTTTTATTATTTTTCTTTCAACTCTACATGTTCATGTTTTACATAAATACTTCTTCAACATTCGTTAAAGTGCTTTACTAATATAAATGTAGCAATACAGTGGTTCGCTCGTTATCAAAAACAAAAACAAAAATAAAAAATAAAAGCTCACGATGGGGGTCGAACCCATAATCTTCTGATTAGAAGTCAGACGCGTTGCCATTACGCCACGCAAGCTTACTTTATGTTTTTCTTTTTGGGAATGAGGAGAATATAAACACTAATTTATACATTTTTTTATTCCGTATCAATACGAAACAATGTAAATGCAGCAATAATATGCTATTACCAGAACCTTCATTTCAGTTTTGTATTATATATACGAATAAATGTATATCCGAGATCACGTATTTAGCAGTGAGCGTCAGTTCCCTTTTTTTATTTTTATGAACATCCGAACATGGGGATCCTAAAGGTTTTTGAAGGGAGGTATTGTATGATATTGACCATTAAAGTTGTATGATGATCTTTGGGATTCCATTGTTTCTTAATGTTATAATATTACGTATATAGATTATACTAGATATTCTCCTCATGGATTTAGGAATCCACAAAAAGGAATCTGCCATTTTGCATAATATTATAAATGATTCTGTTCCTCTTTTTACATGTTATCATTCATTGACCCTATTACAATATCAATCCTTGCGCTTCAGCTCCCATTAATTTCGATGACAGTTTGAATCTTAATTTACTGGTCTTGTAATTTATGTCATCTTTTAACACCGTATATAATAGTAATAGATGGACGATAGTTTAATCTTGTTCCAACATATGACTTTGTACAGATTAAAATAGTACATGTTTTATGACTTGTAAACGAGATTATGAAGTACATGTTCGCGATAAAGAAGATGGTTAGAGGAAATAAATTAAATTCGAATTATGATTCTATATAGGCTCAAAGTCTTTTCAATTTGTATCCGAAAACTTTCTTTTCTTATTCTTATTTGAGGGATCCTTTAGCACAGATTCACTTCTAGGAATTGCGGCTCTTTGCTTGGCATAGAAATCTAACACTTTTTTGTCACGAAGAGCACTTTCTGCGGCTCTGATACCTGCAATTTTGATGTTTCTTCCCACACCAGTTCCTAGAACGGTGCCGTCACCAACTCTACACTCTACTATGGAATTTGGGTCAATTGCAGTTGGTTTTTTTACAGTAACATAATGTAGACGTAATGACGCATAACCAATCAAAGAGTAAAGCTGTCTCTTGGCATTCATGTCAAGTTTGTCCGTCTTTTCCAAGGCAACTTGACTATGAGTAGCCTCCTCGATGACCGGTTTGGCCAGTTTTCTTAACCATTTTCTGATTTTAGGCAAATTGTTTCTTGGGTCATCTTCCATCAGACCACCGATGTAGGCTTCAAACACGTCTGCATATAGTTTTAGTTTACCATTTTGGAAATTGGAATTCTCATCTTTTAGATCAAAATTCGTTTTAAGTTTCTCATGGAAGTTATACATTATTGCCCATTGCTTGATCTGCTCGTTGCTAACCAAATTCATCCTTAATGTTGATAACTGACCTTCACTGTAATCCGGAAACTTATTATAAATAATTAATGTCATAACAGAATTCAAAATTGAATCACCCAAGAATTCTAGTCTTTCGTTATGTGCATTGATCATTTCTGATCCAGACAGGTATACTTTATCTTTTATGGTAGATTTGTGAATGAACACTCTTGCCTTGATTGCTAAATCTTGAATCTCTGGTAATTTGGGAGGCCATTTTGTTGTCTTCGTGATATCCCCTGTCTTTGTTGGGTCGTAACTATCTTCACCTTCGTCTTCCTCTTCCTCATCTTCCTTCCCATTCAAATTTTCGTATACATTTATATCGATTTTGTCCTTTTTCTCTTTTTTGATTTGTTCTAACTTTTCCATATCGGATTTATTGATTTCTTGTAAGATGGGTTGCTTGTGTTCAATATCGAACACGTTTTCATAATCACTGATCTCTCTAAGAATAGGGTCTTTTTTAAGATCATGCAGCGTTTTCAACTCAGCGGCTAATTTGAGTTGGTAACGTGACAGAGAGGGAAGTATCTGAACTGGCACTTTATCTTGATTATCTACGGCTTCATTATAAGTCACTAAATTTGGCGAAAGTTCAATTATTTTGTTATAAGACTCCACCAGTTTTGTCACGGCATGCTCCAATTGGATGACTTCGAGGTAGTCGTAATCGGTCGTCCTGGATTGATCTTCCAATCCATTTTTTATACAGGTTTCCTTTAGTTGTTGTGAACTAGCACCCTTTTTCAACTTACTCTCAATTTGAGTTTTCTTTTTACCTTTCACCTTTTCGCTCATTATTAATAAAGCTGGTGCTGATATACTTTATTCTATATGTGCATCTACTCGTCTGACACAAATTAAATTGTTTTGTTTTGCTTACAGATTAATATGCTGTTTAGATAAATTTTGCGATGAGCTCTTGAAAAATTTCCATATGTTTAGGGCCGCATTAAGAAATTGAAAAAAGAAAATAATCTCGTTTATCATAGATGGCAGCGAAAAAAAAACCATATGCAAAAGTGGGATAATAAAGTACCTATGGAATATTTAACGTCTATTTCAATATAGTATATAATTGCTTTTCTAATGGCTCTTCTTTGTTTTCCACTTTTTCTTCCTCTAAGGTTATCTCTTCAGATATGTCTTTCTGAACGTATTCCGGTTTATTCTCTGATTCATCATTAACATCTCCATCTTGTAATTCTTTTTCCACTGTATCTACCTCTTCATTGCCCTTTGTGGCTTCAAATTCAGGAGTTTCAAACGAAATCAAAGCACCGAAATATTTCCTGGTTTGGTTTTTGGCCCTCGATTGACCATGGGGAATAATTTTCCCATAAACATCGCCGTTTAAGTTCGTTATGTCCCAATTTAAGCCTGCAATTTTGAAACCAGGGTACCCTGTGGGCAATCCAAGGTCTTTCATCTTCATACACCATGGTGGTAACTGCCCTTCGGGCAGGTTCATAATCTTGCGAAGTTCTTGACTGATTCTCCCAGGCCTCTTGCGATTAACCATTCTTCTCCATTTCGTTTCCTCAAAAAGATTCCTGTTTTCGTAATAAACATCACCGAAAGGTAGCAAGTTATCAGGTTTCCAGTTGGCTCCCGTTTTGAAAAATACATCATGTAATTTCTTGTAGTCCAAGTCTAGGGTGCCCATTTTCGGTTGGACTCGAGCTCTTGACGCTTCCTTCAGAGATTTTTCGTCTTGAGCATCCGGTCCACTTTGCGGGAGCGTTGATCTCATCTGCTCTATATTTGTCTTCTTGATAATATCGGGCAATTCAAAAGGCTTTTTACCCAGTAAAGAACGGCCAGAAAGATATTCCTTTTTGGATTGCCAGTGATTAGGCACAGGGATCACGTTTTTGGTGCATTTGATGGAAGCCAGCAAGACTGGATAGTTTGCGTCACAGTCGTACCACTCTATAATCTGAGGATAAGGTACTTGGCTTTTCAACTCTGAGAGGGAAGGTTTTTCCATTTTCCTACGCTTTCTTGTCGAAAAATGCTCTTCGCCGTCATCTAGAGACACATCTTCCAATTCGCGTTCGGCAGTAGGACTTGTGTCCATGACGTGTCCCGCCTTTACTGCAACAACTATATCATCCTTCTGTTTTCTAGCTTCCTTTGGCACAGCTTCATGCGCCTGCACTCGAAACCGTCGTAATACATCCTTAAAATGCTCTTCTAGCTTCTCATCCACAAGTTTGTTTGTTACTCTCTTCTTGGTAGCCAACTCAACGCTCTCCTTGCTTTGTTTGAGCCTTCTTGCTTCAATCATGGCGGCGATATCAGCTTTACTATTTACCGCAGACACATTTTTACTTTGTCTTGTTCCGCAACGTTTCCTAGATTTGGTCCTGGCCATGTCGCCACTGTCTCGTATAAAGCTGCTGCGCTTAATCGTGGTTGGAGACTCTACTTAACCCTATCACCAAGTAATATCCATTCCAGCCAATGTTACTATTTTCAACTTTCTATTACAAATTAGGGTTTCCGGTACTGTAATTAACACCTAACAATATAGTTCATATTTCGCTGGTACCCTGATCAATGCTTTGACGGTGCCCTACAGTTTTTTCAGTACAGCCCTAGGTCAGGTTCTTCGGCAAATTCCGCTGCAAAATCGCGAAGTTCATGACTTTTTCACCCAAAAGGTAGCAATCGCGACTGATAAAGATCATGCAAAAAAAAGATGATTGGCTACATGCACAGGGCAGCAACATGAGCCATGCTCTGCACTCACGCATTACTTTCCTCCATTGCCATTGTGTAAAAATTTAGTATAAGACATCGCGGAAGGAAAAAAAAAAAGTACTACCCTCTTGCATTTACATATCTTGTATATTTAGTGAAAAGCTTTTATATAGTTCGAGAAATTTACGAAATTTTCAAGTACATTCAAGTCAGTTCTTTAGCGATACCTTACGTTTGAATTTTGAAAAAGTCAGAAATTGCCTATTTTGGAGTTATCGTTTCGACCCGTTTACGATATATATTTTACATTCATTGAAATAAAAACAGCATTGCTTCAGTCCTTTATATAAGCGAACTGTACAAATAAAGACAAGAATAATCACAACGTTACCATTACTATGTCATCTACTACTACAGCAAACGTAATAGAGAAGAAACCAGTCTCATTTTCTAATATTCTTCTGGGTGCATGTTTGAACCTGTCAGAGGTCACTACATTGGGTCAGCCTTTAGAGGTTGTCAAGACCACCATGGCTGCCAACAGAAACTTGACATTTTTGGAGTCTGTCAAGCATGTTTGGTCAAGAGGTGGTATCCTGGGTTACTACCAGGGTTTGATTCCATGGGCATGGATCGAAGCTTCCACTAAAGGTGCTGTGCTATTGTTCGTTTCGGCAGAGGCTGAATACCGTTTTAAAAGTTTAGGGCTGGGCAACTTTGCATCGGGTATAATGGGTGGTGTCACAGGTGGTGTCACTCAAGCTTACTTGACCATGGGGTTCTGTACTTGTATGAAGACTGTGGAAATTACAAGACACAAATCCGCCAATGCCGGTGGTGTCCCACAATCTTCTTGGAGTGTGTTCAAGACTATTTACCAAAAGGAAGGTATCAGAGGTATCAATAAGGGTGTCAATGCCGTTGCCATCAGACAAATGACCAATTGGGGGTCTCGTTTCGGTTTATCCAGATTAGTGGAAGACGGTATCAGGAAAGCAACCGGGAAGACCGGTAAGGATGATAAGTTAAGCGCATTGGAAAAGATTGGTGCCAGTGCCGTAGGTGGTGGTTTAAGTGCTTGGAATCAACCAATTGAAGTCATCAGAGTCGAAATGCAATCTAAGAAGGAAGATCCAAATAGACCAAAGAACTTAACTGTTGGTAAAACATTCAGATACATTTATCAATCTAATGGTTTGAAGGGTCTATACCGTGGTGTTACCCCAAGAATTGGTTTAGGTATCTGGCAAACAGTTTTCATGGTCGGGTTCGGTGATATGGCAAAGGAATTCGTCGCTAGAATGACAGGTGAAACCCCAGTTGCAAAGCATTAGTGCGTGTTGTATTTTACGTTATTTCTCTTTTTGTTTAATTACTTTAATCAGTCATTTCGAATTCTATGTCAGTTTCTAGATGATTCTTCTTTGCTCCATATCCATTATCATTACACTACAGTTTTCAGCCATTTTCTTCTACGTGTATATTTTTATAGATTTTTATACTACATACCTGTTTTCTTGCCCTTCATGAAATGTTAAAAATTATTAAATTCTACAGAATTGATAATACATAAAAATAAACTATTAAAAGTATTAGTAAAAAACTATTTTATATCTTAAAATTTAAATATGCACAGTTCAGTAGAAAGTGGAAGGTCTCTTGTAGGAGAAGGTCTTGGAGGATTTTTGGACTCTGTGTGGCAATGGGAATTTCAAGTCCTTGGTCAAAAATTGCTTAACGTATTGTCTCTTGACGTCAGCAGTCTTTTCAATTTCAGCAACCTTCAAGATGTGGATAGATCTAAATCTAGTTCTGTGTCTGGCAGCCATGTCTTGGTATAAGGTTTCGACAGCAGCAACTCTGGAAACGTCTCTAATTTCCTTGTACATGTTGTGAGTACCAGATCTGGAGTCGTATCTGACCCAGACACCGAAGTTCTTAACCTTAGTTGGGTGAGCTTCGTTAATTTGGTTAATGGTAACAATTTCACCAGAAGCCTTCTTAACCTTGTGCAATCTTTGCAAGAAATACCAGTAACGAGACTTGGCAATAACTTCGTTTGAAGCAAAGATTCTCATTCTGAACAACTTTGGTTCTGGAACAGATTCAGTTGGCAAACGACGGCCAATAACTTGGTATTCATTAAAGTGAGCCACTAATAAAAAATATCATAATTAGGATGTTAGTAAAGAAGTTCATATTTTCTGTTTTGTCAACAGATGCTTTCTATGGAAGAGTATTCCTTCACTAGGAAATGGTGTATTTGCCAATATTGTTCATTTTCAAGCAAAGTCCAGCTCCATAATCTTCACCTTGTCAGGGCCTATTTTGATTTTGTAATTATTCTGTTTTTAAAAGAAATAGGTCATCATCATAAGCCTTTTGTGCACTTACCCTGTCATTTTCCTGGGACTACAGTTTGTAGTGTTGGAATATCGTTGTTGTTCGAAGTTTGGTATCAAAGGCCTGTCCATGGCAATAGCTGAGCTCATCCATCGAAGGGTTGCTATTTTTTTTATCATTATCTCAAAATTTGCTTATTGTATGTTCCGGTATCTCTGGGATTACTCTTCCATCTTTGTAGCATAGTTCAGTATGTATTTACTCACTTTTTCCGCACTGTTTTTCCTTAAAAGACTTGAGGAACTGAATAATGATTTTAAAATTGTTGAAATTCTTTAACCTCAATCTTTAAATTGAAATTTGGCGATACCTTGCCACGGTGTGATTTGGGTGCACAGGGGAGCAAACCGACGCCTAGGCCTACCAGGTAAGTGATATGAGTCGACCCAGTGGACTCAGTAAATAGTAGGACAGAGTCTAGAAGGAAGTTCCCACTAGAGCGGGGGCACTCTGGGCTTGTGATACTTTGCAGGATTGGGCCTAGCTTTGTTTACTGCAGCACAGGCCGAGACGCAAAATACTCTGAAAAAAAAGCATTAGAAAAATCAAAAAGGGCTTCTCTCGGTGTTGGTAATTAAAAGTGTTTGGGTTTTCAGTCTCATATTTTAGAAATTTCAAACCCCCTTCTGATGTACTTAAGTACAGCTCGCTTAAAACCATTGCCAAAAGATAGTATAAAAGTATTGCTTGATGCAACTCTTGCTATGAAAAGACTATTTTTTTCCATATGTTTAAGAATAAATAATGTAAATAGTATATAGTTTGTGTTTTTCGCAGCACTTTCACAATATAAATGTTCCGGCACCTTCAATTAATATGTATCCTTATTATAGGCAATTAGAAGTATTACAGTTGACAGCATCGTCGACAATACAATTGGATGATGCTGTGGTGGCACCATAGGCAGTAGGGGAACGCTTCTTATCGCGTTCAGAGTTTCCGCTGTTCTCCAAGGCTTCTTGAGATGATGAAGGGGAAGGTTCTGTACCGCCGGCTATGATGGAAAATCTTCTACGGATATCCTCGTTGACGTCTCCAGAAACAAATTCTGGTTGAACCGTGGCAGAATGAATACCATGTTGATGGAAGATTTTTCTTATCAATTTCGCGGAGCTAATGAATTTATCAGGTGTGCAGTCAATCTGAACATGAATGGATGCAATGTATATGGACTCGGTCAGATTCCAGATATGGAAATCATGGACCGCAACAACACCAGGTACTGCCAAAATCTCTCTTTGAACTTGATCAGCAGAAATTGTAGATGGGGTAGCTTGTAGTAAAATTCTTGAAGCTCTACGTGATAAGGGCAAAGCTGAAGAGAAAATAATAATGGTGATAAGCAAAGAGACAATCGGATCCGAATAAAATCTCCAGGAGTATTCCGTTTTCCAAATGAACAAAGCTGCTGCAATGACACCGATGTTACCCAACGCGTCACCCACAACATGTAAAAAGACACCGTGCATATTTAATGAACGTTGGTTGCTTTTCTTCGATCCGTTATTGTGACCATGATCGTCATGGTGCAATAAAGGTTGGCTTTCGTTGGATAGTCTGTTTACTACTGATTGGGGAAGGACTTCTCTGATGTCTTCTGATGGGCCAGGACTTGAAATAGCATCTTCATCGATGGAAAAACTCTCGTTTGGAAGAGATGCATGGGAATGGGAATGAGTGGCATTCGACTCTATGTCCAGATCGCTATTTCCGCCTACGACGGAGCCATGAGAATGCGAGTGCAAACTGTCACTGCCATGGTCGTGGAACAAAAACAAACCCGCAATGTTGGAGATTAAACCTGCCACACCAACGTACAGAACCAACTTTGGGTTCTGAATTTCTTGAGGTTCAAGCAATCTTTGCAAAGCTTCAATCATAATGGAAAAGCACAAGGCAATAAGGAAAACAGCGTTGATTAAGGCACCCAAAATTTCAGCTCTTTTCCAGCCGTAAGTGTACTTAGCATCGGGACCCCTGTTTTTGGCCACGTCCACTGCCCAAAGTGCCACTAAAAGAGAAATAATATCATTTAGCATGTGGAACGAATCGGCAATCAAAGCCAACGAATGTGACATGTAACCAATGGTCAGTTCCAACAGGAAAAAGACCGTGTCTAAGGTCAAAAGAGAAATAATTCTCAATTCTTTACCGGTAATCATAACTCTACTAGTTTGTCCTGATACGCTTGTCTGTTGTGAGTGAATAAAATCCTGCGCCAAGCTTTTCGTTTGGTTAGTGAGCTTTTATGTAGTCTTTCTCTGGTTTAGGCAGCAGTGGGGTTTTGCGGTGAAAAGTTTCAAGCGATGCAGCAACTATTTCTGTTTCTTCACCTTCAAGGCCATCCATCCATCATCTGAAGAAAAAGAAAGAGAGGGGTGCCGATTTTCCAAAACCAGCACGGGATTTTTTAAGAGTGCGGTTGCCTTAAGGTGTATGGGCTCATGCCAGGAACAATGCAATAGAGTTTTGAGTTTCTTTAAGGTTGGGCAGCGAAGGTGGTCAATGCCAACTAACGTGTGTCTAGGCAGGATCTGCAACGGTTTTCCATTGGACCCCGTATCTAAGAGAAGGATATGCTCGCTACGTTTTGTGGGCTGAGCTGAGCGCCGTTCAAAGCATGTCCCTCACCCCGGTCTGGCGAACCGTCTCTAATAAAAAGGGCGCATTGTCCAAAGTCCAGAACATGTTCTTGCCGGACGCAAACTCCATCTACCGGGATCTGCCCGGATCTGTAAGTGTTTGAGTGAACCGAATTTCTTTTTATGAGATAGAGATCCCTCCCATTTCTTTTGCAAGTGCTTGTTAACGGTCCGCAAGCACACGGTACAGTTTTCTTTTTCTTAGCATTTTTCTTTTCTTTTTCTTTTTCTTCCTCTTCCTCTTCCTCTTCCTCTTCTCTTGACACTCAATGGCCGTATTCCGCGTAACGGTCTGGTGTTTCTTTTGGGCCCGTTTCTATTTCCTTCACCTATAAAAATAGACCTTATTCGCGTTTTCTTTCTTTCTTATGTGAAGCTCTCCTCTTCTGCAAACCCGTATCCACCAAGTGTGCACAAGAATACATACACAATACAATGATATTTTGCAAATTACTGACACCTTACTCGGTGCTATCGTTTTTGAATGCCGGCTTGTTCAAGGCGGCGACGGCGGCGCCATCGCCTTCGCCCGGCATCCAAATGACGGAAAATGGGAACGAAAATCACCACGAGCACGTCAAGCGTGGCGGAACATGCGACTTTCCCAACTACGACGGGATGGTCTCGGTGCAAAAGGGTGGCAGCAATGCCGGGTGGGCCATGAGTCCCGACCAAGAGTGTTCGTACGGGACATGGTGTCCCTATGCGTGCCAGCCGGGCCAGCTAATGGGGCAGTGGGACCCCTCGGCCACCACGTACACCTACCCGAAGAGCCAAAACGGCGGGCTGTACTGCGACTCCAGTGGGAACCTGCAAAAGCCAAACAGCGGCAACGACTACTGCTACGATGGGAAGGGGACCGTGGTGGCGAAGAACACCGCCGGCAGCGGCGACGTGGCGTTTTGCCAGACCGTGCTGCCTGGTAACGAAGCCATGCTGATCCCGACGCTGGTTGGGTCCGGCTCTCAGCAGACGCTGGCCGTGCCCGGGACAGACTACTGGGCCTCCACCGCGTCGCACTTCTACATAAACGCGCCCGGCGTGAGCGTGGCGGACGGGTGCCAGTGGGGGAGCTCTTCCAACCCGCAGGGGAACTGGGCTCCGTACGTGGCCGGTTCCAACATGGACGACAGCCAAAACACGTTCGTCAAGATCGGGTGGAACCCGGTCTACCTGGAGTCGTCGTGCCCCTTCAAAGACGTGAAGCCCTCGTTCGGAATCAAGATCACATGCGACGACGAGTCGCAGTGTGAGGGACTGCCCTGCTCGATTGACCCGAGCTCCAACGGCGTCAACGAGGTGTCGAGCTCTGGCGGCGGCTCCTCCGGGGCCGGCGGCGGCAACTTCTGCGTCGTTACGGCCAAGAACGGCGCCAAGGCCAACATCGAAGTGTTCGACAGCGGCTCGTCGTCGTCGTCGTCCAACAAGAAGAGAGACGCGAACTCGCCGGAAATCAGCACCACGACGGTCACCCAAATCGAGTACAGAACCGTTACGGTTGCCGCCTAGTTGTTATTTTATTTTATGTTTTATTATATATTTAGTTGTGTTATTATTCTTTTTCTGGTATACCGCATTTCCCCGAAATAGAAAAAAAAACGTGAATTAGGTGTGCAAATATTTACATGGCTATCCTTTATTTCTTTCTTTACTCTTTTCCTACGCTATACAGGAATATATATGATTATGTGCACAGTACAGCTCACTGCTTGTGCTCCCTCTGCTGGGCTTCCTGCTCGATCTTCTTGATGGCCTCCTCCCTCCGAATGTCGATGATCCGCTTCTCCTTGAAGTACTTGATCCAGCTGTGAGCGCAGTTCTCCTCAAACTTCTCGTTCTCTGCCCGGCACTGGGCGCCTATGATCTTGCCGTTCTTGGGGTCCGTGGCGTCCAGAACATTAGCCCTGTCCAGACACTGGAAGAACACGTCCCTGGACTCCCAGCACAGCTTCCGCTGCGACCGGGTGTTAGGGGGTTGAGAGTCCTTCTTGCCGCTGTTGAATGAAAACAAGCCCATCGCGAGTTGATGCTTTCCGTGTGAGTGTGAGTGCGAGTGCGTATACGTGCGTGCGTGTCCCATGTACCAAGCAGTATCTTGCTAGCACAACCCTATCTCTTTCTCTTTCTTTGTTCTCCTCTCCTGCCTCTGTCAACCGCATTCTCTTGCGCGCCGGCAACCCGCTTTTGTTGGATTTCGCCCGGCCTACCGTTAACTGCAGGAAAAACACCGATATACAATTAGGGCCAAGGTCTTCAGGGACTCAGCGTTACAAAACAATACCACACAATGCTTCGATTGCATCGCCCTTTGTGATAGAGAAGATCAGGAAGCATGATACATACACTGCAGCACACGCCGTTGGGACCCGCCAAGTTTCTTTGGCGGGTTGTTGATTGCTGGCTCATGGGCGTCTAAAGCTGAGGCCGCTGTTCGGCTTTTGGCTGCGCGTGGGCCTTTTCCCAACAAAAACCATCGCCAAGCAGACGAAATAAGGCGAAAAGAGTCCGAACCGCCCAGACCCATCGTCGTCGCTGGCCGCGCAAACTTATATAAGCGGTGGCGATGTGCTTGTTAGTTAGAAACGTCGAGTGCCTGGGAGACTGCCCTATTCTCTGACCGTTTGTATCTATTGTTCTTATTCTTATTCTTATTCTTATTCAGTGTTCAGACCTAATCAACAACTTTCTCGCCGCCGCTTCCCAACAAAAACTGCCCTTCAGTTTCAGTTTTCAGATAAGGCTCAACAATACGCATTACAGATCATTCTTTTCTCCTTTGCCTGCAACCATCCCTGCGTCGCCGTAAAAGCAAGGATACATAAGAGCCCATCGCAGGAACTAATCACACATTTGCCTTCCTTTATTTGATTATCGCTAGAGACTAGAAGCCAAGCACGCATCAATGTCCGAACAATACTCCATTGAAGTCGGTAAAGCCGCTAACGAGCATGAAACACCTCCCAGAAGAAACATCCGGGTCAAAAATCAGCCCATCATCAGACCGTTGGGCTCCTCCGCCTCCACGCTGTACGAATTCGCCCTCGAGAGTTTCACCAGAGGTGGCAAGAAGACCGGTATGGCATGGAGAGACATCATCGAGATCCATGAGACCAAGAAGACCGTTGTCAAGAAGATCGACGGTAAGGACAAGCCCGTGGAGAAGGTATGGCTGTACTACGAATTGTCTCCCTACCACAACATGAGCTACGAGGAGATGATCCGCGTGATGCATGATGTCGGTCGTGGGCTGATAAAAGTGGGTGTCAAGCCCAACGGTGAAGACAAGTTCCACATCTTCGCCTCCACCTCGCACAAATGGATGAAAACATTCCTGGGATGCATGTCCCAAGGTGTCCCCGTGGTCACCGCGTATGACACGCTGGGCGAGAGCGGTCTGATTCATTCCATGGTCGAGACCGAGTCCTCTGCCATCTTCACAGACAACAATCTGCTGTCCAAACTGGTAGTGCCCTTGCAGTCCGCCAAGGACATCAAAGTCGTCATCCACAACGAACACATCGACCCTAATGACAAGAGACAGGGCGGTAAGCTGTACAGGGACGCCAAGACCGCCGCCGACAAGATCAGAGAGGTTAGACCAGACATCAAAATCTACAGTTTCAACGAAATCGTCGCGATAGGTAGGAAGGCCAAAAACGAGGTCGAACTCCACTTGCCCAAGCCTAAGGACCTGGCCTGTATCATGTACACTTCGGGTTCCACCGGTACGCCAAAGGGTGTGGTATTGACCCATTACAACATTGTTGCCGGTATCGGTGGTGTGGGCCACAGTGTCTATGGATGGATCAACTCTTCAGACCGTGTCATTGCATTCCTGCCCCTAGCTCACATTTTTGAACTAACCTTTGAATTCGAATCCTTCTACTGGAACAGTATTCTTGGGTACGCCAACCCCAAAACTTTGACCTCCGCTTCTACACATAATTGTGAAGGTGACTTGATCGAGTTCAAACCAACCTTAATGGTGGGTGTGGCCGCCGTATGGGAAACCGTGAGAAAGGGTATCTTGGCCAAGATCAAAGAATTGCCCAGCTTGTCCCAAAAGTTCTTTTGGTCCATGTATGCCTTGAAGGAAAAAAATGTGCCATGCACTGGGCCTTTAACTCGTTTTATCTTCAGAAAAATTAGAGAAGCCACTGGTGGACAACTGAGGTATATCATGAATGGTGGGTCCGCCATCAGTATAGATGCTCAAAGATTCCTCTCTAATGTCCTGTGTCCCATGCTGATTGGTTACGGGTTAACAGAATGTGTTGCAAACGCTTGTGTTTTGGAACCTGATCATTTTCTCGAATTCGGTATCGCCGGTGACATTGTTGGTACCATGACAGCAAAATTAGTAGATGTTGAAGAATTGGGTTATTTCGCAAAGAATAATCAAGGGGAATTACTACTGAAGGGTGCACCCGTCTTATCCGAATACTACAAAAACCCTGAAGAAACCGCCAACGCTTTGACTGATGATGGTTGGTTCCGTACTGGTGACATTGCTGAATGGACTCCCAGGGGACAGGTTAAAATCATTGATAGAAAAAAGAATCTGGTAAAAACCCTAAACGGTGAGTACATTGCATTGGAAAAATTAGAATCCGTCTACAGATCAAACCCTTATGTGCACAATGTCTGTGTTTATGCTGATGAAACTAGACTTAAACCAATCGGTATCGTGGTACCCAACTTGGAGCCCTTATCCAAACTGGCTGTTAAATTGGGTATAATGAATTCCGGTGAAGACATTGAGTGTTATATCCACGACAAAAAACTACAGGATGCTGTTTGCCAAGATATGTTAGCAACTGCCAGAACTCAAGGTTTGAACGGTATTGAATTGTTATGTGGTATTGTTTTCTACGAAGAAGAATGGACTCCTGAAAATGGACTTGTTACATCCGCCCAAAAATTAAGGAGAAGAGATATCTTAGCCGCCGTCATGCCTGATGTCAAAAAGGTTTTCGAAGCTAGCGGTTAGTTTTTTCATTTTTTCTTCCCATCCATAACCTTCCTTTTACGCATCAACTTGCAAATACCAAAACTACGTACATAATACGGGTTTTTTTTTACATAGATACAATTAATAAATAATTAATAGATTACATTACATACAAACAAGTTTTTTCATTTCAACAAGACAAAAAAGAAAAAAAAAAGAACTACAAGCGCATAATTATTTAGTAAATTTCTCCCGGATATGAAACTGCATTCTACTATTAATTTTAATAGATGAGCGATTAGACGGGATTTTTATTTCTATGACTTCTGTAAACCATCGAATGCCTCCAACTCCTAATAATGAAACACATTCACATAACCAGACCCAATATTTTTTTGTTCCATTCCAACTCCTCACCACCAACTCTTTCCTATTTTCCATTCCTCCTCCACTCCCCTTACCTGAATAAACATCACACATTGCAACCAACAAGGCAGCACATAATATTCACCAAGTTTGAAATAATAAAGTCTCACCCATGTCCAATCATGCAAAAACGCAAAATACCTCAACAACATAAATAAAAAGCACAAATGAAAACCCAAGTAAAAGATGTACTTAGAAAGGAGGAGGATAATAAGAAAAAAAAATAAAAACGTCACAAAAGACAATAAAAAATAAGAAAAGAGGAATCGAAAAATTTCCTATAATAAACCTTAACGCGGAGTTTCTGTCAACACACTGTATGGTAGCGAAACGTGTGAAATTAACAAAATCAACCACAGAATATCATGAACTTGAACATAGACACGACTGAAAAACTCAATCACGCTATACAGCCAAGCGGAAAAAAGACCCCACTTACCTTATCTCTTAAATCTCCATAAAATATTTATCCCTCCTCTCGCATCCAGACCTAAGTAAATACATTACTCGACTCGAGATCATTTATTCCCTCTACCATGCCATCGAAGTATTTTTTCGGCTATTGCAAAATATAAACATGTTAATAGTAAGACACATTGCTTCAAAGTTAAAATGAATAAATGTATCACCTGAATGGATATACAATGTCCTCAGATTTCTTCAAGCAAAAGAAGAGTCAGAAGAAAAAAAATAAAAAATAATGACGATTTGAAAAAAGAACTATAGCAAAACAAAAAAATAAAAAGGTCCTAAACGGCTATGCTCACAAATTCCTTTTTAAAAGCTAGGGATACTCAATAGAATTTCATCAATGGTTATTTTCTTTTAGCAAGAACTAAACAAAAGTAATAACAGAAGAACATAAGCAAGAGACGATTTTTTTCACTTTAGTTTTATCTCGAAAGTGGTTAAAAAAGAAAAAAAGAAAAAAAATGTATCGTGTCGGGTAACTAAGCGATAAAAGCCATATAGGGCTTGAAGCTACACATATAATATAGAGTACGATGTAATAATTATAAAAAGAGCCTAACTGGCTGTTTTCAGGATACGTCTATACAAGCTTTATACAATGCAGTTTATCTTCTAAATGGAATCTCACTACGGCACAACGGGCATGTATTGTTGCCTGAAGACCTAAACCATTTGTAAAGACATGCACCATGAAATTTATTCTTACAAGTTGGACAAGTCTTTGAAGGTAGCTTCCTATCCACAGCATGTAAGATAGAGTAACAAATGGCACATTCCTCAAACCCTGAAAATTGTAAATGAACGTTTTTGGTAAACAACTCCAATGAATCCAACACGGACCCGTTCATACCAATGATTACATGTTGCGTGGACATAATCCATTGTTTCCATTTTTGTTCACTTATACCAACTCTAGAAACACCTGTAACTTGAATATTTGTTAAAGGATAGTTATTTGGTAATCTGAAGGAGATCTCTAACTTTTGTTCATCAATCAAATAACTTGCTTTAACTTCACTGGTAATATTATTCAATTTGATTGTTAACGCATCATCACTGGACGTTAGGCGATCCATCTTAGAATTGATCTCATTAAATTCATTGTTAATCAAAATTGGGGAGATAAATTGAGAGACAAACTTTTCAATATCACTTTGCAATGATCTATCTTTAATATTCAACCACCAAGTATTCGTCAGAGAACCAACGTTGTTGAACAATTGATAAAGCGTATGTCCCAACAACTTTTTACACTCCGCAAAGATATCTTCCTTATATGGCGAGAACCCATTTCCAACGATGTCATACCCTGAAATTTCATCAACACCGACCTGTTTCCAAAATACAGTATCTTGTAAATCTATTTGGTCCGTAATAAAATCGAACATTTTATTGATTAAATCAGCCTCCTTTAACTGCTCAATGAATAACTGCCTCATGTTATAAGATGTATCTTGAAAATACATCAAAATCAAATGCCAAAACCACAAGTATTTAATAAACGAATTTTTATCTTCATATTCAAGGTACTCTTTTGGTACATCTCTGGTCACTTTTAATAACAGCTCTGCAGGTAACTTGAATTTAGAGTTCACGTCATTATTAGAGTCACCGTTATCTTCATCTGATGCAGCTTGTTTTTGAACTTTCAATTCGTATTCAATTATGATCTCTTGTTGCGTTTCCACGATCAAAGATCCCAAAACACTTGTTAAAAGTCTTGATTGATTGATGTTTTCACCACTATACTTGTCGCATAAGACGGTATTAAATATCCTTTCGTATTGGGGCTTTAAATTTCTCAATTTCATTGAGGAAATGACCTTGTGCAATTTTTTGTAAAAAATTGTGGAGACTTGGTTATTCCTTTCTTGACTATAATTTAAGAAAATCAATTCAATTAAATTTTCGAAGATTTCTTCACCGTATTCTGATGATTCTTTATCATTTCTGTGAGTGCTCAATGTATCATATAAGTTCAAACAGGAAGAACGCAACTCCAATAGATACAAAGTGTCATCAAGTTGGCACATTGATAGAGAATCGGCAACCAACCTTTCAGATATTTCAAAAGCTGTTACACCCAACTCTCTAACCCCCCCAAATTTCAGTAACTTGGTAAAAAATTCTAGCAATGCCAGCCTAACAGTAATGAAGCTAGGTTCATAGGCAAGATCACTATCTAGCCATTTTCCTATCGAACTAAACACCATGCTTAATCTTTGTGGTGCTATAGGAACGAATTGGTCACCTGCGTCTGATATATCCAACAAGTTATTCAAAAGTATTAACGATTTGAACTCACGGTCGACTAGTTCATTTTCTCTAATTCCGATTAGTTGAGACGCCAACAATGTTCTTGATTTGGTCATTTCGTCTTTGGAGTTCGCCCTATTGAACACTAGGAGGAGAATAGCACATAATAAGTAATCATTATCAGAAGACTTCTGATTCCTTACAGTCTTAGAGATGTGACTCTCGACCGATGGCAATAGTTCGTTTAGTTTTGCAGATGAAACTGTGTCCATGCCATTCAACAAAACTTTATATAATATTCTTGAATAATAGAAAAAGTAGGCATGATTACTTTTTGCAACACTATCCGTAAACAGAGAACCATCGTCATCAGCAGGGTGCGTGATGCTTTCGATAACAGTAGAGAAATCAGAATTTATTTTGCCATGTTTGAAAAAAGTATGGTCAAAATCGTAAAATGAATCATTTGGTTCGGCTGAGAGACAATTATAGTCTGTGACTGCCTCAGAAACAGTTGTTATAAATGCAATGATACGATTGTTGATATATTCTGGTAGTACTTCGAGCAGTGCATCTAGGAATAAGGCATGCTTGATCAGTTTTTGCATGCTTGCTAAATCAAGAGGGTTGTCATCCGTAACAAGTAAATGTGTGTTTAAACCTAGAATATTCACTAAAGAAGATCTGTAGTCAATCGTTGGGACATATTTGACAAAAAGATCAATTATATCAACAGGGAAAAACGTCGAAGAAGTATCACTGCAGCTGCTTATCAACTCTACGGTATGTCTAATGTATTTCTCTTTTGTAGTAGGGCTAAAATGGCCTTGAACATATTGCAAAATAACGTGTGCCAAAAGATCAGCAATTCCAGGGTTTCCTTTAGCTAACTGTAATGATGACTTAAAGAGTTCTTCATTAGCTTCTTCGGCAACTTTATACAAAGCACAGAAAAGAAAGTCCGTATTTAGGAGCAGCATTGAAAGTACGTCTTTATTCAACTTCGGTAAAATACCGCAAAATAGTTCAATCTGTTGATTAGCAACAGCACTGTGATAAAGCATGGTGATATTTTTTTGATTTAAAAATCTGTTTTTACCTTCGAATAATTTTCCATTGTCATCGAATTTGTAGTCTTTGATATAATCCTCAATGTATGATTGCATATCAAGGGAATCTAAGCTCAATAATTGTCGATAAACGTCATCATTTAGCTCATTCAATGTCTTCAATATTATAGTTTTTGGAATATCAAGAGAAAATGCAGCGGTGAAAAAATCTTCCAATGAAGTTATTGCATCTTCATTTTCCTCAAAAAAGGTAGAATTTGAATAATGTGTCATGATACCAGCAAGGTTTTGATATGATGTTTCTTCAACCCAGGTTGGAATATCATACATAAGCTTTTTAATCTTATCACTCAGGAAATCCATATCAGAATCCAGAAAGTAATTATAAACTTCAAATATACCCTCATATCTGGTAAAGACGTTTGAAGGATCTGTTTGAATTAATTCGGAAAGGAAGTTAAACAAGGAAATAACTGCTGATTCGTTGTTGGGGGCGATTACCAACAAAGCAAATGTGTTCTTTTCGTAGTATTCTTTGCTCTGTCTCGTTTCATCGTCTGATTTGAAATAACTTTCAATTTCTTTTTCCCACTTATCAGATGGAAGAGCACTACAAAGAGTATGGTTTAAGGACGTGAACTCAGCTAAAGATTTACCGTTGGATAAGGTGTTCAAAATCTCTAACTCCGTTATTTCTTTCACCTTTTTTTCAGATGAATCATCAGCAAACTTTAAAAAATTTACCCAGAACTCATTAAGAATTTCAGCACCATTTCTACCAAAGAAGGTCTTTTCATTAAGTTTTTGAATCGCCTTTTGCCAAATTGGAAGCCATTCGAGATCATAATCAAGAAAATCATGCTTTTTAGTTGAGGTATATAGTGTTAACATACTCTTGAAAAACCCTGGAGATGGCGTAGTGCAAGAGATCGACAGAAACCCGATCAATTTGTCTTTGGAGGATTTATCGTATGTCCAAATTTTCCCGTCTTTATAATTATCTAAAGTGGCTAGAAGATTTATTATGGATGGAACCACAGGAGATACTTTCAAAATATTCTTTGACGAGACATGCGCTAACGATTTAAACAACTTCTTTGTCGATAGCTTCAGTGTATCTTTGTGAGAGCCCATGTACCCGCTTATATAAAGAACATCAATCAGTTGAATAACCGATTCATATGTCTTTGTATTTTGGTTGGCTTTCAGATTCAATAATTTCCAGATTGACTCATCAGAAAGAATAGCCTTATAAGAGGATTTATGTTCAGAGATATCTTTATTGTAAACCAGAAGTTTAATCAACAGCAACACCGCACTCGCCATAATCCTTTGATATCTAAATCCAGATTCCTCTTTGGTTGAGTAGCGTTCATCAGAAATGGTTTCTTCATTTTCGTTCACAACAATTTCCTTTACTAAATCCAATAGTTGTTCCTGAAAGACAACCCACAGGGCATTTATCTTTGCTGGATCCTTATTAAAGCAATCCGTTAATTCGTTGCAACAAGGTTTGGCCACACTATAATCTAGTTCGCATGTACCTAGAAGAATTAGAGGAATAAGATCCTTCAAAAATTTCGATATTTTTTTTTTGAGGGTTTTGACCAGTTTTAGAGTGATTTGGTGAGATTGTAGTCTGATACCCTTTGAATCACTAACTATCAGTTTAGCATATACCTGCGACCAACAAAGAAGAAAAATATCGTCAAAAAGATACTCATTTTGCTTAAAATCGTTAATTAAATTTGAAAGGTCCATCAAGGCCTTCTCCTTTGTAGTTTCATCTCTTTTCAAAAGAGATTTAAAGATAAGCTTCAATTCGTTTGAGGATAGAGAATTCAAAAGACTTGGGTCGGGTGAACAATCGAAGTAGTTTAACGATATTCTAACACCATTGTGGCCCAATCCTAAATCCGTGTTATACTGCTGAAATGTGTTAACTCCACCAAATGACATCAAAAATCTGTTGTACTTTCTTTTTTTGACGGTTTAACAGATTTAGTGCTTCAAGATACACTTGTTTGACCTTTAAATCTTGAACTTTCACTATGACGTTTTTTCCCTTCACTTTTGCTTTCATTTTTCACTTTTTCCTTCTGCGGGCGTTGTTCCGACGCTGTACTAAACAGTGAAAAATTAACAAATTTGAGTGCGTAAGTATATTCCGACTTGAAAGGACTTAAAAATAGCAGAAATTATTGCCTAACACAGGGAACTGGTGGTAGTGAAAGATACTTTGAGTGATTCGTTTTGATTTACAAAAAAATTGGCCAGTTTAAAAAAATATTTGGACGAGTCCGGAATCGAACCGGAGACCTCTCCCATGCTAAGGGAGCGCGCTACCGACTACGCCACACGCCCATGTGTTTCTTGTTTATTACCCTTCGCATAGAAGACTCCACCATAGCGTTACTGGGAGTTTACATGGTTTCTCCGCTGTCGTTTTTCGTATTGAGTTTTAAAGTTGTATGATGATCTTTGGGATTCATTAATTCTTAATGTTATAATATTACGTATATAGATTATACTAGATATTCTCCTCATGGATTTAGGAATCCACAAAAAGGAATCTGCCATTTTGCATAATATTATGAATGATTCTGTTCCTCTTTTTACATGTTATCATTCATTGACCCTATTACAATATCAATCCTTGCGCTTCAGCTTCCATTAATTTCGATGACAGTTTGAATCTTAATTTACTGCTCTTGTAATTTATGTCATCTTTTAACACCGTATATAATAGTAATAGATGGACGATAGTTTAATCTTGTTCCAACATTTCGCTCATGCACATCTTACTCAATCGAGACTGTTTCACTCTATTCTACGTTCTATGCTCGCTTCTCTGACTATTAAGCGGCCCCCAAACATAATTCAATATTCTTACCCCAAGTAGTAAGATTGTTCTTGCCTCTTACTTCTAGGGATGTTTCGGGGCCGCATAAACCAGAAAAAGGGGATTATGCCAAGCAATGCAAATCTTTGAAATATAAAAGAAGTGAAAGATTCAAAATGAATTAAAATCTGAATTTCTTTCTTTCCTTGATATGTTGAAATAAGCCAAGCAATCGCATTTTAAACCGGCCTTTGCAACATAAGTAACGATGCTACACAGACACAAGTCAAAGCAAAACAAGTCCGAAAATCAAGTTGGTCGCGACTTGGCAGGGTTGCAATTGCTTTCCAATGACATTCAAAAATCTGCTATCCAACAGGGCCATCCATCAACGAAGGGGAATGCTGAATCTCAGGGCATGGCTAACAAGTATTCGGTTCCTAAACAAGGACTGCCTGCTGATTTATCCTACGAATTGATTCATAATGAGTTAACACTTGATGGTAATCCGCATTTGAATTTGGCCAGTTTCGTGAATACATTCACAACAGACCAAGCCAAAAAGCTTATTCATGAGAATTTGACCAAAAACTTGGCTGATAACGATGAATACCCGCAACTGATTGACTTGACCCAGCGTTGTATTTCCATGCTGGCTCAATTGTGGCATGCTAGTCCCAATGAGGAGCCAATGGGCTGTGCCACTACTGGTTCCAGTGAAGCAATCATGCTTGGTGGGCTCGCCATGAAAAAAAGATGGGAGCACAGGATGCAGGATGCCGGTAAAGATATTTCCAAACCAAACATTATAATGTCCTCTGCATGCCAGGTGGCTCTGGAGAAATTTACAAGATATTTCGAAGTGGAGTGCAGATTGATTCCGGTTTCTAGCAAAAGCCACCATATGCTAGACCCCGAATCGCTATGGGACTATGTGGACGAAAACACCATTGGCTGTTTTGTCATCCTAGGGACTACCTACACCGGCCATTTGGAAAACGTGGAAGAAGTCGCTGACGTGTTGTCTCAAATTGAATCCAAGCATTCCGACTGGAGTAACGTTGATATTCCTATCCACGCAGACGGTGCCTCTGGTGGGTTTATCATTCCATTTGGCTTTGAAACAGAAACCATGAAAAGCTATGGTTTGGAACGTTGGGGGTTCAATCACCCACGGGTGGTTAGTATGAACACTAGTGGTCATAAATTCGGGTTAACTACTCCCGGTCTGGGTTGGGTGTTATGGAGGGATGAATCTTTATTACCTAATGAATTGAGATTCAAGTTAAAGTATCTTGGTGGTATCGAAGAGACTTTTGGTTTGAATTTTTCAAGACCAGGGTTCCAAGTCGTCCATCAATATTTCAATTTTGTTTCTCTTGGTTATTCGGGATACAGAGCGCAGTTCCAAAATTCCTTGTTTGTGGCAAGAGCGTTTTCTTTCGAACTGTTGAATTCTAGTAAACTGCCTGGATGTTTTGAAATTGTTAGTAGTATCCATGAAAGCATCAAGAACAGCTCGGTGCCAAATAAAGTCGGTGAATACTGGGAACGCCCACAAGTGTATAAACCAGGTGTGCCTTTGGTGGCTTTCAAATTATCCCAAAAATTCCATGAGGAGTACCCCGAAATCCCACAGGCAATTCTTTCTTCTCTGTTAAGAAGCAGAGGTTGGATCATACCGAATTATCCATTACCGAAGGCTACAGACGGGTCCGATAAGAAAGAAGTGTTGAGAGTGGTTTTCAGGACCGAGATGAAACTGGATTTGGCACAGTTGTTGATTGTTGACATTGAGAACGTTTTGACGAAGTTGATTCAGAGTTACGAAAAGGTCTGCCAACACATAGACGCTATCTCTGAACAAACACCGGAACGTAAGAGTTCTTTTATTTACGAAATGTTGTTGGCGTTGGCGTCTCCACAAGAAGACATTCCAAATCCAGAAGAAACCATAAGAAAGAAGAAGCTAGAAGAAAGAACAACAAGAAATTACAGAGGAACTTGCTAATTTGGCAAATTTTCTATATTTATGTATGCTGTGTAGTAGTGCTATTTAGGTAAGTCTGCCAGGCAACGAACGGGATTGTTCATTTTCCTTCCTTATTAAGTAAGCCCTTTTATGCTGTTCTTCGCCGCTGCAAGGAAAAATAAGGGAAAGTGTGCTTAAAGGGACAAAGGGATCTGGCCCAGATGAAAACATATAAAACCGGATACAGTAAGGCACAAAGTGCGACTTGAAACTACCAACACCTTACATAATTCAGCTTGTAAATCATCATTTGCCTATAAACAACTACATAAACGCAAGACATGTCAAGTAAATCGTTTAGTAATGAAAAGGGCGAGTTCAAGGGACAATCATCAATCTTCCGAGAGATGATTTCTTCTGAACACCCGGTCTACAAGCCCGCTAAGGGCAGATACTGGTTATACGTGGCGCTGACATGTCCCTGGGCGCACAGGACATTGATCACAAGAGCCTTGAAAGGACTGACTTCTGTGATCGGATGCAGCGTAGTGCACTGGCATCTGGATGACAGAGGCTGGAGGTTCGTGGAAGCGGGAGACGAAAAAACCGATAAGAGGAACTGGTTTGACGTCGCAGGCGGTATCACCTCAATAAGACTAAACAATAGCACGCCCGCGGCCGGCATCTGCAATGACTCGCACAGGCTCTTGACGGACGGCACGGACGAACCGCACTACGGGTACAAGAGGCTGAGCGAGCTGTACTTCAAGACCAAGCCAGACTACGACGCGAGGTTCACCGTGCCCGTTCTGTGGGACTTGAAAACACGCACGATTGTCAACAACGAAAGCAGCGAAATCATCAGGATCCTGAACTCGTCTGCGTTTGACGAGTTCGTCGGAGACGAACCTCGTCAAGTCAACCTGCTGCCCCAGTTCTTGCAGCCACAGATCGAAGAGTTCAACTCATGGGTGTACGATAACATCAACGTCGGCGTCTACAAGGCCGGGTTCACAGAGAGCGCCGAGGCCTACGAGAGGGAGGTGACCAACCTCTTCTACTACCTCGACAAACTGGAAACCCTGCTACGCGAGAAATACGCAAGACTAGAGGCGGAGTACGGCGAGAACAGCAAAGACAAGATCCTGGCCCACTACTACGTCGTCGGTGACCGCCTAACCGAGGCGGATGTAAGACTGTACCCAACGATAATAAGATTCGACGTAGTCTACCATCAGCACTTCAAGTGCAATCTCGCCACCATCAGAGACGGGTACCCCAGTATCCATACGTGGCTAAGAAACATGTACTGGCGCCACAATGCGTTCCAGCACACCACGGACTTTAACCACATAAAGCTCGGATATACCCGGTCACAACCACGGATCAACCCGCTTGGCATCACCCCGCTGGGGCCCAAACCTGACATCATACCTATATAAATTTTTTTTTTTTTTCAATTAGCACGCACGCTGTGCAATATAACACAATGAGAACCAAGCAGTCGGATCTATTTTCAGAGCAGAAGGGAGAGGGGCGAGGGGGGTAGGAAGTCACTCACTCCTCTTCCCTTTATAATCCCGGACCCGAGGCCCCCTTTCCCCGCACGGTTTCTTCCTTTCTTTCTTTTCTCCTTGGGACAAACGCAGTGTGACTAAAGGATGCTGGCTTCCTCATGGCTGATTGATCCTAAAACAGCAACAGCGCCACCGCGGCCCGGAACGGTTCCCTCTGGATGGTTCTAGAACGCCGGCTATGGCCCTAACAATACCAATAATACGCGCATTTTTGCTAGCGCCGCCGTGTGCTGCCGCACCGCCCCTTTCCTAAATAGGGAGGCGCAGTTTATCGGTGGTGCTCTACTCCTCCTATTCGGGCAAGCCCCTTTCTCTTTTCGGCCAGAGGCTGCAGCAGGCTGCACCGGAGAATAGAGCGATAAGGGATGTGACTTTTCATGAGAGACTTAGCAGGCCAGGCAACGTTAGCCAAAATAACTTTTGACATATAAAAGGGACAACCTGCCGCTTTCCATACTCATATTTCTCGCTCTCTTCTATTCAATTCGGTCTTGTCCCGAGCAGAACAAACCAAATCATACAAACAACCCTATATTAAAATGAAGTTATCTCAAGTTGTCGTTTCCGCTGTCGCCTTCACCGGTCTAGTAAGTGCTGCCAACAGCTCCAACTCCTCAAGCTCCAACGCTGCTCAACCAATTGCTGGTTTGAACAATGGTAAGGTCGCCGGTGCCGCTGGTGTTGCCCTTGCTGGTGCTTTAGCCTTTTTGATCTAAGTCTAGACTTTTTTTAGAATTCATTGAAAGGAAAGGAGAAGCAAGCTGTAGAGGGTGGGCTCACCCTCTATGACCTTTTTCCATTTTTTTTGTTGGAGATCTAGGTCATGTCAAGAACTTTGGTCAAATGTCTCCGATGATTTCTCGGTGTGCAGTATGATATTATCTTTTTTTACCTCGTCGGTAAAAAGACGAAAACAAAAAAACCCCAAAAAAAAAGTACTTTTTTCAAGTATATAATATAGTATATTAAATAATTTTAATCGAAAAATTTTCTCCTGAAGAACTCATAGGCTATTCAAACACAAGCGATCATTCATTGAATATATAATTTTATAAAAGGTAGCATAAGCAGAGAGACTACACAGAGAGGGAAAGCTAAATAGGGAAAACCAAAAAAAAACACCTGCTATTTTTGTATCAATAATTGTCTGAAGCTAGGATGGCTGAACCTATTACCCGCTTTCATGCGAATGAGGCTATTACCGGCGTTTTCTGGCTCGTTTTTAAATGATTTCCAAATATCGTTGTAAAAGATTCCGAACACGGATGGCGAATCGTTGTGCTCATCCATGCCGATGATCAGCCCCTTCAGCGATACGTTGGTCTTAGAACTTGGGTATTGGTGTCTGTAGTTCTTGACGAACCGCTGGATGAAGTCTTGCTTTTGGTGCATATCCAGCTCCTGCCATTTTTTATACGGAAAGCATGCCTCTTTGTCGAAGCCGTGCGACGAGGAAGAGGAGGAAGAAACGGGCGTGTATATCGTGCTTAATGGCTTAAACCCGATCCTTGTCCTGACGTAACTTACAAACACTTTACCAAACATCAACACTTCACACTCTCGTTCGCCACCAAGATGTGCTTGCTTAGCTTCCCGGTATGCGAATGCTGGTGCTCGTTTTGTCTTGTTTAAGAAGTGTTCTTTACCCCACTTCGCCCCCTTATTGTTTTGCTAATCCGCGTTCTTGCTTCCTCGGACAATATATCCCAACGTGACACAAAAAAAAAAGAATTAGAAAAAAACTATAGTAGTGAGTGGTACTTACCGATTTCACTTAGAGTCGGACATATCAAAATCTGTCAACGGTATGGAATTTTCTTCGTCTTCAATTATCGGAGTAAGATCCTTGGCGATCGCTTCGTTATTGGCTGACCGGATCCTTATCACCCATAACGTAGCGGTGATGATAATTATCATGCCAAACCACGACCACATATTTGGCCAATGCTTGTACAATGCGACATCCCAGAAAACGGCATATATCAGCTGAGTGTATGCCATAAGAGATCCTCTTCCTGCACGCTCTCTTTGGATTCCCATAGTCAGCAAGAGCTGGAAAATGAATCCGGAAATACCTAGATTACCGAACAATATCCATTGCTTTTTGGAATGTGGGATCTGGAACTTCATTGAAGGAATTGTGTTGATACCGACAAACGAAACCAACGCTGTGATTAATGAAAAATAGCTCACGCTCATTATAGCATGGGCTCTTTTACCGATGTAGCGGATAATGATGTAGACACAACTCATCCCAAAAACACCCCACAACCCGACCAAAGTGGCAATGAGTCTTGATCTTGGGTCTGATGACTCCACGATTTGAGACGAAGAGTCTGTCATTTCGGGCACTCCAAATAAGAACGATGGTCTCACAATCAACACCACACCCATTAATGAAACCAGCGAACCTAGCGCTTCCACTTTGGTAAATCTCTCCCTTAGGATAAGCCACGACAAAAATATGGTTAGCGATGGCGATAGAAACGTAATCAAGACTGCATCACTTATGGTCAAGTACATCAACGAGTAATACATTCCAAACACACCGAAAAATCCAGTGCAACCCCTAAGTATCAACCATTTACGTACTTCAGGCTTGCCGAATGGCACATTTGAAATGGTACTTCTATTAATATACATGTATATCAACGTACCAATATACGTTATTACCATTCTAACTAATAAGATCTGCAATGGCTTGATCTGCGTATCATTGGCAATATCTTCGGGGTCATTCTCTAGGACTTTGGTAGACACCACCATGGCAGAGTTGAAAAAATATGATACTGTCAAGAGAACAAGCCCGAGATTTGGTTTCAAATAATCTTTACTTATTCTTTCTAGCGTTGTTTGGTCGCTGATGGTGTAGTCTTCGTTTTCCTCGTCTTCGTTTTCCTCGTCTTCATTGTTGCTAGTTTCCTTCGGTGAAGGCGACCCTGTCGTATGTATCGGCTGCAAGCCTGTACCCTTCATGTCTCTTGAAACTAAGGGTTGCATACCTCCTTCTGTGTGTGTGGCTTTCGGTTCTGAAGGGTTCATTTCCTTATCTCTACCTATTTTCTTTATTACACTATAAAATTTTTACTTACGAAACCAAAAAGAAAAAGGAAAATGTCCCGAAATGAGAAAAGTTAAAAAGTAAATCAGAAAGAACCCATATTCACTTTCTGTCAAAGATATCCATACTTTCACCATGCGGGCGATCTCTAGAAGGGCCCTTGTAGATTTAGAAATCACATCCCTCACGGTTAGCCGGTATCTTTTTACCATATGGAGGTGTATTTCCTAGTTGGGAAAATGCCTCACGACGGTAACCGGGGTGTTTATGTATTCAAGAAGAAACTAGATGCCAATTGTCAAGGTGCTGGCATCGTTGGTACCTTGCACATGTAGGCGAACAGTAGTATCGGTTCCATATCACTTGCATCTCTCGTACAACGCAATAAAACCATTTCAGAGGTATTGCGGATCATAATGTCTTGCACACTTACAAAATCTGGCATAAAAACACATACACATCCCAAACAGGTGAAATTCTTGCCTCTTATTGCCTCAAGAAAGCGCTTAAATTGCATGGAAATGTGCATGGTATTCAACATCGTTGATGTTGGGTCTTGTTTACCAATATCGCTTCTATTGTGTACTATGGCTGAGCCTTTTTAGAGCCGCACGTGCTTTTTTGGGGAACAAACGTTGAAATTTTTTGGAATATTTACAAGATAAGGCAGGCTTAAGCCGTCTTGCTTTACTCCTTCAGTCGTTAAAGAGAGGTGTCAACCACGTTGTCTTGCTACACATAGAATAAAATACCTTATAAATCACCTCTGCTATTTACCATGCCCCTAGAGTCTATATGGGCCGATGTCCCTGAAGAAGAACCAGCAAAGAAACAGAAGCCAAGTCACAGACGGAATAACGATAACAAAAATATTAATAACAATAATAATAGGAGGAGGAATAGCGACAACAAGCCAAACAACAATAAAAGAGACACCGAAAGCAAGACGAATTACAATAAAAAAAACAATGAAACGAAGACAAAGAACAAAATCAAAGATACGTCTGCCAGACAGAAGAATACGCCTCGTGACCAGGGCAAGATTTCCCCTACAAATGAACCATTAACGATGAATCCCTTCTCCCAAAAGACAACCGAGGTGCCTCCCCCACCTGTTTCGCCTAGCAAGAATAAGCCTGCTAAAACAAAGTCCAAAATGGATGCCGCTTCAAAGATGAAATTGCTGAAGAAGAAAATCGAAGAGCAAAGGAAAATACTTCAAAAGACTAGTCATGAGGAGCAACAACAACAGTTGTTGATGGATTTCTTGAACGATGAGGGGAATTCCAACTGGGTAGATGACGATGAAGAAGAACTGATCCTTCAACGTTTGAATACCTCCCTGAAAATATGATATCTCTTTCATGCCTGGGGTTGACACGTTTTATCAACACCCGTGAGTTAAACAGACATTACTTTTTTCATGATGTATTTATATACTATGTACTAAACACGCTATAGTAAACAAATTATTAGACACTTCCAGTGATACGTTCATACTACGAAATCCTGCAGAAAAGCGTTATTGCTTTTCACGAGGAAGCAAAAAAAAACAGAGAGGCATGCATTGATTTAAATTAGTAGTTTCCTTATTCTTCTAGAATATTATATATATATATAAATAAATGGTTCGTTTTTTACGGTAATGTAAAGAAAATGTTTTGAATGATGTGTATTGAGGGTAAACACTTATATATCAAAGGGCAGATATGAAGGTGGCACAAACAGACAAGATACTCGTTAATCTACGCTTTCTTGGCCTTGATACCTCTAATAGCATTTGGAATGTATAATAGTGGTGTGACAACAGCGACTGCAAAAATAGCATAAAATGGATATAGATATAATGCGGATCTTGGATGTCTCCACCATAGAGGTTTCCCGGACGATTGGAACACTTTCTGTAGTTGAATAACCTTGTTGGCCATTGTGTGATATTTATTTGATGTCTTTGGTTTGCTTGCTTGTTTGTGACAAAGTCTGCCTTGTTCATGGGATGAATTAGATATAACATCTTATATCCTCTATCCGCCTTTTCTAGATTTTTCCCTCCCAGTCCGGATTTCTCGGACGACACGCGACGCAGCCAATCAAAAAACATCTTTTTTCCTGCTGACAATAGTATGTTGCCGCATATTCATGGGACAATAAAGATATCGTAAGTGTCAGTATTTCGAGTGTGTACTTTGATTTTAGTCATTTTATGCACTTATATTTACACGGTATGAAGAATAAACTAAACTAAATAAATATACATATCGGTACCCTTTGTTAATAAATAATCACAAGAGTGAAGGAAAACGATATGATAAATCTTGCCTTTGAAGTACTGTCTATAGAAGTGAAGGTGCGGATTGGCATGCAAAGGATCTTTTTGGCAGTAGGTTTAACACATAATATTTACACATAAGAGTAAGGGAAAAAAAGTGGGCTGAAAAAGTCATATTCCCCCCTTTTCATGCTCTCTAAGGAGCTCTTTTTTCCTTTCATTTTGTTCCATTTTCCTTAATAAAATCTCTTCATCAAACCATTCTTTTAAAAAACTTGTTAAATTTCGCATATTTTCTAGTCCTTGGAATTTATAGTCCACATATCTAACCACCAATTCATCGACCCGACCTTTTATCTCCTCGGTGTCAACCGGAGTAATAGTTGGTATGTAAGCTGACCTTTTCTCGAAATATTTGAGGAATCCCTTTATTTGTCTAATGCAACCTGGAGTGATTAAGTTTGCCTTGTGATTGCAGTTCCAGTCTTTTAAAATTTTGCTAAATCGTTCCCTTTCATACATTCTTGCGGCTAGCTTCAAGGATGTCATATAATACATCATCCATTGCCTATTATTAGAAGTGTCCAAAATTTTCCTAGCCTGTGAAATCAAATAGCAAGCATATTTGAAATCACGTGTGTGAAAACATATTTGAGTAAGTTGTAAATAATTCTGCGTTGACAGCTCTACTTGATGTGTTCGCTCAAATTCCTTTATTTTATATTCTAATTCTGTCAGGCGTTCAGTCGACAACCTTTCAGCCGATCTGTAACTGGAGATAACGTCCCATTTCAACCATAATATATCGACTTTTATTGGGATATAGCAAAACCTAGTTCTTAATATCTTATCAACCACATGTGCCATGTTCGTTAAAGAACTGCTCAGACATAGTTCCAAAACAGAGTATAAAAAACAAAATTGGGGCGTAATACCTTCTTTCAAGCTATTTGAAATTACCGACTCCGCTCCGTACACATCATTGCGAGAAACTTTTTTCTTGAATTCTTCAAATCTCTCGAAGTCAACCACATTAAATCCTGATAAAGAAGACTCCTCTCCCCCATTAATCTTCCTCGTATGAATATGGCCTTTTTCCTGTAAAAATGTATACACCCATGTAAGTTTTCTGCCGTACTCATCCTTTTTCAGTGTCACTAATATATCATTTGTAATTTCTTTTGTTAACATTGGATACACATTTACAGCACAGGACCATAACTGCTGAATGAACGCAGGCCGCAATCGGGTTTTACCATCGCCATTTTTAATAATTGTAAAATAGTATTTGAAAAGCCCTTCAAATTGATTTGTATTGACAAAATATCTAGAAACGCTTAAATGGAAAGAACCATCTATGTCGATATGTTCGTCATTCTGTATTTTTTCCAAGATAATTTTTAGATTTGCGAAATCGTTGGTGGAGACATAAGCTTTAACAACTGACATGTAAAGTTCTTTTCGTGTCGGAATGTCATTTTTTAATTTGATGATGAACTTGTCGACGTTCTCCATGATTGTCAAGTCATCAACGCTTTTCTCCTTACTCCTTTTAGTGGAATACAAAGAGTGACAAAACTCAACTAAATCAAATTGTACGCTGGAAGTATATCCCGTTCTTAAAACCACCGGATGAGTAAAAAAATCTCTAAGTTCATCTTTATTAGGATGCCGTAAAAACATTTTGTGCATTATGGTGAGAGTTTTGATTGATGGGAGATTAGTCGAAGAGAATTCTTCACCACTACATTTCACTTTTAGCCACAGAAAAAAAACATACTTCATATTAGATATGTCTAAGTATCTTTGCATACATCGAAGAAATTCAAAAAGTTGGTTTTCAGTAATGGGAAAAGTATCAGGGTTAGTTATCGCTTGAGTGTAAAATTCCACAGCTAGTTGGATATTATTGTTTCTGATGAAGGAAGTCAACCCTAATGAAATCATTTGCGGATCCACTTTGCAATATTTGATATATTCGGAAAATAAAGTTTCACAGATGTCAAAATGTTGTAAATTATTTTGTACTATCAACATAATTTCGACAAACTTACCGTATATGATCCTATCGGTGTGACTTGCCAACAATGGCATGAATTGTTCATATGCATTATATATTCGTCCAATATCGTAGTCATTTCGCAAAAAATGAAGCGAATGAGTCAAGATCAATAGCTGTTCGATAGAAAATAAAACTTTTTGGTTATTAGATAGACTAATAAGTGTTTTTAAAACATCGGGATCCGCTCTCTTAAATTTTTGCTTCCACAATATTTCAAAATCTTTGTTTTTCACTATATTATATTGATTTCTGAAAGGTTCTAATCCACCAAGATTTTTGATTATGGGATCTTTCCAATCAAGATTTTTATGAGGTTCACATACATTGTTTATTATTAAGGGCTCTCTCAGTTGTGTTTTGACCCATTCTTCAATATCTTCCTTGTGCTTTTTCTTGACCTGATCAATTGAGTAATATCGTACTTGACAGGAAACGGTTTGTATTATGTTTTCAGGTTCTCTATAAAGCAAATTCTTTATACCACGGGAGGATAGAAATCTCCTTCGTAACATTAAGTTGTCCTGTAAGCTATTGTTTAAATTTAATTGGTAGTGATAGAAAATTTGACGATATCAAGGTTTTGGTGTAGTTAATGGAATACATGAAAAGTTATGATCAACATAAAAATGCTCTATACCAGATAGAATTTAATAAAAAAACAGAACAGAAGAAAAGATAGAAACAGCAAAGGAGCAGACTTAGCAAGCGACTGAATAGAGCTTTTGACTTGAAACTAAGAGGATTAGTATGTACTTTTGACTCAGCGCTCGTAAATTTCAAATCTTCCAAAGGGGACGTCCAATTGCAGCCAGTAACTATTGAAAACAGGAGATGAAGGTTATCAACAAGAAACTGCAAAGAAACAACAGTAAATGTCTTTGATCCTTCGACCGTTATAGTTTGCCTCTCCTGGATATTCTTGCATTGGTTATTCTTCCAGATTTGCATGGTTTCCTACATTGTTATTATTCGAAGACTGTGACGACGGCCGGGTAAATTCCTTATTATATAACAGCACTCCTATATATACAAACATACATATATGCCTCAACTGTGCCTCTGGTAACCTATCAATCAGTCATATATAGATTCGTAGGTGTGCAATGCCCTGTTCACGTCAAAGTAAATTCCCGACAGCATGGCTTGGCGGAGGCTTGGTAATACCTTGATTAGATAGTTCATGTAAGGATAAAAAAAATGTGCAATAACTGTCGCTAAGGGCTCGAAAGACGATTCGTCAAAATAACATTCATAACTTGCAAAGTGATGAATTCCTTCAAACCCATGGAAATTCCAAGCAATGTCCTCAGGAGCACACTTTAATAAATCTAAATCCCAGTTTTTCTGAGACTCAAACCTCTTGGCTAGTGAATTTCCTATATATGCGGCAAACACTATGGGTATAATATCCAAGTACCTAGCATCTGGGGTCGAGAAGTATTGATGATTCATAATGTACTTATCAAATAATGGCAAATACTTAGAGCAAAATTCACACTTGCAGCCGTTCCACAAAATGTCACATGCATACATTTCATATGAGCTGATAGACTGCAACATCGTTGGAGCTACTATTGTCTCCAATGAAGTTAGTTTTGGAAGCACTGTCTCGTAAAGCTTCTTACGACGAAGCAAATTTCCATCGACTGTATCTATACCTTTACCGTTTGAAGGAGGATCATGTCGTATGCTCAAAACCCGCAAGTTTTGACCCACATTGGGTAAATTTAGAATGAATTTATTAATGACCAAATCCCAATTTTCATCCATATAGTGATGCCCTTGTTTAACGAATGTCTTTTCGATGAGTCCCAAACTTCTCAAGGAAACAAGATCACCTGCTAAGCTCTGAAGAAATTCATCATCACACTTGCAGTCGTCTACCTCACAAGAAAATTCTAGTTCAAGGGCTTTAAGGTTGGATAAATTAACCACATCCTTCAAAGCATGCGAAGCTAACCTCACGGAAATTGTACTTGCATCACTTTGCTTGTGAACATGATTGAATTTCAAGCGGCGAAGATTCTTGAAACGAATATTTGAAAAATCAAAGTACTCAAAAATTCTTAAGCTTGAATACGCTTCATCCTTAATTGCCAGCTCTCCTCCATCCAATTGCTTCATTAACAACTTGCCCATCTCGGGGGTTATTATATCTTGTAGATCCAGTGACGCAGGTAAGTCCCATTCTAAACTCTTGAGATTTTCCAATGATTTGAAGCTTTCAAATCCAGTTTCATCGCACACTATCCGCTTCTTTAGGCTTGTTAAATCATGATATTTTTTTGAACACAACTCGAATAATCCTGGATCTTTGATATCAAGAATTTCAATCACGTTCAAGTCGGCAATTTCATTAACCAGTCTTTGTAACAATTGCAGCCCTTCTTCTCTGTGGTGAAAGATATCATTGTCTATAGTTATCTGCTTTATAAGCTTTAAGTGCGATGCCTCCAATAACCTTTCAACTCTGTCATATACAAATATGTCGTTCTTATCACCAGTCTTTAAAACCGATCGATATCCACTCACATAAGTTTTTCCTCCTTCTAAAAACCATTTATTCGTCCTCAATACAGGATTTTTAGTAATGTGAATGTTGTTATAAAGTGAGGGGATGGCAACTACATCATGCACTTGTTTGGATACCAGGCTCAAGTTTAACAAGTCATTTTGATTAAGAAATTTGGAAGTATGTGATAATACTATTGATAGATCTTGATCTTGAAAAGCCATTTGTAAATTATACGCTTTGTTGTATCATGTGAATGCAACTGTATGTGTGTCAGCAACTATCTTAGACTAGAGCGAATAACAGGGGCTCAGTTTAATTTTGTCTTTAAATTCCACGTTTAGTTTTCCATCCATAAATGGAATTTTCAACAAAAATGGGTGAACAAAATTCGAAAGAAAACTATCGCAGTGAGGGATCAAAACAAAGCTGTAACATTATATCAAACAATGAAAATTATGGTACCTGTATATGTCGTTCGTTTTAAACTCGACGTTGAAATTTAGAAATAATTCAAAGCTAAGGTATATAAAAATTACATAACTTTAAAATCTAGAATTGAGAAAAACTAATGATCAATGGATGAACACAATGCCTTGTTAGTTCGTCGATAAAGCTGACGTATTCTGAAGGAAAGTAGGACTCAATCAATGTCTTTAATAACGTTATTCTTGAAAAAACTTCGACATTGGAACACCATCCAACGGGACAGTCTCTGGTGTTCTCATTGTTGAAATGCTCTATTAGAGTGTCCTTCATGTAGGATATCTTGTCCTTGTAACGCCCTGGAATATCTTTTGCAGTCAATTTTATCATGTCAAACAAACGCATCGCCCGTTCAAGATCATTAATAAACTGATTGTCCTTTTCTGTAGTAAAGAGAATGTTTGTTGCTGATTTTTCGGCAGCAAATATATCACATACATTCACATATTGAAACAACTGTGACCACAACTCATCTATAACGTCAGGGCCAGTAAAAATTTCAGCAAACTTCTTTGTAAAAAGAAGAGTGGTTACACCAATATTTTTATTGCATTCCCAATCTTCAGATTGTATAAAATTTTTATTCAAATAGAATGAAGCCTTTTCTCTTATTTCTGAATCATCGTCCCATAGGAAGTTAAATATTTGAATTAATATCTTAAAGTTTTTGTCACTACCAGTATAGGCGATTAAACAGTTCAGAGATGCTAGCCTAAAATCCTTAGAACAAGAATCGGAGAAAAATTCCTGCATCAGACTCCAAATCTGATTAAATGTCTTTGAGGACAGTTGGGCGCTTAGTGATGAGATGGCAGAGAGTTTTGTTTCTTCGCTGTTATCCATTTCGATGAGGTTGGTAGATGTAGATAAGGATAGAGCACCCTCCTTTCTTGATAAAATTTTTACAACTAAAGCTTTAGCCATGGGCAATAAATTATCAACTTGGAGTAGTATTTGTAGTTTTTCGAGAAATTCTGAACTTCTCGTGGTGATCCAGGTAAATCTGGTGTCCATATGCTGTAGTGTTTTAAGTTGAACTTCATAAAATGGAGAGTACAATCCCAATAAATAAATATCTTCAAAATGCGCGCTATCCTCATACTCTAAGAGAAAGTCTAACACTTGAGCAAGATATAGCTGTTTACTACCGTTGACGGCATACTCATCATTCTCAAAAGTAAACACGTTTCTTAAAGTTCTGATATAGTCCTCCAAAACAGGTTCGGGTGTACCACAGTTCTTCCCTAATATAGAACGTGTTAATTCTAAGTAGGCCTTTTGAGTCACGAAACATTTATTCTCCACTAAAAACTCCTTTTTCTTTTCAAATATTTTTTGAATCAACTCACTATCATTAGTCTCTTTAAGGTATTGTGGAGCTATGTGTTGAAGCGCTAGCAAGTGCGCATGCAACTGGTTTTGTCTCTTAGTGGATGCCAAATCAAGCAGTTTTCTTGTCTCTTCTTCTGGATTTTCAGACAACGAATTCAAAACTCTGGATGCCATGTCTCTGATTTTCCAATTCACACTAGATAAACATTTGTAAACCAGACTACTAAATTCGTTCAAACCAGTGTAACCTGGTGTGGGCCTCAACCTAAGTAACACGTTGAGAATTAAGAAAATACTCTCAACTTTGTAGTTTTCCTTCTCATCACTAGATCCTTGAGAAACGGAAATGTTTAAAATATCTAATAGTAGACTTCTCAAACCTGAATACTTGGTAAAAAATAATTTCGCACTGACGCTTCTACCCACTTTTCCAAAAATTCTATTTTGTAAGGAGGTGAATAGCATGATTGAACAGTTCCTTAAAGCCCATATATCACAATCAAAGTTCAATAAGGCTATTTCTAGCGCATCGGAAACAAATGGCGTGCAGTGCTCAGAGAGCTTTGGTTCGACAAATATTGCGTTTATACAATTTATAGCATTAACCTGGGGTAAGTCGAATTCATCTTGGTGAGGAGGAACTGGAAGCTTTGCAAAGGATAATAATTTTTTGAAATTTCTTTGCAATAAGGGTCTTCCCTTGGTTACTTCAGCACTTAGGACAGTTGTTACCAAAAAGGGCAACCCTCCCGACCTTCTTGTAATGTGTTGGGTTTTAGATTCTAAAGACTTCATACTCTTGGTCAAAAGCTCCTCCAAGATTGCTGGAGATTCCAGCTGGCAACGAAAACAATATGTTCTCAGTCCGGGTAGAACAGCTTGAAATGCACCACTATGGCGAATGGTTGAAAGTTGAAGTGTAAAAAGATCACCGATACAGTTTAATTGATTACTCGTTAAAGGATATCTTTTTAATATAGTTTCGATCAAGTCAGATGCTTCCTTGATAGCTCTAAATGCATGGCTTATTATCACTTGATCTGGAACCCCACAATTAATATATTTCTCAGGCAATATACCGTTTGCTGAATCATGACATACCACACTCTTCGTGGCTTCCCAGTTCGCAAGGACGAGATCTATTGACTTAGAGACTATGTTGGATGTATCTTGAGTATTTTCTTCAAAGTTATACTTATCCAGAACCGCGCTTAGGGCCGCAAAGTGTGCACCAATTGAATTGTTTGCACAGCCAATATTGTCATCATGCAAATCTCGTACCATTTGCGATAATGTTTCAATTGTTCGGTCAACGAAGCTTCCCTGTGAACCCGTAATCGTAAATATAAACTCGTATACTGTAGCACCTGCATCACCTTTTTCATATTTGTTCAAAAGTGAATCAGCAGTCCTTTCTAGAGAGTTCATGTTTATCGTGTTTAAGAGCTGTTTAGATTCATCAGCGCTAATCATCATAAACAACAATTCCTTGGATAATTCACGAACATCGGCAAAATTATTGACCAAAAGGTCAGTAAGTAATCTCAAAAATGTAACGTCTTGCAGGACGGTAATAGAAAATGGGTATTCTCTTTTGTTTTGGTTATCTAAAAACTGATGTGGCGTCATTTTATCAATACCAGACTTAATTAGTATATGTAGAAGTTTCAGGGCTGTTACGTTACATTGGTACAAAGAACCTGGTGCCAATTGGTGCTTGATGTAGTCACATAACCAAGCCAAAAAGACTCGTGATTCTTCTACTTGGGTTAGTTTTTCCTTCTGCTCATCAGGAAATTTCCCAGCCTTTTTAAGCTTTCCTGCATCTCTGGCTAAAGAATATGTGCAATCTCTAACTCGAAAAATGAAATGTTTCATTGAACTGCAAAAGTAATTTCTCCGTTCAAGCTCTGTATCCACAAAGAATGCATTCAAGTGTTGTTTAATGATTTTGAAGATGTAAGGATGGATAGGTTTCGATTTTTTTGTTGAAAAAGTCAGTATTTCAAATACTTGGAGTTTAAATTCATCTTGTTCCAGAAGTTTATTAATGAACTCTATGGTGGCATATTTGTTGTCATGAAAAGGCTCTTCTTCTATACCCAATTCTTGCCCAATTTTTAATAGTGAAAGCAGGAGTGATGGATCCTCAATAGGCATCTGTTTGAGAAAACTCGTGAAAGCTTTATTTGGCATATTTTTGAATAACGGAATCATAACATACAAATTGATGGATTTGGTATACCGGCTATCATGAATATATTTCAGAGCTGGGTTTTTCCATAATTGTATCCATTCCTCGACAAAACTCTCATTATCTTTAAAATGCATTCTATAAACGTTTATCAGTAAGCTAACAATACATTTGCCAACTGGGTTGGCTAATAAATCGGAGCACATCAAAGAGAAGGAGTTTTCGATGAAGTTTGGCTTTTTTTCTAAAATATAGTAGAGATCAAAGTTAGAAGAAAGCGCATCAATTAAGTAGTATTGGACACGTAATGTAGAAGGTATTTCTAATATCTCGTTCATCCAATTGAATAAAATATCCTTCAAAACTGACACAGGATATATAACTTTTAGTAAGTTCAGTAATTTCCCGAAGAGATCTCTCAAAGCATTTGTCAACGGAGCACCACCGTCAGCCCAATAGTCAAGGACATATTCAAAGATAACATTGCTGTTCGTGACAGTTAAAATATCCTTACTTACAACCGATAAATATTTTTCAGAATCAATCTTTTTGCTTGCAATGATTTGGTGACTTCTTAACAAACAAATTGAGAAAGTGTCTGGGAAAATCAACCTGGTGGATTCGTTTAAATCCGGTAGCCCATCTTTAATATATTGGATTAGATATCCGAGATTTTGCTCGAATTTGGTTAATATATCATTTTTATTTTCATCGTTAATCTTTGCTGGATTATTAGCTATCAAAAACTCTTTAATTCGGAAAAGCTCATCTTGATGGCTTGATAATTGTTTTGTCATAATTGACTCTCCCAGAATCTTCAAAGTGGTGTACCGATAACGCTCAACGTTAAAGGGTTTTACAACGAATGTTGTGAATCTTTGCGATGAGCTTTTTCATTTCTGAAATTTTACTTTGCATTTTTCAGCCTAGACAAATTTTCGATGGGAAAAAAAAGAAAAGCACATATATGTGACAGTGAACCATAACAACTTGCCACCAAATAGTAAGGGTAAACAAAGTAGTAATTTGCAGCTAAAATAAAAAGTGCGTTTGTAGTGGCAGTTCTTGTTTGTTGCGTAATACTGTTTCGTAAAGCTGTTAGATAGTGGCTCTAATTCTTCTAATCCATGAACAATACCTTAATCCTACTTGAAAACAAAAACTAAACTGTTTTGTGTTATTTCTTTTTTTGTTATCTATATATAAATATATTTATATAGGTAAAAAGAAAACCCTCTCTTGTAATGAATGGACTAGAAAAATATAACTATAAATATAATATGAATAATTGACGCAGTAAAGGACATGAAGTACACTTATCCAGGTAAAATTAAATGTCATCAATATCAAGTTCTTCATCCTCACCTTCATCATCATCTTCATCAGCATTACCAAATTCAAAGTTGACGTCTTCGTCAGATTCGAAACCAAAGTTATCGGTTTCATTAATCTTAGCGTTCTCAGGAAGTTCACCCTGGGTCTTCAATGTTCTAGCTTCATCTAGATTATATTTGTGGACAACATCACATTGGTCGTCTTGGAAATCTCTCAAAGAAACAAGAATAATATCACCTTGTCCCATCCAGACCTTCTTTCTTAACTTACCTCTGATATGAGCCATTCTTTTATTCCCGTCAAAACAACTGGCTTCGACTCTACCATTACCCAACATCTTGGTTATTTGAGCATATTCCTGGCCTTCTTCTTTGTAATAAAGCTCACGCTTTGGACCGTCATAGTCGTTCTTACCTCTTCTACCTTTTTTACCACCTTTAGTGTTTTTCTTACCCATTATGAACTTGGCTCTATGTTGTAGTAATCGTGTGGCAAATACGATCTCCTCATTATTAGAGGCTTCTTCCGCAAACTAGATTTAAAGCTTTTTTTTTCACTATTACTTCTTGCGGTGAAAAGAAAAATGAAAAAAAAAAAAGTGAAAAATTCGTTATTCGTAACTAACGATGATAATACTGAAATACAAGTGCCCAGTTACGAAAATGAACACCAGATAGCTCTGTGATTGAACTCGTTTGTAATTTATCGTGCTGTATATAGATACGTAGGAGAATATTGTACTTTTATTCATAATTGCTCGTAAAAATCATAACTAAAGAAAAATAAATATAATAGCCTTGAAAGTGTAAGAAAAAAAGAATGTCTACTCAAGCTGCCGTCATATCGTGAAGAATAGTGAAAAGTTCGTTGACACCGTTGATGTGCTCCTTGGCGTATGTAGATCTGGAGCTACCATAAAGAATGGTGTAGCCGAATTTCAGATTGTTTTTTTCAACTTCTTGCTTGACCAACTTGAACAATGGCTCAATGATAGGTGATGTTGAACCGGAAATACAAACAAAATCCACATGGTTTTGTAAATGTTTTTTATTGCTCCTAAAACTCATCGAAGAGTTTGTCCTTGATAGAGAGATTCTGCTGTTGTCGGTAGTATTAACACCACTATTGTAAAATTTCATCAAAAATTCAGCAGCGGCTAAGGCCAACCCCGTTTGTTGAACAAAAACAATATTCTTATGCACATAAGCGTGGATATCCTTATCATCGAATAAAGTGTTGATGTGTGTGATAGCTTCACCAATCACGGTTGGGACACGGTCTTGATCTTCTGCATTTTCTGTATGGAATCTGATCATAGAATCGGCAATCTTGTAATAGGAGCCTGGTAATCTTTCTACTTTTTCGTCAAAGATCTTGGCTACTTCCTGCATCCAATCGAGCTCTTCCACAATATTGTACCACGACCCATTAACTCTAACATAGGCACCATTTTCAGCTATTAAACCGATGTTTAAGACACCATTGTATAAACCTTCAAATGTATTCTTGGTAAAGGAACTCAAAACATAAACAATGTTATTAGAGCTCAATTCACTTAATAGAGATAGTATTCTTGATGTTGGAGGCTCTGAAATCTTGAAGATGAACAAGTGCTTTTTAGAAGCTCTGTAATCAGAACAGAATTTTTCTGGAGCTAAATTGAAAACAGTGGATGTTTCTTGGTTGGATTCCCAAGCATTACTCACGTACTCGCAACATTTAGTGATCCAGTTATCCGAATCATGTTCAATCACACATTTGAATAATTTCTTCCATCTACGTCTCTTCTCTTCAGGGGACATTTCCAAACTTCTCTTGATACTCTGTGCTACCTGGTTTATATCCCATGGGTTGATTAAGATAGCACCTTCCTTTAAGACGGAAGAACTACCGGTGAATTCAGATAAAAGCAAAGGCGCATTTTTTTCAAATGAACTAACGATAAATTCGTGACATGTTAAATTCATACCTTCTCTTAAGGCATTCACTAAGAAAGCGTCAGCTTCACAATTCAATGCCAAATATTGGGCAAAATCCAATTCTTGATGTAAAAAGACCACTGGTTGAGAAATACTGATATTCGAAGATAGAGAGTTGATTCTATCAACGACAACCATGATTTGACGCTCATATTCAGGATCTGAACTCTTCCCGATACATATTTGAATCAAAACGACTTTTTCGATGTATTCAGGATTTTCTTTCAAAAACCTTTCGTAAGCCAACATTTTCTTTTGGAGACCTCTGATTCTGTCAAATTGATCACGACAAACAATCAATTTTTTGTCATGCCATCTTTCTTTAATCAATTGACGCCATTCCAGCACGGACTCGTTTCTCAATTGCGATGCCAAATGGAAATAATCAATACCGATTGGCGCGTACATCACTGAAACAATATTGCAATGGTACTTAACCTCGTCATTGGAGACGTCTGCAGCCAGTAACCTATTACAAGTTTGCAGGAAATGTCTCTTATATTCTTTAGTTTGAAATCCAACAAAGTTTGCACCTATGATACCTTCAAGGATTTTTTCTCTGTTAGCAAGGCACCTAAAGACCTCACTACTTGGGAACGAAACGTGTAAGAAAAACCCAATCTTAGCCTTGGGCAGTTTTTCTCTTACCATTTGCGGAACAAGCATCAGATGGTAATCATGAATCCAGATAGTGTCACCTGGTCTGTAAACGGCAACAATTTTATCAGCAAACTTTTGGTTGACCTTTTGATAGTAATCCCAGGAATGATCTTCAAAAGCCTTTGAATTTGGATTATCCGGAATTTGATAATGTAGAGTAGGCCACAAGATTTGCTTGGCATAGTTTTTATAAGCCCCTTTGAAAGTGATATCATCAGTGACCACTGAGTAAGAATTAAAATCGTGTTCCAACTTCTTTGTAATCTTCTGGCAAACTTCGTGAGGAAGTTCATCAGTGGGGATACCCATGGTACCTACCCAGGAAACAGGTTCTTTCACGGTTTTTTCAGCGACTGCAATATTAACTGCATTTTTCAAGGATCCGTTCCCTTTGTCGCTATCGACTATTGTCCACGGCAAATGTTTAAACAGTTCATACGAATTTCTCATCAGAGATGCTCTTAGTTTCGCATTATTTGAATAGCCACCGAATTTAGGGACGTTGTATTCTTTGGTAGCATCAGTCTCCAAATCAGAATCGATATCGTCTCCACTATCAGAATCTTCAATAAAGTTATCGTGAAATTGCTCACAATACCTCAAATTGGAACCTGTAGATGCGGTGGTGCTAGTAGAATCGCCAGCAGTACCACCGGAAACTCTTTTCATGGAGGGCAAGGAGGCTTGCTGTTGGAACTCCTCTCTAACTTTGGCCACATCTACAACGGCAGGGTCCACACCTGGGACGCTCTTGGAAACCGGGGTAATCACGGCACTCTTGGATGAGCTTCTAGTCCTAGGAGAACAAGCGTCAAATGACAAATTAGCATTTTTCAAAAGGCTAGAGCTCAAGTCGTTATGGTGAGATGATGGAGCATTGGGAGAAGAGGCAGACGCTTCTTGGGAGGGAGAACAGACTCTGGCACTAGGAGCTGAGAAAAACTCTTCCACTGAAGGCTGTAGGACAGCGGAAGCAGAACTCACTGGGTTTGACTGAGGGTTACCGGAGTTGGTCGCATGGGTGGCATTGGCAGTCAATTCTTCTAAGAATTGCTCAGAGGATAGCATCTCCATGCCATTATGGAAGTTGGCCGCCGTGGCCGGTGTGGCTGTCGTGATCCTAGACAAAGGATCACCATTGATCTGAGGCTCTTGGGGCAAACCGATATGATGAGAGTTTGCCGAAGTCACGGAACTACTTCTTTCTTGTTTCCCCAATTCTTGATTGTTGCAGTCCACCTTGATCATACTCGATTCAACCAGCTTGGCGGTGTCTAAATTCGTGACATCAGCCTCGAACTGGGGCGTGTATGGTAAGAACAAAGAAGCGACGATGATAGTCATTGAGTTTTGCTGTGGTTATTGTTTTTTCGGTTTATGGATAGCAAGCAGTAAATACGGAGCCAGGATCTGCGATGGAGTTCTTGATGTCTTCTTGTTATAGCGAATGGATCGAAAACAATAATAACACTCAACACTTGAACGGGACGTAATACTGTTGAATGTTCGTCCACCAGCTCGATGTTCCTTGGAATTGCTGCCTGCTGCGTGCCAAAGGGGATTAATTAATTCCAGGGGCACCGCGCGAGGCCAGGAGAACAATTGATTACGTAGCGAAGAAAGGTCCCTCTTGGTGGAGGGACAAATACCTTTAGTATGGCAGATTGCGACCGGGACCAGGACATTGTAGCTATGAATAAGCTGGTCGATGCACACTGCCACGTTAGTACTGACCCAGAAAGCCCATGTGGCGGGGATGACGGAGGGTTTCAGGGCACGGTACGATGCGTGATGTCATCAAACCCTTACGACTGGAGTAATTTGAAAAAAATGGCCAGCAATGGCAGACGGAAGGACTATATATGCGTAGGGTTTGGTGTTCATCCTTGGTACAGCCACCTGTTTTACGTGGGGGAGCAGCGCGACAAGCTTTCCCACTACCAAGGCGTACTGGAATATAAGGACGCAGACCAGTTCGCCCGTTTGGTCCAGGTGCTGCCTGCACCTCTAGATCTTGAAGAGTATATAGCAAGGGAGTTCGACGACACACTGGTTGATGTGATTGGCGAGATCGGGCTGGATAAGCTTTTCAGACTACCCGCAAACGGATTCTACACGCAAGGCGACAAGGCCAGGCTAACTACGGTGAAAGTCAAACTGTCGCATCAGGAGGCGGTCTTCAGGCGGTTTTGTCAGTTGGCCAGAGACACACGTAGGCCCGTCTCCATCCACGGCGTTAAGTGCCACGGGAAACTGAACGACATCTGCAACGAAGAGCTCTTGCCCTGCTCGTCCGTCAAGATATGCTTGCACTCGTACACAGGGTCCAAAGAGACACTCTTGGGCCAATGGCTCAAGACCTTTTCTCCGGACCGTGTCTTTGTAAGCTTGTCCAAATGGATCAACTTCAAGAACCCAGAAGAGGGCAACGGCCTGGTCAGGAGCCTACCTCCCACGTGCATACTAACGGAAACAGACTTCCCCATCGACAACCCAGATCCAGTATACCAAGTAGATCTTACGGAGCAGCTACAATATCTGAACGCCCAGATTGCGCAGGCATGGGGTGAGGGCCATGATGCCTCATATGCCACCTCGCATGTGTACGACAACTTCCAGAGGTTTATTAAATAAAGAATACCCGCATAAATATAACATGATAGCCTTGCTTCTCTTTTTTTCTCATGCATATACTTATTTATATCGAGGTAACGCCGTTCCGGAGAGGAAAAGCGTCTTTTTCTATATTGTGAAATTTTTCAGAATATTACTGAACCTTCAAAAGAGTGGTTGTGTGGTCCATTGTGGAGTGCAATTCATTCAGTGGTTTGGCATTTTTGAAGGCATAGGCACAGCACGAGACAATAATGGCGAGACCAATTAACGGAAACAGCGAAGCAGAATCGAGAGGAAGGATCCTCCAGGGCGGTGCTTACGCAAATAACAACAATGTAAACAACGGAAACGGAAACGGAAACGGCAACGGCAATGGTAATGGTAACAACAACAGCAGCAACTCGAACAACGGGAACGGACCTGGGGCTAACGGAAGAGCTAACGGGAAGCAAAGACTCACGGCAGCACAGCAGCAATACATCAAAAATCTTATAGAGACGCATATCACGAACAACCACGCTGATCTGCGCCCCACAAGCCATCCGGTGGATTTTGAAGAGTACACGGATGCGTTCTTGAGGAGGTACAAGGACCACTTCCAATTGGATGTGCCAGACAACCTCACTTTGCAGGGATACCTCTTGAGCTCCAAACTGGGCGCAAAGACGTACTCGTACAAGAGGAACACACAGGAACTGCACGACGCAAGGATACACAAGAAGGATCTGGCCAACGTGGTAAGAAGGCATTTCGACGAGCATTCCATCAAAGAGACCGACTGCATACCGCAATTCATATATAAGGTGAAAAACCAGAAGAAAAAATTCAAGATGGAATTCCGGGGCTGAACCGGCAGCGACAAGCCCTTATATACAACACACATGTGTAAGTTTTTAAGATGATAACGGTTACGAACAGCGATCCTTCTTTATATATGCTGGTAAGGGTTAGTTCGAGGCTCTTTTATATACGGTGCGGGTAGCGGTCGCGCCCTTTTAAACGATTGATTGTAATTTAAGAGCCTATTAGTGCAGAAACCTCATCCAACCATCCCCTCGGAAAAGACGCCATACAGCGTTACCATCTGCGAACGCACGATTGTTTCTTTTTTGGCCATGGAGAATTCGAAATTGCTTATCACTTTGGTGCTAGTGTTTGGAGGTATATTTCTCAGGAAGTTCTTCCAAAGTAATCAGCATCCCTCAGCGCAACGCTTATCCGCTACGGGAGTAAACACACATGGGCGCCCTCAAGGCCCCACCCGTGGTGCCCTGAGAAGGACCGGGAGGTCTAATGGTGGCCACCCCGTGACCACTCAGATGGTTGAAACAGTGCAGAACCTTGCACCTAACTTACACCCGGAGCAAATTAGATATAATTTGGAAAATACAGGTTCTGTGGAGGAAACAGTGGAAAGGTACCTGCATGGAGACGAATTCAGTTTCCCACCCGGGTTTGAGCCTTCTAGGGCGCCAATGGGCGCCAATGCCGCTGGTAACAACAATAACGGCACCGGTGGCGGTGAATTCAACGACCCTAGAAAGAAGAATATGATTCGTGCTGAGAATCTACTGGATAAATTTCATGTGGACCCCAATGAAGACATGAGCCAGGTGAGCTTCAAAGACCTGGATATCGAAGAGAGGAAGAAGTTGCTGGTCTGGCAGGCCAGGAAAAATATGGAAACGAAACTGCAAAACGACAAAGATTTGCAGAGCTTGTTGAATTGAACGCGGGAATGCTCATGGTTAGACACATAGGCACATATTTTCGCATACGTGTGTGTGCATGTGTGTTTACTTACTTAGAATGAATAATTAAATAAATAAATAAAAATAAATGTAATTATCAATCATTGGGATATGGCACAGAAGCCAACTTGGCATATTGCCCGAAAAAGGTCTTTATGGGAACGGCGTTATCCAAAGGAGTCCAGCGGATCGCCCCTTTGCTGTTCCGCAGACGATCTGTGACCTCGTCTAAATCTTCAATCACATTATTATTGTAAAAATGACCCGTGACTATGAATTCCGGGAACAACGTGAAAGTGTATCTACTTGGCTCCGGCGTGGCCTTGAAATAGACCTCCAAGGGCTTTCTCTTGTTGTAATGAGCTGACGGTATTATCGCGATGTCGGTGACTTGGAAACGAACCATGCATTTTCCAGGCTGTTGTTGATGGAACTTTTTCAAGGTGCTTTGCACTTTCTCCTCGGAATCAAGTGTGGAGGTGTCATTGTTGGACCATATCTTAACGGTTTCGAGTACAGGGATGCTATTACCAGGTTCCGCACAGGGTATATACATGGGATATTCGTATAGTTTCGGCTTGAACGCTCTTCCACCAAAATTCTTGTGGTTTCTTCCTCTCCTTTTTCTGAAAAGTTTCATAGCCTCTATCGAGAGCAACCGATGTGATGCCACGGTAAGGATGAAACCAGTCTGTTTCGGCGTCCATGCCAAGTCAAAGTTTTGCGAAGAGTTAATGACTCGATTGTTATTTTTTCTGACCATTTCCATCACCATTTCAAGCTCCTGTTCCTTGGGAAGCGGCTTGGTGAAAGGTGGCACAGGGATGGCAACCCATTGCAAACGAGGCAAATCCAAAGAATTGAAAAACGACTTGAACGCATCTATTTGGTGCACTCTATCGTCATATATGGTCAATTCTCTCAGCGAAGGGTAGTTTTCCAGAAATGCATGCATCAGTTCCTTCTTATATTCACTGGTGTATTTCGAAACTCCGGTTTTCTTTAAGCAAACGGCATTGAACCTAAATTCATCTGGTGAGCATTCCTTGTGACTTCTTGCCGTTTGCAGAGCACGCTGTATCAACTCGTGGAATTTGCCCTCTTCCCTGCCCGTTAAAACAATAGAGAGGGTGTCCTTGGCCCGATACGACCCCTCCGCCAATTTGACGATCTCTTCATTCCATGAAAACCGTCTGGGTTTACTCCTCGAGATCTCGATAGCAGCCTGCAAAAACTCTGGCTCATTCCACCAGCCGCCATTCGGCAATTCACTCGACGTCAGCTTGCTCAACAGCTCGCGTGTGTATAACTGCTCTGTGGGGCCCGGTGTAGCAAACAGCGTATTGTCGAAATCGTATATGTGCAATTTCGTAATCGCATGTTCAGGGACCTCTGAGGGCACGGCCAACTCGTGTGCGCAACTGTTCCATTTCCTCAGCACGCAGTGATCGTTGCTCTTGCTGGACATCTCTCCTACAACACACAGCTTCTCCACCGGCACTTGAAGTCTGCATACACTGTATGTATGATATTCACACTCTATTTTCTTCTATCGCTTTACGAGATGTGACCTGATCTACGGACTTGGTTCTTCTATCTCCGTTACCCTCTGGACACCACGCGCCTTCTGCGGCTGTTTCTCTGTGACTCGTCCCGCGCGCATAATCTCCTGAAGCTGACTGCACAGGGACACCCTTAAAGGCTACGGGTCTTTCTTGGCACAGGCACACTACTCCGTTTACTTTAGGATATAAGGTTTCTTCTTCGTGGGCTTTTTATGGCGAGCTTCTGTTTTGCATCTGAAAAAAATTCTTCATCCATGTTTTTTTATCGTGGGAATGGAAAAACAAACGGTGATAACTACAGCAAAGCCGCATGGCTTGGCACTCGTGCTTGGAGTTTCGACCCGTGCCTGGTTGTATAATATTATTATTAATCATCTTATTTTTATTTTTTTTCTTTTCTTTTTTTCGTTATATATATTTCAATTTCGGTATTCCAGCTTCTCTGGCTCATTATTGATCTTAGGGGCACGGCTAAACAGTAACGGCAGAGGCTACCTCGAGAAAAATATGGGTAACGAAACTGCTACTGCTGCTGCTACTACTGCTGCTAATGCCGCAAACACGTCGACCTATCAGGTCGTTACGGCTTTGGTCAGTAACGGTGGTATCTTTATTATTTTCATTATTGCCTTCATACTGCTACGTATGAAATTGAAAAGGATATACGCACCCAAATCCTCATTCAACCTTATCAATGAAGAGAAGAAGCCGGAACCTTTGCCAAAGGGTCTGTGGCAATGGCTCAGGCCACTATTGAAAAAATCGGACAATTTCATCATCCAACAAGCCGGTCTAGACGGTTATTTCTTTTTGAGATACCTTTTCATTCTTTCCGTTTATTGTGCCGTATCCCTAATATATCTCTTTCCCATTCTATTAGCTCTTAACGCAGCTGGTCAAGGTAATCTTCAAACGGGAATGAATCGATTGGCTTATCAGAACGTTAAGCACCGTGGTAGATATTTTGGCCATGTTTTATGTGGGTGGATTTTCTTTTGGGGGTTTCTTTACATTATATATAGAGAGTTGTACTTTTACACTTCTATGAGACAAGCTGTATTGGCTTCTCCTCGTTATGCTAGAAAGTTATCCTCCAGAACCGTACTATTCCAAACTGTTCCTAAGCAATACTTGAGTGAAGAAGAATTTTCCAAGTTGTTTGATGGTGTTAAGAGGGTCTGGATTGCCAGAGGTTCCAGTAAGATCGAAGCTATGGTCAAGAAGAGGGACGGTATGGCTTTACAGTTGGAGGGTGCTGTGATTAGCTATATGAAATCTGCATTGAAAGAAATCAAGAAGTTGAACAAAAAGAGTCCTCAATTATCCGTGTCTAGTAATATTGCTGATTATGTTCCTGATAAGAACAGGCCACACCATAAAATTAACAAGTTTGCCAAATTCTTTTTTGGTAAAAAAGTTGATACCATAACCTACATTAAAGAGGAGCTACCCAAATTGAACGTACAAGTAAAGGAATTACAAGCGGATCATGAAAGCGCTTCCCCTTTCAATTCCGTTTTTGTGGAGTTTGAATCTCAATATCAGGCCCAAGTCGCCTCTCAGATCACCACGTACCACGCTCCTCTTTTCATGACCCCAGCGCACGTCGGTATTGAACCATCCAATATTGTTTGGTTTAATATGAGAATGTTCTGGTGGGAAAGACTAGGCAGAAAAGTTACTTCTGTTTCAGCAATTGTCGCATTGGTTATCTTATGGGCGACTCCGGTGGCCTTTGTTGGTTCAATTTCCAATATCACGTCTTTGACTAAAGAACTTCCATGGTTAAATTTCATCTATAAACTACCAAAACATCTAATGGGTGTATTGACATCTTTGGCACCAACCGTAGCATTAGCACTGCTGATGAGTTTATTGCCAGTCTTTATTAGACATATGGCTGTTGCGCAAGGTGCTCCCTCTAAGCAAATTGTAGAACATTTCACTCAACAAGCTTATTTCGCCTTTCAGGTCATTCAAGTGTTTTTAGTTGTTACAATATCGTCTGCTGCTACATCCACAGTAAGTGCGATTATAGAAGATCCTTCGAAGGCCATGAATTTATTGGCTTCAAATTTGCCAAAAGCTTCTAATTTCTTCATCTCCTATGTTATTTTACAAGGTTTCTCCGTTTCCTCAGGTGCTCTTCTGCAAATCGTCCCATTAATTATTTTCTATCTCTTGGGCGCTCTTTTAGATGGCACCGTCAGGAAGAAGTGGAATCGTTTTTCTGGTTTATCAAGTATGCAATGGGGAACAACTTTCCCAGTTTTTACAAATATGGCAGTCATCATTTTTTCGTACGCCATCATTTCTCCACTGATTCTATTATTCGGTGCAGTTGCATTCTTCCTATTGTATGTCGCATATTTATACAATTTGACTTATGTCTATCAGGAGTCACCAGATGGGAGAGGTATTTACTACCCAAGAGCTCTATTTCAATCTTTAGTCGGTGTATACATCGGTCAAATTTGTTTGCTGGGTCTTTTTGTTGTTGGTAAAGGTTATGGCCCTATCATTCTACAAATCATTGGTATTTGTGTCACAGTCTTTGTTCATCTACATTTGAACATTGCATTTGATCATCTATCGAAAGTTGTACCTGTAGATACAATGAAACCGCTAGACGGTATATTAGACACTCCTTCCTTCAAAAATATCTACCGAGGAGCAGGACAGGGCAAAGAAAAGAAGAATAATTTTGGTGCCAATATCAATATGGATGGAATCAGAGAATTACCTGAGTTTCCAATCAAAAAATATCACAAGAAGACTGATTCTGTCATTGAACAACAAGTGGATAATAGCTTATTTAGCGAAAACACATTTGAATATCAATTTAACCCAACCTATGATGCAAATGCAAATGGGCACGTTAGAAATACCGAAAACACAATTGAAGATGTTCCATTATTAGCAGATGGTGACACAATGAAGATCCCTCCTGCACCGTGGTGGAAGAGGTTCTTGAAACCTCACGTCTATTATTCTTATAAGGCTGTGAAAAACAGACTGCCTGAAGTTTATGGTTTGGTCGATCCTAGTGAAAAAGTCAATGAGTTTGATATTGCTCATGCTTATGACTATCCAGCCGTTAGCGCAGAATGTCCACTATTATGGATCCCTCAAGATCCTTATGGGTTTTCTAAGGCTCTGATTGCCGATGTAGCCGGAGTTATCGATATGTCTGATAAAAATGCCACAATCGATAAGGACTCAAAGTTTTCATTGCAAGACATGCCACCTTCTTACCAAGACATCAAAAGTGAAAACGCAAATGATGCAACAGAGACAAAGGATGATTTTGAAACCACTAGTCAGGAAATTAATCCATTCGCAGATCCGAACTATAAAGGAGAAGAAAATCGTCCGAAAGTTTAGCAGCTCGGTGAGCTTTATTAGAAATATCCAGTCGCTATCGTTTGTTTAACCGTTGTCCTCTGGCGGTTGAATTGTATTTACTACGAGAAGGGGAGAAAAAGAAAAGCTCAGATGTGGTTTATTCTTTAAACGCACTTACGATCTTTTTTTGTGTCATTCTTTATAATAATATTATTAACGTAATTATATAACTTGTATTGTCTAAATGGATATTTACTTTTTTTCATATATTAATAGTTTTATTTCTTGAAAGTGTGTTTTTGTTTTTTGTCATTTATGAACTTTGCAAGATAGGGAGAAACTCCGCATTATGGTGTGCGATCATTGACTTGATTGAAGCTAAACACAGGAGGAGGGGTTCGATTAGGAATCTAATTTGTATTCGTGAATAGCCAACCCTTTCTAGAAAAGCTACGGTGTAACCATGAGTTTACTGCGAATGAATTCTTTGGTCGGTAAAAATAGATCATTAGAACGGTTAAAACAAACACTGAACATATTATCCTTTCGTATCCAGAGACAGTTAAGTACCACTCAACAAGGCAGTAAATATACTCTAGGATTCAAGAAATACCTAAAACTTCCAAATGGGGAGGTTGGCTCGTTTTTCCATGATGTACCTTTAGATCTAAATGAACGTGAAAAGACTGTAAATATGATAGCGGAGGTCCCTAGATGGACTACCGGAAAATTTGAAATATCTAAAGAACTGAAATTCAATCCCATTATACAAGATACGAAGAACGGTAAGCTTAGATTTGTAAACAACATTTTCCCATATCATGGCTATATACATAACTATGGTGCCATTCCACAGACGTGGGAAGATCCGACAATCAGGCACGAGTTGGGAAATGGCGATTTGGCCTTGAGAGGTGACAATGATCCTCTTGATTGCTGCGAAATTGGTTCAGATGTTTTAGAAATAGGCTCCGTAAGAAAGGTTAAAGTATTAGGATCACTAGCTTTGATTGACGATGGTGAATTGGATTGGAAAATCATAGTAATCAGTGTAAACGATCCCTTATATCCTAAACTTGATAATCTGGAGAATGTTGAAAAGCACTTTCCTGGAATTTTGGATGCAACCAGAGAGTGGTTTAGAAAATACAAAGTTCCAATGGGGAAGCCATTGAATAAATTTGCCTTTCGTGAACAGTATATGGACTCCGACGACGCCATCAAAACTATAAAGGAATGTCATAATTCGTGGCGTAAACTCATATCGGGATCATTGCAGGCCAAGTACGACAACCTACCAAATATAGAAAGAGCTGGCAAAGGTGTCACACTCCAAGATAGTAGTAAGCCTCCTTCTGAAATACCACCTGAGGTACAGAAATGGTACTATGTCTAGACACAGATGCTCAGACGAAAGATTGTATCTTATGTAGTTATGTAGCTTCGGTAACACCTGATGTATTCTCCTTGTATATATTCTCACCAAAAGGGTTCATGTCATTCATTCGTCTTATGTCTCATTATATCGACAATGCAAAAATTCCTTAGCTTGGACGATTCCTATTTTCCTAAAAACATCTTACGGAAATCATCATTAGACAGTTGCTCTTGTTTATCTGTTGATTTATCCTTTACTTGATGATTTGGCCCCTTTTGCATCGTGTTTATGCGACTAGATTTCGCATCCTTTACGGTATTATTGTACCGATTATTGTGATACTTTTTCATATCATTGATAGTTCCTGATCGTACTACCTTTCCTTGGAATTGAGAACCATTAAGTATCATAGGCATCTTTGCTGCTAGTTTCTCATCTCTAAATACAATAATGGCGCCATTAAAGTCACTGACGAGATGTACTTTCTCAACTTGACTTTTATTGACGTGTATTTCTTCTCGAAGAAACTCTTCAATTTGGCTTGACGAAACCTTATCCGAAACTGGAAACAAACACGTCAATGATTCTAATTCTTTACTATTGCGTAAAGTAAGAAGTCGTTTGACTTCTTTTCTTTCCAAAAATGGTTTCTTATCCGCCAAGCCAACAGAAATCTCCCTATCGTGCAGCATAGTTTTGTTCATTTGAAGAGCCTTTTCAGCATAACATTTCTTTTCAAAAGTTATAAATGCACAACAATTATTGAAGCTATACTCTTTCTGTCCTCCAGGAATATTAATTTTTTCAATGTTACCAAATTGTTCAAACAACTCCTTTAGGGTATTTTCGTCGAGCAATTCTGCATTCACATTTCGTACTATAATTTCCCGACCCTCTAATGTAGCGGAATCAGTCCGTTTAGACCTTTCGAGGGGATTAGAGATCTTAGTGACCAACATATACCCTTCTATTTCAAGCTCGTTCAATTTTTCTACACAAGCATTCGCATCTTCTTTAGAAGTAACATCAATATAAGCGAACCTTCTGTTTGTATTAAAACGTAAACTAGGAAGCCGTATACTTAGGATGACAATGTTGAGATTTTTAAATAGGCCCCTAATTTCTCGCTGTGTGTAGTTTGGAGGGAAATTGGTCATCCATAATGTGCAATCTATTAAATGAGACACTGTAATTTCATTCTGGCCTACAGGTTTATATGTCTTGGTCAGTGCTGCAAGGGCCCCATCGTATTTAGCAAATTCAATACGTGCAAAACGAAAGCTCTTCTCGAGTGAATCTGCTATATCGACGTGTAAAATTGGGCCACAGTCTTTAAAGTATTTATAGACTTTGTTTTGGTTATAACTCTTCGGTAAGTTCTTAACTAGCACAGTTGTTAACTCTCTATTCCTTGTCAGAGTTTCATTCGCTTTCTTTGAAGATGATGTTGCCGCTACTGAGGAGTCTTCGTCCAAAGGTCGTTTTGACCGTGATGTAGTATCATGCGCATCTTCCATAGTCGCCGTTATGAATAAAATGGTTAGACTCGTTTGTCGTGGCACTGTTCTATTACCAAAGTGTAGTAAAGGTATTTAAAAACTGGCATTGCTATTTTCATTATATTGCCGCTTGAAAAAATTTTAAGCGATGACTTTAAAAAAGATTCATAAACGTACATTATATAATTCATTAAAAATAAGCAAAATTTTAAATAGTGCCCCAAGAAGCAGAAGACGGTTTGCTGCAAAAATTAATCAGATATGGATAGCAAAGAGTATCTTATATCGTATGGTTGGAAAGAAGGAGAAGCTTTTAAAGAAGGCGGTCTAAAGAGACCCATATTGGTCAAGCATAAAAGAGATAAGAAGGGATTGGGTAACGCACCTGGTGGGAACGATGGTGAAGCATGGTGGGAAAGGCTGTTTGACGGGCATTTGAAGAATCTAGACGTCAGTACAAGTAATGGTGGTATTAAATTTACCCAAAATGAAGTAGTTGCATCTGCTGTGTCGAAAAGCAGCTCACCTTTATACAGATGGTTCGTCAAAGGGGAAGGTTTGAAAGGGACCATTGGAAACCACAGTGTAAAGAAAGAAGCCAGTATTGTGATATCGGGTGCGAGCTCAAGTAAATCGAAGAAGAAGAGAAGCAGAGGCGATGATGATGACTGCAAGGCTAAAAAAAAGAAGTTAAAGAAGGACAGAAAGAGTAAAGACGATATGAAGAGTGAAAAGGAAAGGAAGACCAAAAAAGATAGTAAAAAAGCCAAAAAAAGCAAGCATAGTAGTAATGAAGATAAGAAATCTAAGCATAAAAAGGATAGAAAGATTAAAAAACATAAAAAGGAACAAAAGTCGGCCGGAAAACATAAAAAGGAGCATATATCATAATTTTAGTCTTATATGTGTATAAACCGATAAACTATTTTTACCATTAGTTGGAGCCAAAGTTTTTATTTTACGTTTTGCTACTCCTGACAAATTTAAGGAATTGTATCAATAGATTTGCTTAAGAAGAGAAAACCACAACTCAAGATAAATACGTATATTATAACATACGCTGATATTAGAGTAAAAATGAATACTGAGTCTTGAATACAGGAAGAAGAAGGAAATTGCTCCCTTTCTAGTCTCTCCGTGCCTTTGTTATCTTCCTGAGATAAACTACGAATAATAGGTTATGAGAGATAGTATATAGCTGTCTTAGGCTTTGTCATAGGGCAGTTTTATAAGACAGTCATCTAAGTCGTAATCAGAGAGCTCATCCTCATCCATTGAGTAGCCTTTGACTTGGAAAAAGGTCCTCTTGTTCAAAGCATCTTCTGTTTCTTTGCGATTTAATTGTTGTAGCTTGGATTTATCTTTTGACGTCAACCTTTTATCCTTTAATAACTTCTCCACAGGTATGTAGTCTTCTCTCGTCTTGCATAACAACTCTTTCAAACATGATTTAGTCTTCTTGGGCTGGTTATACTTTTTTAAAGTCTCCTTAGGTAATTTAAACTTGCCTTTTTTGAACTTTTCTGGAATATCATTGTATAATTCTAACGATTTCATATAAATATCCGACATATCTTCATTCATTTCGCAGCCTCTCGAAATTATATCGTGGTAAGTGAATTTGATTCGTCGATTGGCCTGGATGGGCTCGTTGTCTATCTGACTTATCCTTATATTGTTAGAATGCATGTCCTGCCTTACGTCAAACTCGTTCTCCTTCGCTATTTTATCATGCAGTCCCTCGAATAGACTATCCAGTTTAACTAAAATATTTCGGGATATTTCATTCGGTATGTTCAGTTCATCCACATCTACCGTTACACCATGCCCGAAAGCTGATTCGGAAAGACATTTTTGCCACTGAGCATCCAATTCCACTCTCATCATGTCAGAAGCATGAACTAAAGCTCTGTCTGAAACCTCTCCAGGCTGTATGTTTACGTTTTCAATACCTTCCGGTATATCTTCGTACAATTTATCCACGTGAGGGTCAATGATCGTGTTGGGATTGGGCCAACTTGTCCAATTATCCTTAATTTGGGTCTTTACAAATTGGTTTACTTCGTAAAAGTGCTTTCTCTCATTTGCCCTGTATAATAGTTTTTTTAAAAGGTATGCAGAGTATAAATGTAAGGAAAGATCGACTCTATGTGAGTGCTCTAAAGAGTCCAATACTTCGTTTGCCATTTTTAAAGTCTCCTTATCGGCTGTCGTGATAGCAATTTCAGAACTTTGTGTGACATTTTCGATCGGAACATCGATCTGAGTCTCAATTTGACCTTCTTCGTCAGAATCACTCATTAAAAATCTGCGTAATAATCACTTTTAAAATTCCGTTTTTTGTTTGGAAAAAGCACAGTGCTTCAATATATTCTATAACTATCCAAACAGAAACGATCACCGGTGCATTAAGATCTTTATCTTTATCGTGAAATATGCACGCAATTCCTGTATTTAGTGATCTTCGAACACGAAAAGGCCTTTTGTTTATTTTGATGTAAAAAATGTAATAGTGAAAAATTATAAAAAGTATTTTCTAGAACTTTCAAAGATAAAGTATCAAAATAAAGAAGAAATGGAAATCCTTAAATAATGAAAATAGCTAATTAATGGGTAAAGGTAGCTCTTCGTCGTCTCAATAGCAATCAAACTATTTTCTTGCAGAAAGGCAAGCATATTGAACATTTTGGAAGGATCTGATTGTACCTATAAGACGTGCGCATCTAGCTTGAGTACATTCTTCGGGTTGTATATCTAGTTACGTCAACTTAAAGCTTGTAATGGCCTCTATCTTGAATAAAATAGAGGGGGGGGGGTAATGGCATCTTTCGAGCTTGAAAGGCATGTAGAAATCAAACCCAAAAAAGATCCCGTGGTTTTGAAGAGAAGCTGAGCCATGTCGATCAGACGTGTAGTAAGTACAGATTATACCATGGCAATGGGAGGGGCACGTGAGATAGGGTCAATAAGTAGATAGGTAGCACCTCTGTAAAGACACAGATAAAAAGCAGATAAGCCCGGCTAAAGAGAATTCATATAAGGCGATTTACTTCTATATATCATACCCTACAACCTCACCTCACCTCACCCCACGCCATCTCTTGTTTCTTCTAAGATCAGCAGCATTCCCATTATATCATAATGGTAAACAAGTAAATCGCATAGGCAATATCTTGAATATTTCCAATTTTGTGAAATGGGTATACTGAGTTGAGAAAAGCGTATTTGTACAAGCGTCGAGATTCTCTGCTGACATTTTCGCTCGATCTTCTTCTCGAGCTTTGGGGCAGCTTGTGTGATATGTGGCTTTCAAAGTGAAGCGTTACAAGCGTTACAATAAAAAAGATATTAAAAACCTGAAAAGACAGAGATAGCTGACTGGTGGGTAAAGGAAACTCATTGTTATTTTAGGAACAATCAAGCACATTTCTCTTGTAGATAGGCTAATGTATGTAAGGAAGAAAAAGGAATCGAAAAAAAACTCGGCGGATATATTCATATAAAATAAAAAATATTCAAACAATGCGTATACAGTTCAAACACCGTAAGCTTTACGATATTCTTCAATTGCAGATTTCTGCTCCGGAGATAGTTTGTTCCCCATAAACTGCGCCACGTGAGCCAGTGAAACGATACTTAGTACAGGAACGTTGTACCTCTTTGAGACTGATTGAGTAGCACTTAGTCTTTCTGGATCAGACTCACGGACTATTTCTTGTCTATCTAGGGCAATGATACAACCAATGACCCTACCCTGGGCCATACTAATGATGTCAAATGCTTCATCGACTGCAGTTCCCGCGGTCATGACATCATCGATAATTAAAACCCTCTTGTCTTCAAGGCATGCTCCCACGATTATGCCACCTTCGCCATGGTCTTTAACCTCTTGCCTGTTGAAAGCATATTGAACATTTTGGAATTTAGTGCCCCCAATTTCTGCGAGTTTGACACACACAATAGCAGCCAGTGGGATACCTTTATAAGCGGGACCGAAAATAACATCGAATTTTAATTCCGATTGAATGATAGCGATTGCATATGCAGTGGCCAAATTTGCTAGCAGCTTACCAGAGTTGAACAAACCCAGATTGAAAAAATATGGAGATTGCCTACCTGAATTTAGTTTGAATGACCCAAATCTTAAGGCTTGGCATTCTAATCCTAATTCTAGGAATGTTTTCTGATAGTCTTCTAAGGTTGTAGCAGGAGCAGGCATTTCTGGTTTATTCTTGATTATTCTTGGTTATTCTTGATTTCTCTTGAGCGATAGTTGTTTTCTTTTAACGAAGAAAGAGAACCTGTAATGGTCTTTATCCTAAATAAGAAAGCGGGGGGCTTTCTCGAAAGTTAATGGCTCCTTAAAGCTTAAAAGGCATATGAAAATCAAACCCAAAGAAATATCCGGTAATTTCATAAAGGAGTGGAACCATATAGGCTAGGCGTGGTTAGTATACGCTGGATTGTATATATCATGGCGGTAGGAGGGCACGTGAGGGCCAATAATGAGATGGGGTTTTTTCTATAACTTTACAAAGAAATAAATAGAAGCAGATGAGACATTAAAGAGAATTCATATAAGGCGATTGATTTATATATGCAGTTTTAGTAGTTTACGTTAAATTGAATCGAGGGTTCGATTGTGGAGTTAAAAAAAGGTGGATTTTTTTGGGTTTTTATATTTTATACTTTTTTTTATTATATTTTGTTTTATCTAATAGATTTATGATCACACTGCCTGGTATACGTACACACTCGCTGGTTAGCTTATAATTGTATTGCCGAATACCTGTTTATGCTACTCTGGGCCCAATCGTACATTTCGTAGTCGCCTGTAGCATTAGCGGTATCAGAGATCTGTTGAAGGGCTGCCACTCTCTCAGCCAGTGTTTCAGGTGCCACCTCTAACACAACACCGTTGGATTCAATAATCGTGGAGTTATCGTTAGCACCACGCTTGGACACTCTGTGCTTAGATATATCTGCACATTGCTTACCGGCGCCGTCAAGAACATTTGCCCATATGTCAGTTTTACTTGCATGACAATAATCGTACAATTTCATACTCCCTGCATTATCACCTGTGTCAATGTTATAGCATGTTTCTCTCCACAAGTTGCTGTACCCGTTTTAGTCACCGCTACAGCCAGTCTTAACCCGTACTGAAGCATATACGTCATAGTCATTCTTATTGACTGTTCTAAAATTATGTCTACCTTGTATATTGATACATTGGTTCTCAGCAGCTCTGCCACCTATATTAGCATCACACCTACTACCTGAGTATGCAATAATGTCTGCATTTCCAAGCGCTAGCATGGCTGCGACCACTAACAATTTTGGAGTGGACGTCATGATGTCTTTAATGGATATATTACTTTTATATACACAATAATTATGATAATAACTATAAAATAAATAGCCTCTCTATCTAGCCCAAGGCTCCAGCAAGCACTGCTATTTATATATGTCGGTTACAATCAAGCACTCGATTTCTATGCAAATTGTTGAGGATTTGGCCAATATTGAGTCGAATAGAAGGTTCGTTACAAGAGGGATTGAATAGTTCGCGTCCAAAGAACGTTTCTACCACCAATTCGAAGTAAACCAACAGAAATTGAATGTTATGTGCTCAAAGACTCAAGGCGTTGCCAAAAGACGATAAGAATTTAATTAGCTCGTACAGCCCGTCATTACTATGTCCAGGCGATTGCTTGTTGCAGCAATGGCACCTTTTCCTCTCTTTCCAAACCTTGCAATAGTTGCTTAGATTTTTCAACAACGCCTGTCAAGCTAGAGTTATCTAACCAAGAAAAGCGCAACCACCTTCACAAGGAAGTAATCTTAGAGCCGAGCGACAAAGTACTGGTACACCCAGACGCTTAATTCACGAAAGGAAAACATCGGAAAATTCAATCAATTAACTCGTGGCCTTCTAAAATTATTGAACGAATTCAAGATCATTCGTTTTGAAGTAGACTTATCATCGTGTACTCGTCGAATGGCTGAAACCGTTCAATAAAACGACTGTTGTAAAATGGAGAAATCACGATCCCAAGATGAACTGGATAGCAGTAGGGTCCAATTAGTTTACGTAAGGCTCGGCACGTTCTGGGGTGGCCTGTGTGGCTGGATTGCCACTATATTTAGCTAGATTAACTCCTAATCATTTTTTGTCGGTATACGCGGTATTCGCAAAACGATTGACTCTGTCCGACATAATCATGTTGAGAAAGCCGCACCAACATAGCATGTATAGGAAGGACTAAGAGATCTGTAAGACCTGAGGTACCTACCGTGTTCTGGCGTGGAAAAAAGTGTACTCGTTTCGAAAATCTATCGACTGCAAGGAGAACCATATGATTATTTGAAAATCTTTCAGGATTCCTGTTGGAGAATCTGAAGCAACCTCATTCCACCGTAACTCTGGGAATGGGAGTGCATGTGATGGTTTTTGTGTGTGTGAATGTGTTGCTTAATCAATTGGAAATTCACACATGTGGTTCATATATTCTCTCGCGCCTAGACATGACCATAAACATCTTGGTTCAATTTTAATCTCGTGGATGGATACCGAAGTGACAACCGGACAGTTGGAAAATCGTAAAAGGTCCTTGAGATTGATTGACTAACTTTTTCAAGTATGCAAATACGGCCTTGATACATTAGTACTTAGTTCGCTCCAACTGTGAAGTGGGCTCGGAAATTGTTTGGATAGTTTCCATTTTTTCCTATTTTTACACTGTGCCTAGTCAGTATGTTTTGTCTGGTCTTCCGTCAATCGTACTTGTCAGACTAGCACTGTACTGCACCAGACATATTTATCATATAACATTTTTAAACTCTCAGGGTCTAGTTCTTTCGAACTCAGTTCGAATCGGACCAGGGACGTACGTGATAATGGATCGGCTGCTACGTTCTCTGAGCCTTTTAGGTATAATAGCTTGAAGACATAAACTAAGACCGGCAAGCCAGGTGGCAATTCGTCGAGATTGTTCCTTCTTACTCTGAAGAGAAAGCAATGAGACATGGTCTTTTCCGAAAATGAAATGATGACCATGTAGTGAATATAAGAATGCTCAGGTGCCTGCCTGACAAACAAGTGTTCCAATTCTCTCGATGGATAGTTCTTTTGTGGGCTCTGACCGCATCCAGCACCTCTTTTTAACTTGTGTCTTCTCTAATACGGCGCCTCATCCTTCCATGCTAGGATCCGTTGTTAATCTGTAATGAATGAGATTGATAATGGAGCGAAACTCAATGCTTGCTTATTTCCTCCTGTTTCCTTCTTTGAGGAGAAGTTCACTAGTGGCGGGGCAATTTGTTTAAAGTTGGGCATGAACCTTTTTGAGAAGTCGCACATTCCTCAGAAGCGTTGTACGCTCTTGATCTTGTTTTTTACCTCCTTTTTCCTGATTGTATCGCATCACAACGGTTCAATTTAGCGTCGAGAAACTTGGCAGCCTTGGAATTCGACGGATTGTTGGCCGAACTTGCATTCGTATACTCTTGCAGTTAGCTTAGTACTGTATCTACTTGTTGCCAGCGTTATTCTTTTGCGTGACTGAAGATCAGAACGTCGTTTTAGTAGACTACTACGAAATCGAAATCCCGGAACAGATCGGACATATGTCTGGCGAAAGTTTTAGGTGCGTTAGCCAGCCTAAAAGGATTTTTTTGGTATTGATATATGCTGAAAGGTATGGCAAAACTGGTTGATTTCTTGTGTTCGAATCTCATCGGGAGATTTACTTCTACTTGCCATCCTCACAAGGCCGAAAGCAAGTCAACCGTACAGCCTTGAATGTCTTTCTATATTGTCATTAAGCACGCTTAATCGAGCAAGTGTGCTCGCCAAGCGCCTTATGCACCCTTTGTCTTGACTTGGAAAGTATATATAGAGAAGGAGTTTTTCAAAAAAAAAATGAAATCAGGTCCTACCCGGATTCGAACTGGGGTTGTTCGGATCAGAACCGAAAGTGATAACCACTACACTATAGGACCGTAATCTTCTGATGTTGATGTTAGCTAAAGGCTCGGTAGTTATGGAATTTGTAATAGTATAATATCCAGCGTACGCGTCTTATGTGCCATCACTGTTAGAAGAGTGGAAGTGTTGGAATAAGGTGATCTTGTTGGAACAAGATTCAACTATCATCCATCTATTACTATTTTATACGGTATTACGAGATGACACAAATTACAAGACCAGTAAAACAGGATCCAGGCTGTAAGCGAAAAATAATGGAAGCTAAAGCGCAAAGAATGATACTGTAATAGGATCAATGAGCGTAAATATATAAAAAAGTATAACATAAAAAAAACTATTTGTGATATTACGCAAAACTGTTATTTCCTTTTTGTGGATTCCTGAATGCATGAGGAAAATATCTAGTATAATCGGTATGAGAAATACTATAACATCGAATAAAAATGGAATCCCAAAAAAATGAATTGCAGTACTTTTTTTTTGTTGTTGTCTCGTATAGCCGTCGTTGTCGGAAAAGACTTTTTACTCGACAAGTTTGATCATTTATCTCATTCATTTTTTTTTTTCATACATATATATATACGTATGAATACATACAGTAGTATAAATAAAGGGTTAAAATAAATATTTAGACAGGAAAAATTACTTTTTATTCAACTTTTTGCTGTTTTGATTTTTTGAGTTCTACCACAATATGTATAAATACGACCATCAGGTTATTCACTCGTACTTCATCTTTGACAAAGGAGCATCAGGACCCAAGTAGGTACCAAAGACGTCGTCCCAGAACCAAGAGGTGACACCAAAGCCCAACTGGTAGTTTTTGTAGTGATGTTCCAAGTGATACTTCTTCAACTTACGCATAAAGGGAGGCAATTTAGAATGGTGAATAAAGTAATGACATTCGTCGTAACAAACGTAACCGAAAAGACCACCAGCGAAGCCAGCATAAGCCCAGTACAGTGGCAATAAAGCGAAAACTAGCTTGTAGAATGGAGCACACAGAATGACAAATAACGAGGGAGGCATCACCAAACGGTACCCGTCCATGGGTAAGTAATGGTGACAACCGTGTAGTAGAAAATGAGTAGCGAAGGCAATGTTACTTTCGGGCAGCCAATCGTCGAAATGGAACAGGAAACGATGCAGACTGTACTCGATCAAAGTCCAAACAAACATACCGACGCCGAACAGGAAGCACGCAAAGAGCGGGTTCATATTCTTCAAAGCGACACCCATGTGGTACACCACCACGGGCACCCACGCGACGGGGACGACCCACCAAGCAGTTTTGGTTAATGGCTCCAAGAAATTACCGAATAATGGAGCAGACCCCTTACCGTAATGCCTTGGCCTGTGGATTTGGTCGACGTAGAAGTCTCTCGTGAAGTCGCTACGTAGGATCTGCATCAACAAAGGCTTGTTCAAATCCAAAAACTTGTGTTTCTTGTAGTCACTTCCGTAGTCGGTGGCGATACTCAGCTTCTCCTCGGTAGGCAAGTCCTTCACAAAAGTAGTGGAGTCGAACTCGGTCCCGTCAGCAGACAGCTGTACTTCGACCTTATGGTTCTTGTTGGTCAGCAACCTCGTGGCCTCTTCGTCAGTAGCCAAGTAACCAACCAAGTATTCGTCCTCCAGGATTTCGTACGCGGATTCGCTGTGTTCATGTACATCGCTGTCTTTCATGACCTCCGTAATGTCCTTACCAGCATAGTCCAAGATGAACTCCTCACCACCGGGGTGCTCGCTCAAGAACTTGGTCACGTCATAAATCTTTCTGTTCTGATAGGTAACCCAGCAATCCTTAGCAGTGTTGTGTTCTCCTACCGTCTTCTTGGAAAACAGCTCCAGCGTCTTGGAAGTATTGGTCGACATCTTCGTAGCTCTGTTCTATCACTGTTCCTTACAGCTCCTCGCCTAAACAATAGGAAATAACCGAAAAACAATACAAACAATAGCGTCTATTGCTAAATATTATCTGTTCTTATACCGTTGTAAACTAAAATAAAAAAAATAACGGTAACCAGATGGCGCACGTCAGTAAATCCCCGCATAAACCCGTTATATTTCCGATATTATGCGGGCATTTCTTAGCAGGGGACCGGTTCCGCGGGTGAGACACCTTTTTTCCGACCCGCGAGCAACTTTTTACTAAAAGCTGGACGGTTCATAAGTGCAATTAATTGACTATTGTCCTCAGAGAGGTTTGTTGTTCGTTGCACCCTCGTATAAACTGTTGTGTTTGGGGAATTGCTTGCTGGAGTTGTACACATCTTGATGAGCTTGAACTCTTTTTTTTTTTTATATGTACGTGTGATGTGTATATGTCTATGTATGCAGCGCGCCGAAGCCCTCTCAAAGCTGTTGCTGTTGCTGTTGCTGTTGCTGTTCCTTGTCGTGACCCGCCTGCTCCATGTAAAGGGTGTGGTTGACAAGGTTCAGGTAGGCGTACATGAAGTTACTCAGTAGGACCTGCTCGCGCAGCTCTCTCTTCGAGTTACTTAGCTTCAAGTGGCTCAGCCTGTAAATGGCCCTTTCGACATTGATGGGCAGGCGGTGGTCAAACATGACGACCGTGGAGACTGTCAGCAGAGGCAGCGGGAACCCAAAGGCACTGTCCGTGAACTGGACCGGGGCGTTTGGTTTCTCGGACTTCTTGACATCTGCGAAGGTCAACTTTCTTGGGGGTAACACAGATGTATGTCTCAAAGCTGGAGCCGCTGGAGCCGCTGGAGCCGCTGGAGCCGCTGGAGTCGCCGCTGCTTGGTCTTTCTGCTCACGGTCCTTCTGCTCACGGTCCTTCTGATCATGGTCCATTTTTTTCTGGACATGTTTGGGGTGCTTTCCGCTCGAGAGGTTAGCCGTATTGCTCCTCTTCTCCTTGTTCTTCTTCTTGGTGTCCGCTTCTTCGCAGTCTCTTGAGTTGCTCTTGGTGCTACTTACGCTGATGGCAGGCTGTAGCTTGGGCAAACTCTCGGTGTCGCTTTCTTCGTTGTTCGCCTCTTCCAGTTGAGTGACCTCGCCCTTCAGTTGCAACTGTAGTGGCTGCGGTTGCGGCTTCTGTGGCTGCAGTTGCGGCTGGGGCTGTATTTGCGATTGCATTTGCATTTGCGATTGCATTTGCATTTGCGATTGCATTTGCATTTGCGTGTCGCTAGTGCCCTTCATGCTTACTTCTTGGGAACCGCGACGGCCCTGATGATGGCGGTGGTGGTGAGGGCGATTGTGTAACACAATAGGTTCTGTAGGCTCCCTCCCATTTTTGCTGGATAGTTTCTTCAGTTTCGTCTCAGGACCATGCGCAGTGTCATTATCTGGTGTTGATGATGGCGGCAATGGCGACGCTTCATGCTTGTGATGCGGTTTCCTCCGGAATAAATTGGCGAACGTTTTCTCGATTTTCTGTCTTGTTTGCGATGAGGACGTGGATGCATTGACATTGTTCGCTTCCTCTTTGTTCAGCGCCTCGGTCTTCTCAGCGCCATTGAATATCGAAATGTGATGTTTCTTGGAATTGTCGCGCTCCATTCTTTGCGAATCCACATCTTCGTCACCTTCATCATCCCCTTGGTTTTCTCCATTATCCTCCTCCTTGTTCATCTTATTGTTTAACCATGTCCATCCATTTCTTCGGCGATGGCGTTTGGTCTCCTTGCTATCTTCTGTGATGCCTGACACTATTGTACCCGTTGGTTCTCCTTGTGGTTCTAATTCTTGTTCAACTGCGTCGTCTTCAACCTTACCACCTTCCAGCGCTTTGCTTTTTACTATTTCCATTTCCTTTTCCCAGTCGCCGGTAGATTGTGTGTAATGGTCATATATGTCTTGAAAATCACCGATGGACCCAGGTGAACTCATAGGGTCAGACTCGTCTTCTTCTTGTTTGAAAGGCGATTTGGGTGAGTTTATCCCGATTTCTATAGTATTCTCAGCCAAATGCAAACGGCTCACGTCCTCATTTTTTGTCTCTTCCAATACCGGCTCTTCCTCCTGCTCCTCCGTGTGTGACCTGATCCTGTAAGTATTAAATCTGCTTCTTTTCAGTGATGATCTTTCAGGCCAAGTTGAGTCATTGTTAATTGGCATATTAGAGGCATATTCAACGTCATCCGGAGTTTCGTTTTGTGGGCCGGTAACTTTAGCATTCTCTTCTTTATAATCAACCTTTGGATCTTTAGACCTTGGTTCATCTCCTTTATCTGAATATGAACCGGCCATATTAAGTGTTCTAGCTAATGTTATGGCATCATCATCTGTCAGCCCCGCACTATTTGAAATCTTTGTCAGTTCTTCAGTAATATCTCTTAATGATATTGGTCTCTCTCTTATCCTGGAAGTTCTTTCCTTCGGTTTATTTACAGTCGTGAAATCGTCATCTCCTTGACCAATGTCGTCTTCACTATCATCAAATTCCGTATATGACCTTCGCAACGTTGAAGGTCTTCGTATCAATGACGCATTCCCATGCCTTGGCATGCCCTTGTTTACATTAACCACATTTAAATTCTCCTTATTGCCATATGATTCCGTTTCTCCGGGCGCCTCATCGCCTTCATTATCATTATTGTCATTATTATCGTCATTATCACTTAGTCGTATATTCTGTAAAGTATCCTGAACAAGCTCTAGGTAATTATCGGGCTTAACGTTAGGGTGTTGATTAGCAGGGACCCATAATAAGTTGTTTTTTAGTGCATTAGCATTCAATTTTCTTGACGGTGAATGAACGAATTTTTTATGACCTGTATAGTAGCCTTGTCTACTCTTTTCATCGGATTCTGTTTCTGTACTACTTTGCACATGCAGCTTTTCTAATGGCGTTGGATCGCTATATCGCGTATTATTCATGCTTCTTGTGACATGCGGTGCTGACGTAGAACTAGAAGTCGCCCCGGACCATGACCTTCTCCCGTTAGATTCGCCACCAAATTTTATATCTAGTTCTGGGTCAATTAACAGGTCCATGGACCCGATCGATAATCTCTTAAGGTTCTTTACGCTTCGAATTTCATTATCAAGGGACTGTGCAGCGATCAAAACTTCTGACTTCCGTTTGTCTCTTTGACTAGCTGCCGCCCTGTTATTTGATGTGGTACGCAAAATGCTCTCGTTGGTTGTATTGGACATGATAATAGAAAAGTTAAACCTTTTTTAAATAGAGAATATGCAACTCACAAAGCAAACCAGAATTAAGACCTTAATTTTAATAGACTGAAAAAAAGACTGAAACAAAATGGATAAAACTTCGAAACCTGTTGAGCTACCTTCTCTCTACCCTCAGATTTATTTGTATCAGCCGTTGCCAACACCAATGCTTCGTTAGTAGGTCCCCAATACGAGTTATATATCCTTTAGAGTGCTTTAAATTCTTTCATCAAAACACCAAAACTTGATTTTTTTCACTCTGCCGAAACAAAAGCCCGATCGCTCGATGGGATGTATAATAACAGTAATGAAAATGCGGTATATGATACAAGAAAATTTGAACGGTATATAGGTATGTAGAACGACTAAAGTGTTACTCTATAACCGGGAGTCCCTACCAGACTTTTCAAACTATCCTTCAAGGATATGAGTCCAATGAGCAACAGGGCGAAGTAGCATTTGTTCCAGATTGAGACCAATTTGGAAATGAGCCCAGTTTTCTTGTCTACTACAGTAAAATGCAAATTCAATCTTGATGGGCCAGGGAATCCCATGAGGTTGCATAGGGCATGTAGGACAATACAGCACCATAGGTTTCCGCCCGTTCTCACAAATACAAACTTGGTCAGACCACCAAAGAGTGTTGTGTACTGGATTTGGAAGCATGTGGTCAGTAAAATAGACACAGTTGTCATGGAACCTTCCTGAAATTGCTCGTATGCATGATGTGCGTGTGCGAGTCCAAAAAATAGCGATGGCTGCCAATATAATTGTTGATAGCTTAGCTGTGAATGTGGTATTAGATTTAGATAGGTTGTTAAGAGCATTGAGGTATAAAATATTTCTTCAGTTATCGGTGCAAATATAAAATTTCTGAAACTCCAAATATTTAGAAATTCATGGTAAAAATCCTCTAGTATGGAACTTTTTGGGGTTAATAGATGATATAATACAAAATCTAGCACGGGGCCACAGTATAAAGTCACGATCAATATAACGCATTTGCCCAGATCCTTTACGAACTGACCGAACTGCCAATGGTTTGGTATTGCAGTGTAATAACCGGGGATAATACCCAAATCGAAAAAAGCATCTTTGAAACTTATAGGTGATGTGGTACTCGATAATTGAGATTGTAAAAACGGTACAAAAAGTAGATTGAAAACTAGCAAAATTGTCAGCTTTTGCATGCGAGATTTTATGGTTCGAGGATTATCTCGTTTGGACCGTTCCGGTTGCGAAGTTGCGTATAATGGTAGCACATATGATATGGAAATATACAAAAGTACCAAAAACGTTGGTAGTGGCAGCATTGTGGTTGTGGTTATCTTTATATTGTTTTAATAGTTCAATGCATCATTTGTTTGTTTATTTTTTCCTAAATTTTCTATGTTTTGTTCTTCAAAACTCAAAAATGAAAACTTTTAAAAAAATGGATTTAAGAACGACTAAGAGTTTTAACTAGAAGCGAAAAATGAACAGACAAACAGAGAAGGAATGTGTTAATAAGGGAATGTCAGTTAGAAGAATTTTATTAATGATTGTACGTAATACAAAAGAGTGCGATACACACGTGCATCTGTATACAATTATAAGTATATCAAATTTATATGAAAAGTAACGAACGGTTCCTTTTTTGTTTTTATAGTTTGATTTATTTTATCTTGTCACTTGCCTAACAGAAATAGGGATATCGATCATGGCTACACCAAGATGGTTTTCAAATTTAATCATTACTCGAACACAATAGAACCTACAGCATAAGCAACTTTCAAAAGTTGGAATTAAAGTTTCTTTGATATCTTTATTAAATTCCAGGTTCACGTTAATGTCTCTTTTATACTGCAAAGGAGAAATTTTAACCCACTTATGGATGATTTGGTCGGTAAATTTCAAAGAAGTAGACGAGTTGTTGCTTGGCAAGAATAAACTACTCTTAGATGAAGATGTTACCGGCGTTAAAGATGCGGAATTGGGTGACGATGAAAAACCATTATGCGATATCGAGTCCTCGGATGATACGTGTTTCGGATATTGCTTCAAAGTGTTTATTTGTTTTTTGAAAATGTTTGATAAATTATGAACGTTAACATTCAGGTTACAAATACTTTCAATATCATTAAACAGCTGTGACGTAACGAAATCGGTAAATTTCAATTCCGTAAGCCTGCCGTTCCCTCTACTCATGTTGTATAACTCGTTTAACTTGAGAAAATTTTTATTGAATGTGGTTTCGTATTCACAAACTTTTGAATGAAAATCGTCATACAACGCTTTGATGCCTGTGAGTTTGTCTTTGTTCATCAATAATTCGGAGTTGAATTTAATCGGAATAGAATTATCAGATTTGGCAGTTATGCATATCAGTTCTGTGGTGATTGAATGAATTTCTGGGGGGTCGTGAGGTAAACTATTATCAGATTCGATACAGGTTAGTTGTAAATCAATCTTCTCCAGTGGTCTTTTAACATCTTCAGGAATCAACTCGGATAATCTTTCCCAGTTCTCTTGGTCCTGCTTACTCTTGGATTCAAAAACATTCGTCTTCCTTAGTAGCGAGGGTGACCAGTATGGCAAACCTTGTCTAGGAACCTTGGCCTTTACCAGTATTAACCCAGTCCTTTCGTTATTACTTGTCAGGTCATGTTTATTCTTTGAAGTACTCGAAGAGGTGGAAGTTGAGCTGGAATTGCCATTTAAAAAATGTGAGAAATTTAAAAACGATGTGGAATTGGATTTGCTTTTCAGTTTATACTTCAGTTCACTTTCAACAAAGGAACCCCAATTTCTGGCAGGATCAGCGAGATAGCCACTACTTCCCGTACGGTTATTATCCGTGTCGTGACCTAGTTTCAAATCGGTGTAATTGACCAAGTAGTCATTTCTATTCTTGATATGCAATTGGTCTAACTTCCTTTGCAATATTTCCTGAGAATTTAATCCTATAAACTCATCAATGCTGCCACTCAAATCTGAACCGTGCATATCGTGGTTTGTTATAGGTTCATTCTTCTCTAATCTTTCAAATACTTTCTTCAGGGCCTCCAGTCTCTCTTGCACCAGCCTCGTAAGATCGTTCAACTGATTCATGGTGGTTCTTTCCCCGACGACATTGGCGTCAAACCCAAAGGGAATGACCCTTAGATTGTATTCTCTCTCCTTCATGATGTATAGTTTAGAGGTCTTTTGGTCCTTGCCCACGATCCTTGCATCGATAGTGTAGTTGATTGAAAGATTATCATCAGACATATCGTTAGTCAAGATTGGGGAACCCTTGGTACCCAAATGTCCGCACCCGAGGACGCCATTGACCTTGACTCCAGAGTATTTGCAATTATTTCTATATTTATCAATACCGAAACTGGGAGGCAACAAACAATGGGAGAAATGCTCCTGTTTACAAGTGACGTCTAGCAGTTGCAGTGGTAGTTTAAAGATGAAAAATTTCTTGTACTTGACGCCTGGTTCTAAGACCCGGCTATTGTTTAGCCCAAACACGGAATCATCGTAGTCTACGTCTGACGGGATGAAGTCTACACCGGATCCCAACGCAATCTTTGAGTATGACCAAGAAGCACTCAAGTCGACCATCCGTAAAAATCTCTTGATGGTTCTTTTCCCCTTGACCTTATCAATTATGGAAATGTAAGATTCCAAAGTGACATAGAACATTTCGAACTTCAAGCTCGTTTGCGACTTGTTTTCAATGGTGATGAAACCATGAATCAAATCACCCGATGTATACTCTTTCAAGATGGATTCCTCCTCCGGCTTCATGTGTGGAATAGGCGCATGCTTCGTCGTCTTTATGCAGATTTCGATCGGCGTGGACATCTTCGGTAAAGTGTACAATTTATCGATGAAAATGCTGTCTGCCTCATTCAGGTCGTCGAGTATGGGAGCCGCATCCAACAAATCTTCGTCAACGGCGGTGGACTGCTGTGCCGCAATGCTGTGGTGTTCTGTTCGTAAAGGAATCAAGTTTTCCAAATTCGATGTGGACAATGAAGGTGTGGCACCCAATGCATCAGCGGACAACGTTTGATGCGAGAGATCTGTGCTCGAGGCCGCACCGCTAGTTGTAGGGGCATTGCTGGCCTCCTGGTATGAAGGTGGGAAGTCGTGTCGGTCCGGGTCGACGTTCCCCTGAGGGATGTGTCTATGCAAGGCGTTGTACATCTCAAAGGAGGGCAAAACGTCCACAACGTTGTTAATGTCTCCATCCGTCCAGGACCTCCCAGCATTAACGGGCGTGGCGTTTGCCGTAGACCTCCTCAGCGGAGAACAGTTCATAGTAGTAGCGGCACCAGCGGCTGGATTAGCCTGCGAATGCGAGTGCGCCAGCTCTGGACGTCTCAACCCGAGAATCCCCGTCGCAGACGCGCTTCTAATCCATGATTTTGGAGATTGCAGCGACGGCGACCTTGAGCTATCTTTGGCAGCGTTCTGTTTCTGCCTGCCACGACCTCTTGTGCCTGCACTACCATTTCCAGTTGCCATCGTGCTTGAAGTGGAATCTGACCGTTGAGGACGCAGCAGGGGCCTCCTCTTTGGCGGAACCCCGGGCTCGTTCGAATCCTTGACCATGTGGCGTACGATATACCTGTCAATACACACTAGCAGCGTCTTGTCCGTCCCCCTTGCAACCCACCTCTCCCAGTCACTACTGGCTCGCTCTTCATTGCTGATTTTATCAAGGCTCGAACAGCGTCTGGAAGCGGGTTACTTCCCGCCAAAAGGGAAGAAACAATTTAAAGCCAGTTTTGATTTCAGGCCACTGGTGGACAAGAGACAAGCAAGAAGAAGTAAGGACACCAGAATACTACTAGCACGGTGATGTCGTTGAATGTATATGTAAAGTCTGGACAAGACAAGTGGGAGGTGAGCGTGGCGCCCGAGAGCACGGTGTTGCAGTTCAAGGAGGCGATAAGCGAGGCGAACGGGATCCCGGTGGCAAATCAGAGACTAATCTACTCCGGGAAAATTTTGAAGGACGACCAGACCGTCGAGTCGTACCATATCCAGGACGGACACAGCGTCCACCTGGTTAAGTCGCAGCCCAGGCCACAGGCCGGCGCTGCAACGGGTGCAGGTGGAGACGCAGGTGCAAGCGCAACAAATGCCAGTGTAAGTGCTACTCCGAACATGTCATCGGGACAGAGTGCAGGCTTCAACCCATTGGCCGACCTGACCAGTGCCAGGTATGCTGGCTACTTGAACATGCCTTCTGCAGACATGTTCGGCCCGGACGGCGGTGCGTTGAACAACGACTCCAACAACCAGGACGAGCTCTTGAGGATGATGGACAATCCGATCTTCCAGTCGCAGATGAATGAAATGCTGAGCAACCCGCAGATGCTGGACTTCATGATTCAGTCCAATCCGCAATTGCAGGCCATGGGCCCACAGGCTAGACAGATGCTGCAGAGCCCTATGTTCAGGCAAATGCTCACCAACCCGGACATGATCAGACAGAGCATGCAGTTCGCAAGAATGATGGACCCGAACGCTGCCAACGGATCTGCTGGCGGCGCAGCCTCTGCGTTCCCTGCCCCCGGCGGGGACGCTCCAGAGGAGACCACCGACACGGACGCTGCTCCATCGTCTAACGCAGGGGCCAACGCCGCAGCAAACCCGTTTGCGTCCCTTCTCAACCCTGCATTGAATCCTTTCGCCAACGCAGGCAACTCTGCGGCGGCCACAGGGATGCCCGCCTTCGACCCTGCGCTGCTAGCGTCCATGTTCCAGCCACAGCAAGCCGCCGCACAAGCGCCCCAACCAGAGGATACAAGACCGCCGGAGGAGCGCTACGAGCAGCAATTGAGACAATTGAATGACATGGGCTTCTTCGATTTCGATAGAAACGTCGCGGCTCTCAGAAGAAGCGGCGGCTCCGTCCAGGGTGCCCTCGATTCCCTACTGAACGGCGACGTCTAAGCCCGCACCTCAAAAACCACCACCTACACACCTCTATCCGATCCTACCGGCGTATCTAATCTACGTATTACATATATCCATCAATAATATTTCAATATCATATAGTATAATATTAACACTTTGAAAAAACGCGCCCTTGCGAAAAAAGAAAATTTTTTTTTTTTACCTGCAGTATAAACATACAATGCACGTAACTATCCATCCCGGTCAATCACCCCCCCTTCTTCCCTTTAGTTCGCGTCAAGGGTTCTAAATTCAGCCATTATAGCGGTATTTGCATCGACTGTGCATACATAAGCAACAGCAGATCATGACCACGCAGATAAGGTCTCCCGAAGGCTTGCCGTATCCGATTCAGATCGATAAACTCATCCCCAGCGTAGGCTCATTTCTTCAAGAGGGGGACAGATTGCTCGTTTATAAGTTTTGGTATCTGGTGGAAAGGCCCTCAGATGCTGGTGATGATGACAACGACCACGACTCTTCTCCCGGCGGCGGCGGCGGTAGTGTGTCTCCGCCAACTAAACAACTGCGTGAATCGATAGAGTTCTTCGAATCTCCCTACGAGGGCGATTTGATCAGTTGGAACGTAGACGTGGGTGACGAAATAGCCACTGCTAACCAAGTTATCTGCGAAATCAAAAGACCTTGCAACCACGATATCGTATATGGTGGTCTGTGCACTCAATGTGGGAAAGAAGTCTCCGCAGATGCGTTCGATGGTGTGCCATTGGACGTTGTGGGGGACATGGACTTACAGATTAGCGAAACCGAGGCCCTCAGAACGGGGAGAGCCTTGAAGGAGCATTTACGACGGGACAAGAAATTGATCTTGGTCGTGGATTTAGACCAAACCATCATCCACTGTGGTGTAGATCCTACCATCGCCGAGTGGAAAAACGACCCTAATAATCCAAATTTTGAAACGTTAAGGGACGTTAAGAGTTTCACCTTGGATGAGGAATTAGTATTACCGCTCATGTATATGACTGAAGACGGCTCTGTATCCAAGCCGCCCCCAGTAAGAAAATGTTGGTACTATGTTAAAGTAAGGCCTGGCTTGAAAGAATTTTTTGCTAAAGTGGCCCCTCTTTTCGAAATGCATATCTACACAATGGCCACACGGGCTTATGCCTTACAAATTGCCAAGATCGTGGACCCCACGGGTGAACTGTTTGGTGATAGAATTCTATCGCGTGATGAAAATGGGTCGCTAACTACAAAATCATTAGCTAAACTGTTCCCTACTGATCAATCAATGGTAGTGGTTATTGACGACAGAGGTGATGTCTGGAATTGGTGTCCAAATCTGATTAAAGTTGTCCCTTATAATTTCTTTGTAGGTGTGGGTGATATCAATTCTAATTTCTTACCCAAGCAGTCCACTGGAATGCTTCAACTAGGAAGGAAAACGAGACAAAAGAGTCAAGAATCTCAGGAATTGATAACAGACATTATGGATAACGAAAAAAAATTACAAGAAAAAATAGATAAAGAGGTCAAACGCCAAGAAGAACAACTAAACCATCAATTGGCCACTGCAGAGGAACCTTCTGCGAATGAATCCAAGGAAGAATTGACTAAGAAACTAGAATACTCAGCATCATTGGAAGTCCAACAACAAAACCGACCCTTGGCTAAACTACAAAAACATTTGCATGATCAAAAACTACTTGTCGACGACGACGACGAACTACATTACCTGATGAGTACATTGCTAAACATTCACAAAACTTACTATCAAATGCTATCACAACCAAATGAACTAGAACCAAATCTAATGGAAATCATACCAAGTTTAAAGCAAAAAGTCTTTCAAGATTGCTATTTTGTCTTTTCAGGTTTAATACCCCTAGGAACCGACATACAAAGGTCGGATATCGTAATATGGACAAGCACGTTTGGCGCGATTTCTACCTCTGACATAAATTACCTAACAACACATTTAATCACTAAAAACCCCGGTACTTACAAGGCACGTCTGGCGAAAAAATTCAACCCAGAGATCAAAGTTGTCCATCCAGATTGGATATTCGAATGTCTGGTGAACTGGAAGAAAGTGGATGAAAAGCCATACACTTTGATTGTGGATAGCCCCATTTCTGACGACGAATTACAAAGTTTCCAAAAACAATTACAAAAGAGACAAGAATATCTTGATCAGCATCAAGAACAACAGCATATGTTGATGCCGCAGGAAAATATAAATCTATTCGCTGCCGGTACATCATGGCTGAACGACGACGACGACGAAGATATTCCGGATACAGCCAGCGATGACGACGACGATAATGACCACAACAGTGAAAGTGATGATGAAAAGGACTCAGGAGACATTGACAGAAAGAGAAGTATCGAGGATGGTCATGATGAAGCACCGCAGAAAAAGACCAAGGCAGAACATTCACAGGAAGACGGTCCTGCACAACATGAAGAAGAGGGAGAAAATAACGAAGATAGCGACTCACAGTTGGAGGAAGAGTTAATGGGTATGCTGGATGACTAGCCGGAACAAGCCAGACTGTATACATCTTTACAGTTCCCTCTCTGTTCTTTATACATTTGTAATTGTTAATAATATACGTTTTAACCAATCAATGAATAGCAATAGCACTGATTTTCTGCTCAAATTTTGTCATCTTCCTCTTTTTTTTTTTTTTTCCTTACAGTGCATTATTTTTCTTTTGTTCTTGCGAGTATAATAGGGTCCTTTTCTCCGCCCCCAAATCCTTGACATGTTCTCGAGCAGTGAGTTACATAAGGCCAAGAAATGTCTCAGCAACTTCTAGAAACCGTCCCGTCTGACCTGAAAGGTCCCATATCTTTATGGTTTAATCAAGACCGTAACCCAGAAACTATAGAAGAAGTCACTGAACTTTGCAAAAACTCCGACTGGGATGAATTACATAAGAGATTCGACACCAGAATTCAATTTGGTACTGCTGGTTTAAGATCAGAAATGCAAGCCGGGTTTAGTAGGATGAACACTTTAGTGATTATACAAGCTACTCAGGGACTGGCCACCTATATAAGACAACAGTTCCCAGACAATTTAGTGGTAGTAGTGGGACACGATCATAGATTTCATTCTAAGGAGTTTGCTAGAACCACAGCAACTGCATTTCTTTTGAAAGGATTCAAAGTACACTACTTAAACCCTGACCACGAATTTGTTCATACACCCTTAGTTCCCTTTGCGGTAGATAAGTTGAAGGCCTCCGTGGGTGTAATGATAACAGCGAGCCATAATCCAAAGATGGATAATGGATATAAAGTATACTATTCAAATGGGTGCCAAATTATTCCACCACATGATCATGCCATTTCGGATTCCATTGTCATGAATTTAGAGCCATGGGCCAATGTCTGGGATTTTTCTGATGTTTTGAACAAGGGTCTCAAACAGGGGAAATTGATGTATTCTAGAGAAGAAATGTTGAAGTTATATTTAAAAGAACTGTCTAAAACTTTAGTGGAGACCAACCCACTAAAGCTTGAACTAAAGGCTAAACCATGGTTTGTGTACACTCCAATGCATGGGGTTGGCTTTGACATTTTCAATACCATTGTGAAAAAGACAATGTCGCTAGTGGAAGGTAAAGACTACCTATGTGTTCCTGAGCAACAAAATCCAGATCCTTCTTTCCCAACTGTCGGGTTTCCTAACCCTGAAGAGAAAGGTGCTTTGGATATCGGTATACGGTTAGCAGAAGAACATGATATTAATTTACTTGTCGCAAACGATCCTGATGCTGATAGATTTTCTATTGCCGTCAAAGATAAACAGTCAAGTAAATGGCGGCAACTAACAGGTAATGAGATTGGTTTCTTATTTGCATTCTTTGAATTTCAAAGATATAAGAATATGGACGAGGAATTTCAACGGAGCCATCCATTGGCTATGTTAAGTTCAACAGTGTCTTCACAAATGATCAAGAAAATGGCAGAGGTAGAAGGCTTTCTTTACGAAGATACACTAACCGGATTCAAGTGGATTGGAAACCGTGCAATTATTTTGGAAAAGGAAGGGTATTATGTTCCGTTTGGTTTTGAAGAAGCAATAGGTTACATGTTTCCAGCAATGGTGCATGATAAAGATGGTATTAGCGCTGCTGTTGTTCTTTTGCAAGCTTATTGTAAATGGAAGATTGATTCTAACCTAGACCCCATAGATATCTTGGAAAATGGATTTCAAAAGTATGGCGTATTTAAAGAGTACAATGGCTATTATATTGTTCCAAGCCCACTTGTCACAAATGAAATATTTGAATACATAAGAAACGTCTACACCCCTAAGGGCGTATCATATCCTCCATCTATCGGTGAAGAAATCGAAGTAGTTTACTATCGAGACTTAACCACTGGATATCAATCTGATACTCCCGATCATAAACCTGTTCTGCCAGTGGATCCAACATCTCAAATGATAACATTATCTGGAAAACCAAGTGACGGTAATGGAAATGAGCACATTCGTTTCACTATTCGTGGGTCAGGAACGGAACCAAAACTTAAGGTCTACATTGAAGCTTGTGCCAATAACGAAGAGAGGGCTTCTTACTTGGCGAAATTAACATGGGAAGTATTAAGACGTGAGTGGTTTAGACCGGAGATAATGAATATAACCACTGATTTTTGAAGCTGTCCCATTTATACCGGGGCCTATATACAATTACTAAGGAATATACCGTTTTATTCGATGTTTATTACTATACCTATATTATTATAAATTTAACTCATTTCTGATATAACGCTATCCTTTTGGCGAGCTCTGCGATTATTCCAGAAGGTTTCAAGCATGTAAGTGAAACTAATCAAAACACCTAGGGAAGCTAGCCCAACACCTAGATATATGGCACCTCGATAACCTTTCAACAAATCCTTACCATTTTTATTGATCTGGTGTTCTACAGTAGCTCCCATACCTAAGCAGAGAGACGCTGAATAATTAATAACCGTGTTTACTAACGATCCGGCCATACCTTGGTATTCCATTGGGAGCCCATCACTTAATATAATTGACGAAGCAGGGAACGACAAGTCCATGCCAAAGCACAAGATAGCCTGCATTCCAAAGTTCAATTTCCAGAAGCTTTGTTTTACGGGCAGCACACTAAACATTATTGAACCAACGTCAAATGCCACCAAAGCAAAGCATAACAAGAAGGCAGGTCCTACTCTCTTGATGGACAAAGCAACCATGAATGCAGCGATCGTACCGAAAATCACGAAAACGAAATACGTACCACCGGTCCATACGGGACTATAATGCCTCAAGTTGAGTTGAAAGGACATATAATAGAATGTCCAAATGCCGAATGACCCCCATCCCAAAAATACGGCCAATAAAATCATAATCATATGACGGTTCTTTGTAACCGCATGTGGTAGAAGAGGAACTTTGGCGTACTTGACCTCGTAGACAAAAAAAGCAACGAGAAAGAATACCGATATTATTAAAAGAGCGATAATATAAGCTGTGCCCCAACCTGCTGTTGGAGCTTGATTCCAAACGAAGTTGAACAGGATCAATCCAATAACAGCAAGAACGGAGCCAGCCCAATCCATCGAAAAGCCATGAACGTTTGTTGGTATATTATCTGGAATAGAATACCAAGCTAAAATCATATTAAGAAAAAATGCAATTGAGAAGGCATAAAACACCCAAGGCCACTGTTCAGGGTCTTTATTAACAATTAGTCCTCCGAACAATCCACCAAACATACCCCCTGCGGGAGCACACGCGCCAATGAAACTAATGACAAGGTTTTTCCTCGTTGAACCAACTTTATAAACATGACCAACCAGTCCCATAACATTTGGTAAGATGAAGGCAATTCCCAGCCCTTGAAACGCACGACATGTAATGAAAAATGCATCGTTATTGGAATACTTAGAAAGGCCACAAATTAATGACCAAACGATTATGGTAACATAACCAATCATCAGCATTTTCTTTAATCCATAAATATCACCTAATCTCCCACTTATAAGGATAAATGATCCAGCAACCAAGGGGAACGATGCCATTAACCATGCCTGCTTGTCCGACTCTGAATTGAAGGACTTTGACAGAACATTCATTATGGTAAGAGCATGCGTCTGGCCTGCTTGATTCAGCAGTTGTGCTAACATACATGTGACTATAAACATTAGTTCCCTCCCGAAAGAACTGAAATATGTTGGGTCTTGCCATGGTGAGTCATTTGACACTTGGATTGATTTGTTCGAGGAAGCGACTGTTGTCACGCCTTCATCTTCTGAGGAAACTACTACTCTGTCCTCTGCTTTCATCGAGATTTTGTCAATTACCGGCGAGTCCGTACTCTGTACGCTCATCTTCTCTTTGAAGATTGGATGCATTTCTATGAACTCAATGGACTTTTGTTGTATAACTTAGTGATGCATTGTACTGATTGAAAGCTTAACAAGAGTTGCAATATGTAATTTCACTGCCTTATATATGAGTTTTATGCTAGTTGCACCTCCTTTACTATCTACTCAAAAAGACTAGGAAAAAAGACCTGGCTCGTAACCATAGCAATGGCTTCGCCAGATGTTTGTCATGAGGTCGTTATCTCACTACCTTTTCGGTAAAAGCAAAGCAAATTTACGCGTTCTACGGGATGTTGTGTGCAAAAGAAAAAAGAAAAAAATTTCTCGAGGAGTATACGAACCACGTTTTTGGCGTCGCATTTATAATCGCTGGCGCTATTACGCGCACCCTTGTTGCCTTAATTTTCCTTTTCTTGCAGACTCCGCGCTCTCACATGATGCTCCTACGGAAAAAAAAGTTTGTATGGTCAGGTAACCATAGAAACTGCTGATAAATTTCCGATTATGAACTATTCCTCGATTAAAAAAAAACTCACTTGAAATACGCACTCTCAATCCATTTATTTTTGAAGTCCCTTTGATTATCGTTCCTTTCAGGTAATAAATCCAGATATCTTTAGACAACCGTACTCTATGAAACCGTATCTGAATATATTAACTGTTTATGTACATTACATTTACATATTCCGTATATGTATATAGAACAATCAAAACTACTACCTGGCGTTTTGCCATTGAAATAAGTCTGGTAGATTATCCGTATTGGAACCTACGTCACCGGGACTTTTTGGGTGATCTGTACCGTAACGATGCTTCGGTGGGCGTCTTGGGCCACGGTGGGATGTGGAGGAGCTTGACGACGTTCTTTTCATTCTAAAAAGTGTGGAAGGTGTATCTGATTGCTCGCTCTTTGCATTCTTTGAATTCTTCCGAGAATTGCCACTGCTTTTTGAATGATTACCAGACGATAAGGATCTTTGGTTGCTGGTGGTTCTAGGACTTATTGATGATATAATTCCTTGGCTTAAAATTGTATCAGTGGGGTTCAATACTTCCCTGGCATTTGAATGCGATCGACCCGAGTCATCATTAAACGTTGGATCCAATATTATGCTGTTTTTACTCCGATTTGATGTTGTAGATGTTGTGTTAGTATTTGAAATATCCGGCGTATCCACTAATAAAGGAGCCAACCCAAGTGATCCGTCTACTATGTAATCATAGTCTACCCCAGAATAATTAACATTTGTCATGAAATTGTTGAAGTTGCCAAAATCGTTGATATCACAATTATCCATGCCATTCTTTTTGTTTCCAGTGATACTGCTTCGACTCGTATTGCTAGCAGAGGAAGTTGGATTGAAATTTGAGCTAACATTGGCGGCCGCTTTGTTGGCTGGATCATGCCTTGAAGAGTCATTCTGATAAAGAAAGTTGTTGATACTGATATTGGAGAAAGAATTATCATTATTTAACAGTCTCATTAACTTTGTCAGACTATAATTGTTCTTGTTATTGAAAATCGGATTGGTCTTTTCCATACTAGTATCTCTCCCTGTTGGTTGTAACTGATCATTGGCTAAAAACTCGGAATTTTGTTTAGTAGCGGAACTTGAAGTTTCTAGTTTAGAGTCCAAGCTATCTTTCATTAGATCTAAATTACTTGGTAGGCTAAATATTGAATTTTTGTCCACGAACTTGTTATCATCTACGTTTTGGTTTGTGTTACCTGCTTGTAAAAACGGAGCCATATTCAAAAAACTCAAGTTTCCAATATTGGTATCTGCCGTATCCATAGAAGTTTTATTACCATCATTTTTGTCATAATTATTAGTGTCCGCAAAATTCAACCCCTCGGGATTAGCAAACAATGCAGTAAGGTCTGTATTACTAAATGAGAAAGGAAACAAATTGCTAGTGGACATATTTTTCTTGCTATCCTGCTGAAACTTTGATCCGTTTTGATTTTTACACATATTATCATCATCTATGCTTTGACTAATACTTTTTTTATGCTTCAACCTCTTGTTCACGTTGTGTGCATTCGCTGTTGATGGCTTATCCATGTCTGTGTTCCCGTTATTAGTGTCATCTCCATAAAGATATTCATTTTCAGGATTTTCTCTTTTCACAATAGAATTCCTTGATCCATTTTCTGGACTATTCTTAGATTGAGAAGAGAAAAGTGGTTCCGAAGATGTAGTTGTAGTTGGAGGCAACCCCATCAATCTATTATAGTAATTTAGTTTTTTTTCCAGAAACTTATCTAATCTTTCCACTTTTACATTAGGAGCTTTTAAAAGTAAATTGATGGTCATGTCAAACAACTTTAGTGTATGCCAAGAGGCAACCCCGGGCAAATCAAGAAGCCTGTCATTTTCAATGTCTTTTATAGTATCCAAAAGGAGGTTCTTGTTATCTAAAAATAACGCACCACCTTTAGTATATTCTAAAGACCCCCTAGCACATAACAACGAGAATCTAATTAAAGTTCTTGAAACGTCCAAAGGCAACGGTAGGTACACCGAATTAATAGATTGGAAAAGTGTAAGCGTCGCATTTGTCGCTTGTTGCAAAATGATGTATGAAGATGATGTTCTTATGGCAGGGGATGTCATATCTACATCCACTACTGAGTGATCTTGGTTATTAATACTTTTAGTATCATTATTGAACATTGAATGCTTCTTTTTTGTTGAATTATCAACGGTTTTGGGCAAAGGCTTAGTTGCAATAACAGGCAAATGAATCATGGATTTCGCTAAGAAATAAAACAATAATAATACATTCTTCTCAAAACAAATTATGTCCTTCCTGTCAAACTTTGTTTCAGTGTTTCTTGAGTTATTTGCTCTTATATCGTCTAAATTAACGGTCCCATTTACGGTTATTTGAAAATAATACATTTCAGGTAATTGATTTCTCCAATTATCCAGTGCGTTTTCGTGTACTAATGCTACTTCAGAGGTCACGCGTTCATCCATCATACCTCTCTTGAAGATCGAATCCAGGATGTTCCCCAAAATTTTAGCAAATCTAATTATCTGCAACGAAAAACTCGAAACCTGACCTTGTAATTGAATCTTCTTAGTTTTGTTCTTTGTTTTTTCATTTTCCGAGGCTAACTGGTCTTCAAATTCAACATCAGAGATTGGTAACGCACATTCAATATCAAAATCTTTAAGTAAACGAGGAACACCCAATTGTAAAGATGCAAAAACGTCGATATAATAAACTGTCCAAAACAGTAATCTTCTTTCACTTTGTTCAAATTTTTGTAAAACTGGATTAGAATGTACACTTAATACTGCACTGGGACACCTGTGAAGCCTTAATTGTTGTGACATAGAAACTATACGGCCTCTTAATCCGTAAATTGCCGGAATATCCCCAACGTTTAAGAAATAAAACGACGTCAAGGATAATAATTGTAAAGATGGAAGGGAAGTCGTGGACATGTTTAAGAAGTAAGGATTTTTCGGAATTATTGAGGAGATCTGATGATAATACACCATTAATTTGGCAAACTTCGAATTCGGATTCCTTGGTACGGTATCTTTTATTTTCTCCCTTTTAACCTTTATCAGCAACCCCATTTGTAACATTATTAGAAGCTTCAAGGCAAATATTTGATGGTTGATGGTTGCGTGAGCTTTAGTGCCGCTATCAGTTTTTTTAATTTCCAAAGGTAGATCTTTAATAACTTCAACAAAATTATTAAAATATAACAGGAAATGGTCATTGTTTAAAATTGGTACTTGGTTTGACCAAAACTTGAAAAACAAATGTAGAAGCTCTTTAATCTCGTTTAGCGAAAGTAAGTCATTATCGGAATTGCCATTCTGTGTTTCTGGTTGTTGATTTGAAAATGAATTAATGTCAAACTTCAAAGAGATTAAAAATTCCTTTAAATCATCAAACTCGGCGAGACTCGTTGTCTCGAAGGTAGTCAAGAATTTTGAATCATCGTTTTCTTTTAGTTTAGTCGAAGTTGAGGACAACAAAAGTTTTGGCGCTGGCAACCTATTCTTCAATGAAGACAACAACGATACCGTATATAGGCATTGCTTTGAGTTGAAACCGAAGATTTGCCTGATTCTAGTTAAGAGTTGGGGAATGAACAAAATCTCTTCAGTTGATCTTGGGATGGACAAAGAAACCAAAGTTGCCAATTGAGTGCTACGTTGGTGAGTTGTCATGGATTTTAAGGCTTTCACAGCGGGGAGGCCCGGAGCTTCATTCTGTTCAAATGAAATGGCGGTTGGATCGTTCAAGTTTGTGGAAGTAGGCTTAGCGTGCAGATTGTTTGTACATGAAACACCATCACAAACATGATCTTTATGTGACAGTGGGGCAGACGTTGCCAGTAAACCCATTGTCGAATCACTACGATTATTGTCGATTTTACCGTTCTGCAATTGCTTATTAACAGTTTGGTTTAATAGATAAATGTTTGCAGATGACAAATTCAATGGCGCGTCTTTCAACTCTTGTTTAGAGTTGCCGTCAACAGTATTATCCAGAGATGTTGATGGCCGTGACTGTGAAACGAGGTTTATTTGCTGTTCTTTGATATCACATAATGCCAACAGCCTCTTATTTTCTGCCTCCAGCTCACGCACTCTTTCTTCTAGACTTTCTGTATATCCCTTTGGATACGCCTTTCTTAGCAGTTTGTCGCTTATTCTGCATTCAAACCCAACAGCAGCACATTGCGAACACTGTGGTCTTTTCCCGTCACATCTTGTCTTTTTAGATCGACACCTGTCACAAGCTTGTGCTATCCTGTAAATAGGTGTGGATAAAGGGGTCGGGGAATTTGTCTTGTTCAACGCTTCTTTTATGTTATCGGAAAAGGTGGGATTTGCCTCTGTATTTAGAGTTTTATGAGGTGCATTGGTGGCACCTAGCGTTTGCGAACCCAGAGTTCTAATTATCCTGGGCTCCAAGCCCTGCCGATCAGAACTATTTGCCATGGTTTTATAACTTATATTTTCTTCTGCCGATGTCTTTGGTTTGAAGATGGTAGAATTTTGCTTATGGATACGTAAATATAGTGATGAACTGTCATCAAAATCTTGGTACCTTGCTAACTCACGGTTTTAAAGGGGAGTCTTGACAAATCTACTAGATAGTTGTTTTTTTTGAGTGTCACTGACCAATCATCCTTTCGTACCCCACAAAATCAACCCCGCCGCACAATGCATACCCCGGATATCGCACTCCACGAACAAACGCACTGAAAATCTCGGCGGCAAAAAAAGAATGCTAATAAAGTAGGCTGATAGCACCGATAAGGAAAAAAGACAGATACCAAACTCTTGTTAATTTAGATAGTGGTTGAGGCGGTTGTAGTGTGCGTATGGTAGTATATGCGCGCTTCTCTGTTACTCACTGCTTTAGTAATGTGCCGCCTTCTGTTTTCCTATCTCCGATCCTATCTCTTATTTTCTCAAGCTCATGCAGTAGCGAAACAAACAGGAGGGAAAGAAGCCAAAAAAATGCAAACTCCAAAAGAAACAAAAAAAAAAAAGCCGGATCCGGTGTACTGCACCAGGGTACCCGGAAAAATGCACCGGCGGCTATTCAAAAGCTGCCGCATTAAGCAAAGATTACCGCACTTTAGCTCAATAACAAAACAACGGCTTGTATGTGCATCAAGTTGATAAATTAGTCGTTCTCGCAGGCTTGTTGTTGGCCATTTGTGCCTCTGTGGTTCTATTGGTCATCAGCCTTAAGTGCGTACGTGTTATAAAACGCTCCCGTTTCCGGCGGGGTAACTTCTTAGATCTTCTCCTCAATTTCTGGTCTTTCGCTTGCTTCTCTCTCTATTATATGGAGTCACGCTAATTACTTCTAGAAGGATTCTAAGGAAAAAAAAGCTTCAGGTTATGTATTGAGCTGCGGTATCTGTCTACTTTTCTTGTTGATTTAATATACATAAGTATATTAGAGTGGACGAAACGCTTTATCAAGTGTGCATAAACGTTAGAGGAAGATGTCGAAGCGTGTAAAAGTATGCTTTTCAAAGCTGCTTTTCAAAATTACCAAATTAGCAATAGTTTTAACCGTACTATACATTTATTTTACGCCCACAATTCTCTCCCGAAATACAGATTCGTTGCAGCATGTTTTCCCCCACAGGAACCGTAACTCTCAAATCAACTTGGTCATAGCACACCCTGATGACGAAGTCATGTTTTTCTCACCCGTTATCTCTCAACTACATGCGTACTTCCCGGATACCGTCCCATTCAACATACTGTGTTTGTCCAAGGGCGATGCTGAGGGTCTTGGAGAAACAAGAGCAAAGGAGTTAAACGACTCGGCCGTTTTGTTGCTACGAAATGAAAGACCTGTCTCGGTACAAGTCGTGGATTTTGAAGACGGTATGGACGAAGTCTGGGATATCGATTCCATAACCTCTACTCTTTCGCAAACTATAGATGTAAACAACGAGAAGGTGAGCCAAATTATCGTGACTTTTGATTCATATGGTGTATCAAACCATATCAATCATAAGAGTTGTCATATCGCTGTTGAGAAGTTCATTGATGATTACGTTCGGTCGAAGGGAAAGGAAAATGCAGAAAATGCAGAAAATGCTCATATCACTGCGCTATATTTGAGAAGCTACAAGAATAATTTCTTTTTGAAGTACAACTTTTTTATTTGGGAAATCTTGAAAATGCTTTACCGCACGGTTTCCCCATTTGGTAAATCCATTCAGCCGCTCGCGCCTTCAACGACAACCGAAAAAAATGGTCTGCTGCTAATGAATACGCATTCACAGTATATCTTGGCGTTTGCAGCTATGTTAAATGCCCATAAATCTCAGGTTGTTTGGTTTAGGTATGGATGGTGGCTTTTATCGAGATTTGTTTTTGTTAATGAATTTGACATTTTTACATATTAAGTCTGAGAATATATAGATAGAAAAAAAAGAACAGTCCCATTATTTACACCCTACCCATACATTTAGAAAAAGAATATAAGGAAGAAAAAACATCAAATTTTGCTTACAGTTTTACCACAAACTACCTATAACCATACCGTCATCGTCATCATCGTCAAAATTTCCTTGTCCCGATCGATTCCTTTCCTTTCTGTTATCGGTCTTGTTTTTTAGCTTCTTACTCCTTAACAGTATACGATTCGTACAAAAAATATTCAATTCTTTGACTACTCTTATATCGAAACTGAAATCATTGATAAATTCTCTCGCTGCTGAGGTTTTACCTCTATTTACAAGCTGTTTGATAATATATTTTTGGTACTTAGTAACGATACCGCTGATTTTTTCGGTTTGCATAGCCCTCGTTTTCGTAATTCCTGATTTAAAGTTCTGTAAAACATCAATACCAAGCGAATAATTGCCTGTTTTCTTCGTCAAATCATACAATTGTCTTAGTGTCTCATAATCAACAGAAAGACTTAACCCTTTGGATTCATGCCAATGCTTCATCAAGTGCCAGCATCTAACAATAGATGTGGCTCTTTTGTCATGTGTTGGTGTCCATGCAAAATGGCTCAACTGAAACAATCTCCTCCAAAATAAATCATCTAATTTCACTTCAGGATAATGTTTTATGAAAGAATCTAGAATACTCAAGCCTCTATGAAGATCATTGTCATTCAAGTGAAATGACACCAAAATTGAAATGAGGATCTTGGAACTTGGACAACATCCTCGTGTCTTGGGCTTGATTGTTGCATGGCTAGGAAATTCTTGCAATGATATTTGCCATATATGTTCGATACATCTTTCCAGAATTTGAGTTTGTCCCAAATGTCCAAACGACTGAATTAGAGTGGATAATAAATCCTCGGAATTTAACAACCTTTTTTTTTGTAATACAAGATCGGCGATCTTCAATAAGGTTTGATGGTCCATGGCTTTGTAGCTAGAGGAGATGCGAATTGACGTATTTTTGGCACCTAGCCGAACCATTTTTCGTGAATATTTTTGCTCACTATTATCTGGTATCTTCCAATAGGCTGCCAATGCACCGCAACGTAATTGAAGAAAATGAATTATTGTACCGATATCTGCATTTTTTGGGGAGAGCAATATATCGGAATTTCTATCAAGAATAAAGCTTAAAACTTTCTGAGCTTTGCCCAGTTGACCAAGCTCTATGAAGTTTTTAATTATGAGGTTCATATCAAAAATTTCGCATGAATCTAATGCTGTATTTCGTAAATTGATTTGGTTTCTCTTGATATCTACTTTTTCTGCGTAAAGAGAAAAAAGTTTAAACCAAAACTCTGAATACTTAACATTAATGTCTTTACAGATTTTCTTGATTCCAAACCGTTGTGAATATAGATTGTTTAAAAGGAAGGACAGGTCTTCTAACGATAAAGTTTCCTTCGCTTCCGAGTTTATAGCCTTTACAAATAAATAAGTCATGCTTTTTGAAAAATCTAGTTCGTTCATACTACTCGAGTCAATAATTCGCCTCAACGTGACCATGTCTATTGGTATTTCCTTGACCTTGAATTTATCATGAGCTCTCTGAGCATTTCCATTAGTCGGCTGATCAATTGCATTTAATTTGTGAGTCGAGTAGAATTTTTGAACTGCTATATCACTCGTAAGTGTTCTGGTGGTTACACATGTTCTTCGAGAATGGACAGGATTGCCTATCATAATGTTCGGCAGTATGTCAAACTCCTGTAGCGATCTAAAAGATTCATTGCAAAGCCTTCTCGTATATAGACCTAAAATACTAGGAGATGGATATTTAGCCAGTTTATTCATCCACATTAATCATAAACCTGGACAGTAGGCTGGAAAGAGAAGGGGAGCTTTGGTAGTTCTTTCTTGACATTTTCTTTTCATTAACCAATGTATGGAGGGCTCTTTTTTGATATTCCTTTACAGGCCAGAGATGGTAACCCGCTTCCTCGAGCAAAAAAAAATACTTAAACTAATACTGAGATATACAACAGAACTATGGCTATCTACCAACGACAATATCTATCATATTACATTAAAAAACTGTTGACGCTGTTCAGTGTAGCCCGTGATGGGTTAACGTTACGACCGTGCAAATGAGAGATCAGTTTTGTCAGGTGTTTCCTTATTATGATCTTGTTAACGACCGGTAACTCCGACGTGAGGATCCATTCTTCGTTATATTTGGCACAAAGGATACTCAAAATCACACCGATTGACATATCTGTGCCCGTATTACAACAAACGAGTATCGGCTTCATTCCTTTTGCCGGATTTGCAAATACTGGTTGCACTTCTTGATGAATCATCGGGAAAGTGGATCGTAAAGCTTTCGAACTTTTCTTGTCCCCACTTTGTAATTTGTATACTGAAATGAATGAATCTGTTCTGCTTTCTTCCACACTATCTGTATGTGCAGCAATGGCCACCGAATTACTGAAAATTATCACTTTTTCATACTGCACCTTTAATTCTTTTTCAAGCTTCTTATTGATAGTCAAGCCTTGAATTACCTTTCCTAACGATATTTCATTCGTAATTCTATCAATGTTTTCAAAAATATCGTCTAGATTACCTTTGTCTTGTATGGAAAGTTGATGTTCCAGTTTTTTAGCAATCAGATCTGTAATATAACCACACAACTGGTCATCTGAATTATTCGTATCGCCTAAGTAGTCTATGTGAGACCAAAACATCTTTGAATCTAACCCGAAAGACCATAGCTCATGATCGTCAGCCGCACCCTGAACATAGGTAAATCCGTATCTTTTATCCATACCATCTTGTGCTTGGTAGCTCACTGTACACAAGATGATAGGTATGATGTTTTGGTCTTCAGGAGTTTCCCAGGCTTCCTGTTCCTCTATTTCGCCTGTGAAATAATCGACAGTATGGTTTAGTAATGAAGAGCCGGGATGAACCCATATAGGCCGTAGTATCTTACCCTTAAACAATTTGTTCAAAATTTTGGAATCTATAGTATTCAATTTTTGAAGTTTGTCGACTAATTCAGGTATCTTTCTTTTGATCATATCATATTCTGATTTAGGAACTGTTTCGGGTGGAACATATAGTGCTTTATCAATATCTACATTTTCTTCAGTTTCCTGTAACATTATTGTATTTAACACCGCACACCATATGGGCACTGTTTTACTTAAAGCATCGGGGATCTTTTTTCCTCTTCTTGTACTATCAACTATTATGATACCTTTGTTCTCTTGGATGATTTCTAACAAATGGAAGTTCAACCTACGGGTGCTAAAATCCCATTGATTGATATGACCATCTGTGCTCTTGAAATAACTCGTTTGTTCAAAACTTGAAGGTTCACAATACCACAAACCACATCTTTCGTTGGGTACTATTGGAAAATGAGGAAAAAGGGGAAGAACTCGATCTTGTAAAAACCTATTATCTAAAAGGATGCTCTGAAGCCTATTTCTGACAGATTTATTTTCCTTTCTAATATCTTTATTAATCTGAGACAATGAAAGAAGAATTTCTTCATCCATTTTAAATTGGCTATGCGAAGTTGTACTTCCAAGTGAAATTCATTAAATCACTTCCATCCACCTCATCGCAAACTAAAATTTTTAAATTTTTTTTCAAGTTCAAAATATATAAATGTTGGAATAGGTGATTTCGGACACAGAATATTAATAATTTGTCTCTGAAATCAACATAATAGCGATAATATACTATTATTATTTATCGCCTTTTTTAACATTTTAAGGATAACCAAATCTGGTAATTAGTGAAGATAAAGATAAAGATCTATTAATTGATCAGGAACTAGCATATAAGAAGATGAGTTATACCTGATAACTCATTAATAATGTCTAAATTATTTCTGAACCATTAGGTTTCATATAACCAATCACCGTGTGTTCTATATACCTCTCTTATATAATAAGAAAGAACTGCTTATTCTTAATTATTACTACTTACTAAACTAACTAATTATCAACAATAAAGGTCTGCCCTATGACGATCAGACCGGCACATACATATATGTGTCTTTGAAAGGCAATTATGATAGTAGATATTGTTACAAAGGGGTTTTATTTTATCTTTAAAAGGCGGAATTCCTCTCCCAAGTCATTACACAGTAAATTGTCTCTCTGAAATTGATGCTACATGTATATAACTTAATTGTTATTATTTCACAAATACCACTCTCGGTAGCCAAGTTGGTCTAAGGCGCAAGACTGTAATTTATTACCACGAAATCTTGAGATCGGGCGTTCGACTCGCCCCCGGGAGATCTTTTTTTAGTTTTCAATATTTTTTTTTCTCATCATCATCTCGGAAATATACATTAAACTGTGAACATAATTAAGGAAGGAAAAGCCAACATGGCATTCTGCGGTATTGATATCAGTATCAGTCGATCAAACTTGCTGGAAGTAACGCAGGAATAACCAATCAAACCCAGTTTAAAGGAGGCACCATGCAATCACCAAGTCACGGCTTTAGTAGCATCGGAAATTTTAACGACAATACGGACGATGCTAATTACAGGAAATTTGACATCCACGAAGGGATCCTATTTTGCGTTGAACTGTCGGAGTCCATGTTCAAAGAGTCACCGGAGCTGAACTATAAATCGCCATTATTGGAAATTTTAGAGTCATTAAATGAACTGATGTCACAATTGGTCATTACAAGACCCGGAACATCTATAGGATGCTATTTTTATTACTGTAGTAGAGATGGTGCTAAAGAAGGTATCTATGAGCTGTTTCCACTAAGAGATATCAATGCTAAGTTCATGAAGATATTAAATGACCTTTTAGAGGATGTGTCATCGGGGCGAATAAGCCTATTTGAATACTTTAACTTTCAACATTCTGAGAAGCAAATACAAATGCCGTTAGGTAAATTATTCACCTTTATGCTAGACACCTTTTTGCAGGATATTCCGGGACAAAAGCAATTGAGTAGCAAGAAAATATTTTTATTCACTGACAACGACAAACCGCAAGAATCACAGGATGCTGACGAACGAGCAAGATTGAGAAGGCTTACGATCGATTTGTTTGACAATAAGGCAAATTTTGCAACATTTTTTATTGGTTATGGGAACAAGTCATTTGATAACGAGTTCTATTCGGATATTTTACAGCTAGGATCTCATAAAAACAAGGGTGTGGACCTAAACTCTGAATTCGATGGACCAAACACAAAGCCCATAGACGCCAAATATATCAAATCCAAAATTTTAAGAAAAAAGGAAGTAAAAAGAATAGCGTTTCAATGTCCCTTGATTTTTGATCAGGACACAAATTTCATTATTGGAGTTAAAGGTTATACCATGCATAGTCATGAGAAAGCTGGAGTTAGGTATAAACTTGTATATGAGCACGAGGACATCAGACAAGAAGCGTATTCAAAAAGGAAGTTTTTAAATCCTATGACGGGTGCAGATGTTACCGGCAACACTGTTAAAGTTTATCCTTATGGCGATCTGCATATTAATTTATCAGAAAAACAAAACCAGGTTATTATGGAAGCTTACACACAAAAAGATGCGTTTTTGAAGATTATCGGGTTCCGCTCACCAAGCAGGTCAATACATTATTTTAATAATATAGAGAAAAGTACATTTATCGTCCCTGATGAGGCAAAATACGAAGGATCCATAAGTACGTTGGCTTCTTTATTCAAGACTTTAAGGAAAAAGGATAAAATTGCTATAGTATGGGGAAAACTCAAATCCAATTCACATCCTTCACTATTTGTACTATCCCCTTCAAGTATCAAGGAATACAATGAAGGGTTTTATCTTTATAAAATTCCATTTTTAGATGAGATTAGAAAATTCCCTAGTTTGCTATCCTATGATTCTGGTGAAAAGCATAAACTGGATTATGATAATATGAAGAGGATATCCCAAAGTATAATGGGATACTTTAATCTAAGGGATGGATATAATCCATCTGACTTCAAAAACCCATCATTGCAAAAACATTTCAAAGTTTTACATGATTATTTGTTACAAATTGAGATTAATTATGAGGAAAACGAGACATCTGAAGCCAAAATAAATAAAGTGATACAGGAAGACGATTCCTTGCGGAAATTATACCATATACGAAATAAAATATTAGAATCAGAAAAATCTGAAGACCCAGCCATTCAAAGGCTAAACAAATATGTTAAAGTTTGGAACACGTTCTACAATAAGTTCAACGATGATAACATTTCTGTTAAAGATGAAAAGAAACTATTTGACAAAAAGCCTAAATTTAACATATGAGGACTGGTACTTCCTTACTTGCATGCCGTTATATAAAAATACGTACTTGAGAAGCTCAGCATATCAACGAGTGCATTTATTACAATCAACATCATTTAATATAACTAAGAATATTTTATTGAGGGTGTTTTATAAATAGCCTTTATCTATAACTGCAGTTCTAAGTCGCAAACCATGGACAAATGATCACTTGCATATTCTCCAACGTGAGGTTGTCCATGTTTTGTCATTTCGCCACCAGGCGGCATCCTTAAAAACCCTCTGAATTTGATTTCGTTGTCTTTTTCAAAATCGTCAAGACTATCCACTTTATGACAGTTACTTCGTAGGTCCCATTTTTTTATATAAAAGAGGTAATCTAACAACCCGCGCCAAGTGTTTGCCCAATTAGAGATTTCAGGTTCACCCCTATCATTATCAAGACCTGCATTTTCTGGATGAACGTTTTTATACGCAACGGAATATAACGAAACAGCTCTCATATCCAATGAATTGTGAAGTTGTGCCATCCCATCCACTAGTTCAATTTGCTCTTCGTTGGCATGGAAATCCTTTGGAACGGGGCTCTCAGGTTGATCTTTACCAAATTTTTCAATATTCCCACCCTCTTCTTCATCTGCACCCTCTTCACCGTCGCGCACTTTTGAAAACTTAAATGAAGTACTGCATTCAATAACAGTCTTTGCTCTGTTCTCATATTGCACTGGCTTGCAAGTCATAGACAGATACGGGGTGTCGAAGGGTTGAGAGTTAAAGTCACCGCAGAAAAAAGGAAACCAATGAGATAAATCTCCATCATTTTCATTCTGCAAAACGTTAACTCGGTGCATGAACTCTTCCATTTTCTTTAGAACAACATAACATTGTCTTGTTCTTTCATAAGTACCAAATGGATGCCAAAATAAATGCGAAGTACCAATCAAGATACCGCGTTTTTTTGATGATGCTTTACCTAAGTTCGACAGTACTTTTTCAGAGAATTTCAAAGCCAACACCAAACCCACGTTATTTGTCGTAGTTCTTGTGGGGATATTTCCTGATACCTCTTTGTCAAAATCAATTAGCATCTTATCCACTTGCTGAAACATGTCTCTTCTCCACATAATAGCAACACCATGATTCTTTGTAGAATTCCTATGATATTGCCCCTCATATCCCAATTTACTAAACTTCTCTTTCCAAAAGCTTTGATACTGAATATCATCAATTTCTTGCAAACAGATGACATCGGCATTGTAATACCTAAATTCATTTAATAGAACTCTGGAACGTCTGTACCATTTCAGGGCGTCGCCGCTATCTGGGAACAATTTCCTACGAATAAGAGCTTGTGCCAGACAATTGTAAGTCATCAGCTTGAATCTAAACCCTGCCACTGGCTCCTCCTCATGTAACGATAGGAAAGGTCTCTTGATGAAATGCAATTCTGGTGGGCAGTCCGGATCAATACCTTGGGCCAGCATTGAATCTCTCTTAGCTTTTCTCATGGCATCCCTTTCGGCACGAACTTTAGCAATATATTCGGGTGTCACTTCAGGTTTCGATTTCTTACCTTTATTTCCCTTCTTTTTAGTTTGGTTCTTCGAGTTATCACCAACTTGCTGCTTTAAGTCTTTGACGGGCTTGTCGATTTTCGCTTCTGAAGCAGGGCTAGCATCTGGGGCTGAGATTTTAACTTGTTTGTCTTTTGTCATCTTTATCTAATATCTCAAACCACAAAAAAGACTGGAATGAAACTATACATCTGCTTTCTGATGATTATATAGTTGCTTCTTCTTAAACTTCTTAAACATCTAAAACAACCATTTTTTATAAACAGAAATCTCTCTGCACGAAATGGTTCTCGAAGAGCTTTTTCAGCATTATAGATGAAATATACCCTTTTAAAGGCTAAACATTGGGAGCAATGAGAAGAAATTACCACACATAAATTGCTATCGAATACCAGTGATGGTGTTTTACAAAATCACATTAAGCAGGTCGCTCATTGGCATGCCACACACAACAAAGAGCGTTGTCAAAAGTTTAGGTCTGGGTAAGAGGGGATCCATAGTATATAGAAGAGTGAACCCAGCCATAGCAGGATCCCTAGCTAAAGTGAAAGAATTGGTCACAGTAGAAGTTACAGAACATAAACTAACACCATATCAACAACGAGAGTTGAGAAAGTCTAACCCTGGGTTCGTGGTGGAAAAAGGAGTCACTATTTAAAGCTCTGGACAACAAAATAGCTGGGATCTCTTTCTTCTTGATATCCCTCACTTGTACATACACACACACACACACACACACACACATATATATATATTTCTTTCCTGGGTAGGAACGTTTGTTACTATTTATTTTTATGCAGTTTTGGCACAAAGAAATCAAAGCGCTGACCTTAAATTCATGGTTATATAGTTTATTTACATGGAAAAAAATATACATGGCCTAGTTATTCTTCAATCTTGAAGAGATACGCTCCTATTACAGCTTTTCAAGTTCCAATATTCCTTCTAGGCAATCTATTTTCAAAATTTTACAAGTTTTTACGGTGTCCCCTATCATGGGATAATGCTTAGTGCTTGGATGCAATTTCAATGTTCCTCTAGCAAACGATAGATCAGGAAAAACACATCCAGCAAAACCGTTCTGCGGTACTGATGTTATCATTACACCGTACGTCTTTTCTGGGTTCGATTTCATCATCATCTTCAAATAATTCAGTGTCCAATATGTTGATGAGTTACGACTTGCCGTTTTTAAAATGTCTGCTCGAGATTGAATTGGCCAGATTACACGGTCAATTTGAGCTTGACTGAAACATAGCGGGCTTTTCTGCAAATAACGATGAATCTGAAGATGGTTTATCAGATCTGGAAATCGACGAAGTGGGGATGTTACGGTCAAATATTGTTTAGCTCCAATCATTTCATGCCTGAAAGGCTGTCCGGTATAGAAACTTGAATTCAAAAGTGAAGAAAGCTTAGTAATATCTTCTAGTTTGGGAAAAACTCCTTTCTTCGCACTTGTTATCATGGAATTGTATTGCTGCTGTGCTATCGCATCTAGCGGTAGCTGTTTATAACATCTAAAAACACCGCTAATTTTGTTCTCTGCAAAAAATCTACCCGCTAAAGTATTGGCTAAAATCATCATTTCTGAGACTAAAACGTTAGATAGTGTCTCCACTTGGTCAGAAAATGATACCTCAGTCAGTTCGCCTTCTTTATTAGTATTCAGCGTTACCAAACCCCTGTTAAATCCTTCGCCAAAGATAACAGCATTATTTTTCTTTATGCGTAGCTCTCTCAGTAATCTAGAAATCATAGACAAGCTTTCCAAATCTTTTTTGAAAGGCGGCGCTTCACTGTCAGCTATACTAAGAATCCTATCAACGTCATTATACGTAGCTTTAGGAAAATTCGACACAATACCTTTCCGAATTTTAAAACTGTCGTACTTAATTTCGATGGATTCCCCAGTGCTCTTAGGGAGAACTTTAACGTCAACTGAAAAAGATATTGTTCTTGTCCTTTGCCCTTGCTTTCCCAAATCAGATAGGTGACAGATAGATTCAGGTAGCATGGGAACAACCAAATCAGGTAAATATGTGGTGAACGATCTTTTCAACGCAACATTTAGAACATCTGTGGTAATACCCCGAGAATCAATATTAGTGCTTTCTGGAAATAGAGAAGTCGGATCTGCAATATGAATATGTAAAGTGTACAATCCATCCTTTTTGTGATTTTCTATCGAAACACCATCGTCAATCTCATGCGCAGTCTCCGAATCTATACAAAAAACCTTAAGATCACCAAAATCATATCTATCACCATTAATATTAGAGTTCCTTCTTTGCAGGTTTTCTATATTTGTCAACTCATAAAGCTTTTGCTGCGATTGCCCCAATTTCGAAGAAGTTGGCAAAGCTAAATCCATATTCAGTAACAACGGATTAATCATTTTATTGGGTAAGATTTCATTGACCAAATCTTGACATATATCTCTTGTTATATCGAAACCCTTATAGAGTTCTATTTTTCTAAATATTTTGGAGATTAAAGTCACTATGATTCCATTATTGTGGAAGTTTCCGGCGGCAAAATCTTTCAGCAGCTGAATGACGGAAGGGTATAAAGACGAAATATCTTCATATTTCCTTTCGTTCACCAACTTTACAAATCGGTCGATGTCTTTGTAGTTGTCGGCTTCTAGCTTCTCTATTACCTGTGCGTAGTATAAGTGTTGGGATTTCAAAGGGATGATTGTTACTGATGTAGGGGAGAGCAGCGCAGTATTCAAATGTATTTTCCCCCAAAGATTAGATTCCTGTTGTTGCACAATGGCCCAATATGTGGAAACAAAGGTAGCCGAGTTCATGGGAACACTGTCAGCGCTTTTATAACTGTTCACTAGGTCAGCCAAATAGGTCACTCCATCTTTATTATCCAGCGCTTTATTCAAATCCAGTTTTTGGACTAATCCAACCAAAGTGAAGAATGGAATTTGCCATGGGCCCATATAGTTTTGTAATGACCTGTGAAGTAACTGTAATTTTTTCGTAGTGATCGGTAAATCTTTCCATGCTAGTTTGGAAATCTGTGCCGGACTCTTACTTGTTATCATCTGCCTCGCCACAGTCGGGAGAATACTTGTTTGGTTGGAAAAGTTCTTTACAGTACCAATTGGCAAATATTTATGATGGCCTTCAGGTTGTACAAGTGAATTAATCCCAGTAGGCAGTTTTTGGGGGATCCTTAACAACACGCGGTTTTTGGTGGCAAAGGACATAGACCCATCAATAGACGCAAATGTGTATCGCGGATCCATAGTACTACTCGGAAGACTTACACACATCGCCAATTCATTTGGTCGGGATTTTAAAAGGACTAGGTCGCCAACATTTAAAGGGTTTTCCATTAGTTGGGCCGGTTGAAATTCCATTTGTTTTGAGCTTTCCAATTTTGTATCAAAATGAATATCTAAATTTATTAATTTGCAGGAAGGAATGTTTGGTTTTGTCAACGACCGCCAGGAGTTTAAGAACCAGCTTTCCGAAGGAACAACATACCTATCTCTATAACGTTTATGAAACTCTTCTTTAATCTGATACAGCTGTTTTATTTCAATATCAGGCTCCAATCCCTTAGTTCTGTGTAAAAAATCTTTGTTTATCGATTCTATCTCCTTCTCATTTTCAACTGGCCTAGTTATTGCTGTGTCTTTGACTTGGTCGTTTTTTGATAATCTCGTATAGTCGAATGGTGCTTTTTCTTGCTGGTTGTTCTTGCTTTGCTGTCGTTTATTTCTGGTGGTGACTCTAAAACAAGGTCTATAGGTATGGAAGCTTCTTGCGATACGAAGAGCCTGAGGATTCCCTCTAACTACCATTATTCTGCTATAGATTGCCTTTTTACAGAAATACACAATATGTTATGGTTATCTTGAATGCTCTTTACCGTAATTTCTAATATTTTGACTTATTCGGAATTCATTTTGATATTTGCCGAAGTGAAATTTCGATGAGATACAAATAAAGCATCTTTCAAATCTCTATGCAGTAAAGAATTAGGGAGTCAAGATCGGTTATGCTATTATGAGTCATCCTGTGCAGTTTGTGAAGGCTGGTAATAGTGATGGTAGCCACCGGTTGGGTGGTCAATATTCCATTCCTAAAGATTTGAGAGAAAATCTCCAGGAAGAAGCTACACGTACTAGTGAAAAGGAGAAAGATGTGCTACAAGAAAAGATGGAAACCAAGACAGTGCACAATAGAGAGGATGAGTACCACAGAAGAAGGTTTGATATGAGGCTTGGACCTGGTTCAGACGCAAAGAAAATTACATCCAAGGAAGATACTCAAAACGCTGTGGTACCAAGGAAAAGAAAATCTCGATGGGATGTAAAAGGTTACGAACCACCTGAAGAATCTCACAAAACAGTTGGCGGAAATTCCGACAATGCTTTAGTTGATATAGAGGGAGTTAAAGATTTAATGTTTTTCAAGCCTTCTGACCATAAATATTTTGCTGATATTGTATCCCAAAAACCTACAGGGGAACTGAGCAAGGACGAAAAGAAAGAAAGATCACTCTTGATGCTACTTCTAAAAATCAAAAATGGTAACACCGCAAGCAGAAGGACCTCAATGCGACTTTTAACTGAGAAAGCTGTTACATTTGGTCCAGAAATAATATTTGATCGACTATTGCCCATATTATTGGACAGGTCCTTGGAAGATCAAGAAAGGCATCTAATGATCAAGGCCATAGATCGTGTACTTTACAAACTGGGTGACTTAACAAGACCTTACGCGCATAAAATATTAATAGTGACAGCTCCATTGCTGATTGACGAAGATCCAATAGTTCGTTCCACCGGTCAAGAAATCATCACCAATTTGTCCATGGTTGCTGGCTTAACGACCATGATTACGGTGATAAGACCTGATATTGAGAATGAAGATGAATATATTAGAAACACAGCTGCAAGAGCAATGGCTGTAGTGGCAAAAGCTCTCGGTGTTAATCAATTGCTCCCTTTCATCAATGCAGCCTGTCATTCGCGGAAATCATGGAGAGCAAGGCATACAGGTATAAAAATTGTTCAACAAATAGGTTTAATCTTGGGAATAGGTGTACTAAACCACCTTGCTGGTCTTTTAAGCTGTATCAAGGATGGTCTAACAGATGACCATGTTCCAGTACGAATCGTTACAGCGAACACTTTATCAACGCTGGCCGAAAACGCATATCCGTATGGTATTGAGGTGTTCAATGTTGCATTAGAGCCCCTATGGAAAGGTATAAGAAGTCATCGTGGTAAAGTGTTATCTTCTTTTTTAAAAGCCGTTGGCTCTATGATCCCATTGATGGATCCAGAGTATGCTGGTTATTATACTACAGAAGCAATGAGGATAATTAAACGCGAATTCGACACACCTGATGACGACATGAAAAAAACTATCCTTTTAGTGTTACAAAAATGTAGTCGAGTTGAATCTATAACGCCAAAATTTTTACGGGAGGAAATTGCACCAGAATTTTTCCAAAAATTTTGGATTAGACGTGTGGCCCTAGACAAGCCGTTAAACAAAGTTGTTACATATACGACAGTAGTGCTAGCAGAAAAGCTAGGCTGCTCGTTTGCCATTGAAAAATTATTAAAACCTTTGAGGGATGAAGCTGAACCGTTCAGAACAATGGGAGTTCATGCGGTTACAAAAATAGTAAATTTATTGGGGACAGCAGATTTAGATGAAAGGCTAGAAACGCGACTTATTGATGCACTCTTGATAGCATTTCAAGAACAAACAAATAATGACTCTACAATTTTCAAAGGGTTTGGAGCAGTTACTTTATCGCTTGACACCCGTATGAAACCTTTTTTAGCACCTATTGTCAGCACAATTTTGAACCACTTGAAGCACAAAAATCCTTTGATCCGTCAGCATGCAGCAGATCTGTGTGCGATATTGATACCGGTCATCAAAAACTGTCACGAGTTTGAAATGCTGAATAAATTGAATATAATACTGTATGAATCCTTAGGCGAAGTATACCCAGAGGTTCTAGGTTCCATCATCAATGCAATGCGCTGTATTTCGAGTGTTATGGATATAGATGGACTACAACCTCCAGTTAACCAGATTTTACCTACTCTAACCCCAATCTTGAGAAATAAGCACAGAAAAGTTGAGGTAAACACTATCAAATTTGTCGGACTTATTGCCAAGTTAGCGCCAACCCATGCTCCTCCTAAAGAATGGATGAGAATATGTTTTGAGCTATTAGAACTATTAAAAAGTACAAACAAGGGAATAAGGAGATCGGCAAACGCAACATTTGGATTTATCGCAGAAGCCATTGGACCACAAGATGTTCTTGTTGCTTTATTAAACAATTTGAAAGTTCAAGAACGTCAATTACGTGTGTGTACTGCTGTTGCTATTGGTATTGTAGCTGAAGTATGTGGTCCCTACAATGTTTTGCCGGTAATTATGAATGAATATACCACACCAGAGACGAATGTTCAAAACGGTGTCCTTAAAGCTATGTCATTCATGTTCGAATATATTGGTGACATGTCCAAGGATTACATATACTTCATTACGCCGTTGTTGGAAGACGCGCTCACTGATAGGGATTTAGTCCATCGTCAGACAGCCTCGAACGTCATAAGTCATTTGGCTTTGAACTGTTCAGGTACTGGACATGAGGATGCCTTTATTCACCTACTAAATATTCTAATCCCTAATATTTTTGAGACTTCACCGCATGCCATTTTGCGTATTTTAGAGGGGTTGGAAGCATTGAGTCAAGCGGTTGGTCCTGGTATGTTCATGAACTACATATGGGCAGGATTATTTCATCCAGCAAAGACTGTAAGGAAGCCATTTTGGAGAGTATACAACAACCTATACGTAATGTATCAGGATTCCATGGTACCTTTTTATCCTGTTACGCGGGACAACAATGAACAGTATGTAGAAGAGCTAGACTTAATTTTGTGACTATATACAGTATATATATAATTTCCCTGTTACAAGAGTATTTTACCAGACATTTCGGCCTCCACCATATGTTCTGCCTTGGAGCTAGGTCCTATTGAAATATAAACTGGATTATGAATCTCAAAAAAAAAGATAGCAAAAATATTGTAAAGTCAATCGTCAAACAGGAAAAAGAGATACAAGGAACTGAGATGGGCAAGGAAAAACTCGTTTCAGAATCAGTTTCATCGATGATTGATCCAGAGTGTGATCTAAAAATTCAGAATGTAGAAGATATAACCGCTGTTTCAGATTTTGAAATTTTGGCTACTTTTAGATACGATCCTGGTTTTACACGTTCTTTATCTTCAAATAAAAATAGATTTGAATGTCCTGCTGTTAAATTGGGTTTAAGAGATGAAGAAATTAAGCAACAGATTATTAAGGAGAACTATTCGTGCTATTTGCGAGTAAACGAGGCTAGTTCCGGTGCAGGCCTTCTCAAAGATATTCAATCTCCTAGTGTCTGGAAGCAGTGCTGCAAAATCATTGAATGCCATTGCAAATCAGACATTTTACAAGTTATTTACGAGAGATTTTTCTTATTAGAAGAACAGTATCAAAGACTAAGGTTAGCTTTGTCTTTTTTTAAAATTGATTTCAATATATCCCTATATGACTTGTTCAAGCTACTAATTGAAACTCTGGTTGATTGTAAAGAAGGTACCGTAGAATATATTGAAAAAGTGCAAAGTTTGGTTAGTGAAAAACAATGCTATAAAGTGCGGGTTCTTGTTTCTAAGGCAGGAAGTATTCGAATGGAGGCGGTACCATTACCTATGACGCCTATATTTGAATTGACTAAAAACTGTGACAATGCTTCCGACTATTACATTGAAACAATGCTAAACGGATTTTTGAACCGTGGCTCAGTAAATTGGGACGTCACTATTGCATCCGAACCAATAAATAGGTCTGCTTTCACCAGTTTCAAAACAACGTCAAGGGATCATTACACTAATGCAAGAACTCACATGCAGATAGCCATTAATAAAGTGAAAGGAATGGAACCAGGTTCCCCTGTCTCTCAATGTGAGATTTTACTTTCCAATAAATCTGGACAATTGATGGAAGGTTCGATAACGAACGTGGCAATAATTCGTAGAGACTCTAACGGCAACAAGAAATATGTGACACCAAAATTGACAAGTGGATGTCTATGTGGTACAATGCGCCATTATTTACTAAGGCTCGGTCTTATCGAAGAAGATGATATAGAGATAGAAAAGTTGACTGTTGGTGACGAGGTACTGCTCTTCAATGGTGTTATGGGATGTATAAGGGGAACAATAAAAATTAAAATTTAGGAAGACAAATAGATGTGTAAAGATTATCTAATTTTTTTTTATAATAGTTTACAAATCCTAATTTTGCATAGTCAAGTATGCAAAAACAGATATAGACAACACGCGTAGAAAGCAATGAACTAAAACCGCAGTTTATACAATTATTTAAATGACATAGAGTGGGAGAAAAAAAGAGGAAAATGTAGCGGTAAGAGTAAAAATGGACGTTTCACTTCTGTGTTGGTTCTGTGTACACCCAACAGTCTTTAAAAAATACAATTTTTCTTTAAATTTACTTATGAGCCTTACGTCTTTTGGTAGTTGGTGTTTTTCCACTGGCACCAATAGTAATATTAACCTTTGGAGGAACTGGGAAACCATAAGACTTTGCTACTTTAGCCAAATCCAACTTATCGATTTGATAAACAGTTTTCAGAGAATGGGAAGCGTATGCTTGTAGATATGATCTGTAACCGTCTTTAGCTGTTTGATGTAGATAATAATTGGATTTGATTAATTTTTCTAATTGCGATTGAACGTTGGCAATTTTATTTGTGGGGAATTCGTACTCATTCAATGGGACCTTGGAAGCCTTTAGATATCTCAAGAACCCCAATTCATTAGGAGTCAAGAACATCAAAGATTTACCCTTACCCTTAGTACCTCTTGCGGTTCTTCCTACTCTATGAATATAATCTCTTGGATCATCAGGAGGATCGAATTGGATGATCCAATCCACAGCAGGGATATCTAGACCTCTGGCTGCAACATCTGTACAGATCAAGATACCTCTTTCTGCATTACAAAATTCGAAAAATGTGTTTGTTCTCTTCTGTTGCTTTTGCTTACCATGCAGTTCAAGAACAGGCAAATCGATATAGTTTAATAATTCAGCGTAGTACTTCACAGAGTTACATGATGATAAGAAAACAATAATTTTCTTTTTTTGGTTTCTTTTCAAAAAGGAGAATAATAGCAAAAATCTATTATCACTGTCACACACTACGTAGCCTTGCTCCAAACCATCTGCGGTAGAGTTGTCAGTTTCAGGAACAACGTTGATGAAAAGAGGGCCCGGTCTCAACGAGATTCTAGCCAAATCTTCCACTTTGGTGGTTTGCGTGGCAGAGAATAACATGGATTGTCTGTCTTCGTTTGGTAAGATCTTGATGATCTGTCTCATTTCATCTTCAAACCCGATTTCCAGGATTCTGTCAGCTTCATCGATAATCAAGGCTTTCAAATTCTTAAACACGAAACCCTTTGTATTCTGTAAATGATCCAACAGTCTACCAGGTGTAGCAATCAACATGTTAACACCCTTCATCAATTTTTCGGCTTCCTGTCTTCTATTAGCACCACCGATAACAATACCGAAGGTTTGAGAATGGAATTCCATCAACTCTCTTGCCACACCGAAAATTTGCAAAGCCAACTCTCTTGTAGGGGTAATCACAATGATACCGGTACCGTTTCTTGGTTTGAACTTCAAAGAATGTAATAGTTCAATGGCGGGGATAAGGAAGGCCAGCGTCTTACCGGAACCTGTCTTGGCAGCCCCAAGAACATCTCTACCGGCCAAAAGAGGTGGGATAGTTCTGGATTGAACAGAGGTCATAGTGGTGAACCCCATCTTTTCAATGGCTTTCAAAGTTGGCTCGGATAGATTCAGTTCTGCGAAAGTTTCCACATAAGTCGTCTGGTCTGCCTCACTTGTGGCTTCGTTTTGCTTTATGTTTTCAATCTCATCTACTACAGGTTCTTCTGGAGATTCGGAATCTCTAGAACGCTTCTTGGAAGGGGTAGCCATACTTCTCCTATTGGTTTCACTCGTTCTTATGCTTGCTCACTATCGCACTATGTAGGAGGTATATACTAAAGAGTTGTATATACACTATAACATCTCATCTCATCGCAAAAGCCCAATATTGAAAAGAAAAAAAAAAAAAAAGAAAAGCGGAAAGAAAAATTTTCAGTGCGGGTACCTCAAAATACAAAATAGAATCGGGTAAGCTTTCCATTACCATTCACGTGCCTCAAATACACACAGTGAGGGAACCATTTCTCGAAATACTGACATAATGACCTTTGCTAAAGATAGGAGCCAAGATATGGTATAGCAGCGAAAAACCGTACTTAACAGCTAGGTGCAATCTCTTCTCTTGTTAGTCATGCCAGATACTGAGTTATCAGAGCCCCGCGCCAGCAAACATCCTTGCATGCCTTAAACGTGAGCACCGCCCAGCCAGCGCACGCCGTTGATGCCTTTAACTACATCCATAATAAGTTCATCTCTCTTAGCCGCCAACGTGGTCTTCGCCGGTACAGGCGCTCTATTACTCCCACCTCACGCCATGGCCCAAATTCCGATTTATTTGGGTTTTTCCATTTTGACGCCCCGGAAAAACCTCCACGAGTCAGATTGTTCCGTGGGTTTCGTGGATGGGTACCACGAGGACCCCTGAAACAAATATTATCACGAAAAGAGCGAAAATTTTTAGCTATTTTCGCCCTCTAACAATAGGGTGTAGAATTCTAGAACAGAAAAAGGAAAAAGAGGGCGGGGTATTATCACGTAGTGAGGATATGAAAATACATCGAAGGGGTATGACTTTCCCCGGTTCGTTGCTTCTTCCTTTTTAATTTGACATTCCATTTATTTATTTACATATTTATTTATTTTTGTTTTCTACTCACTTATTTGCTTCTTACAATTTCCCATTCTTCTCTTGGTAAAACGTATTTAGCATTCTAATAGCTGCAAAAGAACAAAACCACTCGAGATATGTCTACTAGCGCTTCTGCCTTCCAGTTAAAACAACGTCTGCCAGAAGAAAAGCCTTGGCCGCAACTAAGCGGCTGTAACGAAGATGCTCAAGCCTTCAAATGTAAATACGTCACCAACCACAACTCCTTGGGAGATGGGAATTTCAGTGTCGTGAAGGAGTGTATGAATGTTCAAACAAAGGATTTGTATGCGATGAAACTGATCAAGAAGCAAACCGTTAGGAACAAAATCCAGCTTATCCAAAGGGAGTTCGACCTGTTGAGGTCGATAAGCGAAAAAATTAGAGATATGGAAAAGAAAAACGAGCACTCCCTAGACATTTTTGAAGGACACCACCATATTTTACAGCTGTTCGACTATTTTGAAACAACGGATAACATCGTACTGATTACCCAGCTGTGTCAGAAGGGCGATCTGTATGAAAAAATTATCGAAAACCAAGCTCTAGACCTCCAGACTCAGGTCACGTCTTACTGTGCCTGTATAGTAAGCATTTTGGAGTTTTTACATTCGCAAGGTATTGTTCACAGAGACTTGAAGGCGGAAAATGTTTTATTTAGATTAAGAGTAAACGAAAACGATAAAAACCTACAGGGCGAACATCATGGGGACTTTAAGTACGATCTTTTGGCCCACGACCTGGTCCTTGCCGATTTCGGTCTTGCTGCTGAATACAACACCACCAAGGTCAACTCGCTGAAGGAGTTTGTCGGTACAATCTCGTATATTGCTCCGGAAATCGTTAAATGCAAAGGCGTCGGTGATATGTCTACTGACCAAGTGGGCGCACTAGAGAAATATGGCTGTCCGGTTGACATGTGGGCCCTCGGTGTCTTGACATACTTCATGGCTTTCGGCTACACCCCCTTCGACTGTACTACAGATGATGAGACTTTGGAGTGTATTTCCAAATGCGATTACTACGTCGACGAACAAACAATGCACGACCCAAAATATGAACAGTTTTGGAACTTCGTTCAATGTTGTTTCACCGTCGATCCCGCCGTTAGGCGCTCTGCCACAAACTTAAAACACCATCCTTTCATCAAGGATTATTTTGCTACTTCAAACTCTTTACACAACAAGGAAACCACAGATTTCGCATTCAACCCGACGATAAGAAGAGTATCTTCTACGGCGTCCATGCACACTTTGAGGTCGCCATCGAAATCGAGAAAGACCACTACACTGGCTTATTTAAACATGGACGGCGGGTCCTCGGAAACTGCCACTGCTTTTAACAGCAAGATGGACTTGCCTGACCTTTACGTTGATAGAACCATCAATTCTCGTGAACGATCACTAAACAGAATTAGAGATACTTTGAAAAAGACACTATCCATGACTTCTTTGAAGCCCGCTGCGACTTATGAATATCTCCATGCCAATAAGAGTGGCACTTCATCAAAGTCTGGGCTCGTGAAAAAGAATTCTACGTTTGTTCTGGACCCTAAGCCACCAAAGAATAGCTTAATGAACGGCTGTTTCAGTACTACGCCGGAATCGCGTTCAAACTTTAATACCCCCAAAAGCTTATCCAGACAAGGCTCATCCACCAGTGTGAAGAAATTTGTCAATGATATGGATCTGCTTCTGACCCCACGTACCGCTTCGATGAGCAGCCACGATACCACAGCCATAAACGATAATGACTTTATAAACGATAAGAATCCTACAAGAAAACACGCAGCCTCATTCCAGGTGAATGTTGATGACTCTGACGGTGATGATACTATGTTAATATAGTACCGAAAGCAAACTTGCTTTTTTTTTCTTCTTGAGATCACATTCTTCATGAAAATTACGGTTAATTATTCTTTTCTAAAAAGAATGAAAATAAATGTAATATATAAATAATTATGGGAAAATATGAAACTACACCAAAGAAAAGTAAAATACTATGTCTTTAAATACATGCATTTTATCTTTACCTTATATCGTTTGTTTATTATTGTTATTTTTTCGCGCCCCGTATTACCCGTCGCGTTTTTTTTTCGGGCATTTGAAAATTATTCAGTTTTGAACAATTAAGATGAGCTGAACGGTAAACCCTGCCTTCCCTATATAATCGATATACAGCCCAACGTAACGATTATCCATTCTACCCATCATCGTGTGACATGTGGCTGACAGAGGCTCAAAGTATGTTTTTTTATGTTCCGGATGCACATTGCTTTCCTAATGAACATGGTTCCTTTATTACTAACTATTCACTTTTCATAGAATTCGGTGTGGCCTTCACTTTCGGTGGTTTTCTTTTCTTTTTGTTTGGCGTATTTACTTTATTTGATCGTGCTTTATTAGCTTTGGGTAATATTTTGTTTTTAATTGGGGTATTTTTAATTATTGGTTCACAAAAGACATACATATTCTTTACAAGACCAAATAAAAGACGTGGCTCGCTCTTCTTCCTAGTCGGTGCCTTTTTGATTTTGATAAAATGGACATTTTTGGGCTTCATAATCGAATCATTGGGTATTGTGAATCTCTTTGGTGATTTCTTCGGAGTCATCGTACAATTTTTAAGGTCAATGCCGATCATTGGTCCAATTCTTTCTCACCCTGCTGTTGCTCCAATAGTAGATAGATTAGCAGGTGTGAGAGTTCTACCAGTATAACGCATTTATTTACGTACGCGTATCTAGGTAGAAATTCTCGAACTTTCTATAGGTATAAAAAAAATTTAATAATATTTACATGATTATCGCTTTCCCCACAAACCTATGATAATGATTCGACAAAATCCAATACTGTGGAATCATCACCATATTGGCCCACTATTTGTACACCTATCGGTGTCTTCTCTTTCAAAGGCATTGATAAAGTCGGTAGCCCAGCTAATGACATGGGGACTGTGAAGACATCGTTGATGTAAGAGTTGGCTGGAGATTTACTTTCTTGTTCTTGAAAGTCCTTTATGGTCTCAGGAAGCTTAGATGATGTCGGTACTACAAGTATATCCAAACCTTCTGGATTCCCCTTAGAATCGGTCAAAACATTTGGGAATCTGAAGATCCTGTCAAACTCGTCAATCAAATTTACCCTAAGTTTTTCAGCCTTGATAAAGTTATTTTTGAATGCATCTGAACAAAGGTTATAATTGCCTAAGATAATTCTATTTTTCACTTCTATTCCAAATTTGGACCTAGTGGGTGCAAATAAAACGCCGTCTTTTATATCAAGTTTGGAATCTCTGTACCCATATCTGATACCATCATACCTCGACAAATTAGAAGCTGCTTCTGCTGGTGATAATGTATAGTAAATTGGTAAACTATTCTTTACCGATGGAATGGATACAGGGTATATTTCGTGACCTAAATTTACTAGCTTTTTCAAAAAAGAGGAATATAATTCGTGAAACACACTGGGTAAACTTTCATGGTTGAATTCCTTCACAATACCAATCTTTAAAGGTTTTTTAGCCTTCATGTTTTTTTCTATCAGTCCACGCAATTCATCATTTAATGAAGTAGGATCTTTTGTATCATATTTATCAAGTACCTGAAAAACTTTCCGTAATACATCTATCTTTTTAGTCAAAATCCCTACAGTATCTAAAGACTGAGAGTATGCTATCACGCCAAACCTGGACAAACGTCCGTAGGATGGTTTAAAGCCCAAAATGGACCCATAGCACGCAGGCAATCTAACAGAACCACCAGTATCTGTGCCCAGGGCAAAATCCACTAGATCACAAACAACGCTCGCAGCAGCCCCAGAGGAGGAACCTCCCATAATCATTCCTTGTTCATGAGGATATAACGGATTGATTACGGGCCCCCTCATTGAATGTACTCCTCCAGATCCCATTCCAAATTCATCTAAGTTGGTCTTACCTAAAATATGTACTCCTGCTTGTTTTAATAATTTTACTACGGTTGCATCATACGGCGATTTGAAATTCTCAAGTATATGAGAGGCACAGGTAGTTGGGAGGTCTTTAGTGACTATGTTGTCTTTGATACTGGCAACATAATTCGTTAATGGTTTGTTTGTTTGTTCCTTGTTTGCCGTTATACTGATACTTGTAAATATATTATATTTCGATTGTAAATCAGATAGTCGCTGCAGTGGTTGTTTTAAAAAACGCTTCAACGGCATCGTTGCATAATTGGGTGTGGCTGTTTTATAGGATCCTCTGCCTCGAATAAGGGTTCGATAGCTTTAATATATATACACTTTTTTTCCAGTCAATACGTTTTGAAAAACATACACACGATGAGGCTGTACCTGCTTTGAGAAAGGCAAATAACGGCAACCTATTTATGAACGTGATAGATTTAAGTGATCCAGCTATTAGTGTGGATTATGATAGTTTGATTGGCATTGACGATGAAGAATCTCAAGACGTTTTTGAAAATGAAGTGAAGGAAGACGCACAACAAGAAGATACGCTTTTGACAAATGATAAAGTCATCGTTGAGCCCAAACGTGACGTTGAAAGCTTGAGAAACATTATCAGAGAGCAATTGCTGTTCGATGTGATCAGGAATAGGCAATCAGGTTATGATGAGGAAAGAAAAGTGGTCAGCAATGAAGATGCTGAGAGTAGACAAGAAAAACTAGACAGAATAAGGCAAGAGTTGGAGGAACTGAAAACAGAAGATCCGTCTCTTGATAGACGAGACGAAATTAGAGAGTTATGCAAACTGCAATCAAAGTTAGCGATAGAGTCATCAAGTAGGTTTGCTAATTTGGAGAAAGAGCTCATCGGGAGTTCTGAAGGTCAACCTATCACGACGTTACCAGATATATCACTTGATATGACTAGTATCAAAAAATTACAAAAGCTCGACCAGAGAATATCCGGCATGGAACGTTATGTTGGTGTTCCAAGAATTCTAGAGAGTGAAGAAGACGGCAAATCGGTGTATAATAGGGTTAATGAACTCTACAGAAGCATACAGCTTTTACAAGATGATGATAAGGAAGGGGAAAAGCTACGAAAGTTCCAAGATAGACTGATGGAACTAAACGAACAATTTGAAAACTCGCTGTTGGGTAAAAAAATGCAGAGAGACCAGAAATTAGCTGATGAAACTGTGAATAAAGTTATTACGCCTGAAAGCAAAATAAGAGAAATAAATGACATATATGCTATGTTCAAACAGTATCAAGATTCGCTGCCGCAGCTGACTGAGAGAATGAAGGCTCTAAATAAAATGAACAATAAAGTGGTGGAAGTGTACGAAACGACAAGAAGGTTGGATTCGCAAATAACAGGTGTTCGGGAACAAGAACAAGTATGGCTAAAGACTTTAGACCAGCTGGACGCTAAATTCAATGAGCAAGAGACAAAAATCAGGCAGAACATGGACCAAATCAGGTGGAAAATCGATTCCCTTGAAGACAGAGTTTTACACAGTAAAACGGATCATAATATAGACGAGTGATTTTTTTATAAAACCCTAATTTTTTTATTGTTTGATTTTTTTGTATCCATGTAAAAACGAGAAATATGTATATATATAATAATATGAAGTATCCAAAAAATTCGAAAGAGAAAAAGAAAATTATCGAAAACAAAGTGTCTGTGGGGTATCAGCAGCTTATTTCTTCTTCATTCTACCGAATAAACCTCTCTTCTTCTTCTTCTGTTTCTCCTCGGTTTCAACGTGCTGTTGTGGTTGATAAACTGCTTGCTCACCGTACATTTGGTTGGAAGAAGCAGCCATTTGCTGAGGCATACCGTTGGCATCGTAGGCCACAGCAGAACCGAACATGGGGAAATCAGGTCTTACACGGAATCCATAGGTGGGGGTCTCCAACTGCTGGGCCCAGACTGGGTCTCCAGAGACAGCATACTCGAAACTTCTTATGGTGTCCAGAGGTCTTTCGTCTCTTGCTCTAGTTGGGTTCGATATGTCAGCCTGTGTGATTGTTTGACCGAAGACGTCGCACAGAACGTGACCTTCTTCGTTGGAGAAGTAAGACTGCCTGTTCATGTTATCGTGGAAGGTATCAGCGGCTTGTTCAAAAGGCTGAGCTTCCTGCACTGCATCCAAGATAGGATCAGCCACGGAAGCGGTACGCATCTTTAATCTTGCTTTGTCGTCGTCAGAAATTTTGGCCTCTGAGGCATGGTTCCCTGCTTCGTGGTGGTCACTCGTGTTACTGACACTTGATTTTTTTCTGAAATGCATCATATTGCCTTGAAGTGCTTTTTGCTTGTGCTTAGTGTGGTAGTGCTTAGTTAGTTTTGCTTGGCGAAACTGAGTAGCGTTGAAATATTTCGAATCATTACACACTCCTTTCCTTTCTATAAATAAACAAACAAACAAATAATGTACGTTGCTGTGCCTCGAAAGAACGAAGAAAAAAGAAAGTTTTAAGAATCAAAAAAAATTTTAGCGCTTCATGGCGCCGTGCACCACACCGATTCGGCACAGAGATCGCATGGCGACCATTGGTATTATTGTATAAATATATATATATATATATATAAGTGTGTATATATATGTTTTCTATTCTTGTTTATTAGTTTATTGGCAACAAGCAAGGATGGATTGCTTAACGCTTTCGCAAGCGTGTTGGAGTTCCTCTGGGGACATGGCGGCGTTACAGCAGATCTTCAAGCTAGGGACCACTGGGAGTGTTTCATGTTTCAGCACGATGGTGTTTCTTGTGATGAGCACGTTGTGGTTGGCAAGGGCGTGGTCGACTACGGCTTGTAGTAATTTCTCTTCTTGCTCATAAGGCTCGATATACTTGTTTGAGTGGGACTTCTTCTGTAGATCCGATATGGTTTCGAATAGCTGTTCACGGGTGTAACCAAACTTGCGGGATCTGAATTCAGATGTCAGTTGCAAATGGAGTACAGCGGACACGGGGGAAGACGTCACGACGAAGAATGGGTGCAGGGCGTTGTCTGATGCAAAGCTTTCGTGCAAATATCCAGACAATCTTTGCAGTGTCTGCACAGCGTCGTTGTTCGAGTCCATCAAGTCCAGCACTTTGGAGACGGACGTCGCGTTGTATGCAGGCAAACAGGCGGAGAAACAGTAGGCGTTGGAACCGATACGTTGGTGGTGGCACATGTCGGTGTCACCAAGAACAAACCCACCGGAGGAGCCTAATGCGGTGGCCATGGACCCGACAGTGATGTCGATGGACGTGGCACGGTCCATGTCGAAGTGTTCAGACAACCCACGACCAGTGGCACCGAGCACACCGATGGAGAACGTCTCGTCGACAAACAATCTGAACTTGTACTTGTTTTTCAACTTGGTCAATTCGGGTAGTGGAGCCAGATCACCGGAGTTGTGGAAGATACCTTCAGTGACGATGAATTTTCTTGGGATGGCGGGCAGCTTTTCGAGTTTTTCCTGTTCGGTCAACTCGTTCAACAGGGATTCCAACGAGTTCATGTCATTGTGGTTGAAGTAGTAGACTGTGGACCTGCTTAGTTGCAGGGCATTCTGCACCGATAAAGACACCTCGTCATCGGCAACGATCACGTCACCACGCTTGGTGAAGGCAGGAATCACAGAGGGGGTGACACAGAAGTCTTGACCGTACAGCACGGCACCTTCGGTGCCGAAGAACTGGGCCAAATCGTACTCCAACCTGTAGTGGACGTCCTGGTTACCGTAGAACCCTGCGGGCCCACAGGCACCCACACCGTAGTTCTTGATGGTGGTCTTGACCACGTCCGTGACGGGCTGCGTAACGGACAACTGCAGGAAGTTGTTGGAGGCCAGGTTGAAGACGTTGGTGTACGTCTCCTTGAGATCGTTCCTCGTGATGGTTACGTGGTTCTGGATGGGCATGTCCATGGTGACGGGGATCGCGGCAACTCTCCACGATTGCTCATCGATGGCGATGGGGGTGGCCAGTGGCTCGGGCTCCCAGTCCTCGATCAGGGCGTCGATCTCCTGGGGCGACAGGTTGGGCTTCTGCGCCTGCAGACTCTTCTTCTGCTGCGGCTTCGACAGATAGTAGATGATCCCATACAGGATCAGGCCGATCTCGACGGTGGTCCGGTACGGATCGTCGTGGTGCGACTTCTTGATGTACGAGACGACGAACTGGCCCCCAGGAATCTGCGCCATCACCAGATTGAAGTAGTACCAGAGGTACGACGACGTAGTGACGACAAATGCAGGGATGGGTATGGATTTGGGCAGAACTTCAGGAATATGTGTCATTGCGTGTTAGAAAGAGACAAAACTGTACAACTCTACACGAGCAAAAAGAGGTGTTGACGAGAGACAAGCGGAAGGACAGAGCACTGTTGTACTATGCTACTCGATGTCTTTTGAAAAAAATCTTCTTTTCCTTTTCTTTTTCTTCTGTTCTATACCTCTTACTCTTATTTTCCTTACTGTTAGGTTACCAGTAGCGTGCTTTATGCCCCTATAAAAAAGAAGAACGAGTGAAAAATTTGATAGCAAAAACAAAAAAAAAAAAAATTCTCGCGACTCAAAAAGAATAACGTGCCCTAGGGTTGCGTATAAAGTGACTCTTTATTTAGGGTTTAGTCTGTCATTTTTAGGCTGAGCCCTTTTCGTAGAGAGCGACAGAGTTAGGGCTTATTCGCCCCTTTTTCGTGCATAGGTATGTGCTGTTGTACGGTAGGGGTGGCGGTTATAATTCGATGGCTTTATTTATTCCCTTTATAGCTTTCATTACGTTCTAGAGTGCTTTATATCATGGAAAGTATGCTTTCTTCAAAGTAGATTACAGCTGCCACCGCAACTGTAAACGGATGGAGGTGCGCTGGGACAACCTTGGTGTCGCCAGCGTGTGCTCATCGCGTCCCACTGCTTCCCTTCCTTGTGTATAAACGCACGTTTCGGCGTGTCATGGTGCCTCTGTCGGCTGCTGTCTTGCCCAGCGATGGCAACTGCAACGTCTTGTACTCTTGGCCAGCATTCTTTGCTGCCTTCTCAGTTCTTGCTGCTTGTACGATAGCCTTATCGTTGGGACAGGGGCCACCCGCGGGGTCCTAAAGAAGGGGCCCACTATTAAAAGCTACAGATAAGAGCTGCAACAAAAAGCTCCGAACGTACCCTTTTCTCTTCCCTTCCAACTACAACAGAGCAAGAGAGAAAAAACACTCAAGAGAGAACGTTTTTTGCACTCAACCCAAACGTACTCCCGCTATGAAACCATTCACCAGCTTATTATGTGGACTGGGCCTGTCCACCACACTCGCCACGGCCATCTCGCTGCAAAGACCACTGGGTCTGGACAAGGATATCTTGCGCCAGACCGCAGAGAAGTTCGGATTGGACCTGGACCTGGACCACCTTTTGAAGGAGTTGGACTCTAACGTGCTGGACGCATGGACGGAGATGAACGACCTGTTCCCAAACCAGGTCATGAGCCTGCAGACATCGACCAAGCCTAAGTTTCCTGAGGCCATCAAGACCAAGACGGACTGGGACTTCGTGGTCAAAAACGACGCCATCGAGAACTACCAACTGCGTGTCAACAAGATTAAAGACCCCAAGATTCTGGGCATCGACCCGGACGTGACACAATACACAGGTTACCTGGACGTTGAGGACGAAGACAAGCACTTTTTCTTCTGGTTTTTTGAAAGTAGAAACGACCCTGCCAATGACCCGGTTATCCTTTGGTTGAACGGTGGGCCTGGCTGCTCCTCGTTGACCGGGCTGTTCTTTGAACTGGGGCCCTCGTCCATTGGGCCCGACCTGAAGCCCATCGAAAACCCTTACTCTTGGAACAGCAACGCTTCTGTGATCTTCCTTGACCAACCCGTCAACGTCGGGTTCTCCTACTCTGGGTCCGAAGGTGTTTCTAACACCGTCGCTGCAGGTAAGGACGTCTACAACTTCTTGGAACTGTTTTTTGACCAGTTCCCTGAATATGTCAACAAGGGTCAAGACTTCCACATCGCTGGGGAGTCCTACGCTGGCCATTACATCCCTGTGTTCGCCTCCGAGATATTGTCCCACAAGGACAGAAACTTCAACTTGACCTCGGTCCTGATTGGTAACGGTCTCACCGACCCCTTGACCCAGTACAACTACTACGAACCAATGGCTTGCGGTGAAGGTGGCGAACCTTCCGTTCTGCCCTCCGAAGAGTGTTCCGCCATGGAGGACTCCCTGGAGCGTTGTCTGGGTTTGATCGAGTCGTGCTACAACTCCCAGTCCGTCTGGTCTTGTGTTCCAGCTACCATCTACTGTAACAACGCCCAACTGGCTCCTTACCAACGTACCGGTAAAAACGTTTATGACATCAGAAAGGAATGTGAAGGCGGCAGTTTGTGCTACCCAGCTTTGCAATATATCGACGACTACTTGAACCAAGACTATGTAAGGGAAGCCGTTGGCGCAGAAGTCGACCACTACGAATCCTGTAATTTCGACATCAACAGAAACTTCTTGTTTGCAGGCGACTGGATGAAGCCCTACCACACAGCCATCACGGACCTTCTAAATCAAGATTTGCCCATCTTGGTCTATGCTGGTGACAAGGATTTCATCTGCAACTGGTTGGGTAACAGGGCATGGACCGACGTTTTGCCTTGGAAGTACGACGAAGAATTCGCCGACCAAAAAGTACGTAACTGGACTGCCTCCATCACCGACGAGGTCGCCGGTGAAGTCAAGTCCTACAAGCATTTCACCTACTTAAGAGTCTTCAACGGTGGTCACATGGTTCCATTTGACGTCCCTGAAAACTCATTAAGTATGGTTAACGAATGGATTCATGGCGACTTCTCCTTATAAAGCGTGTGTCTGTATACATGAATTTTTGTTGTATTACTCATGCCTCGAACATATATATATTTACATACGAATCTTTATTATAGCTTTTACTCATTGCGTATATCATAAGCTTTGTTTCTCTTTTATCTCATTCTCCTTATGCAGGTTTCTTTCTGTTTAGTATTATCGTCCTTCCCGCTGAAAGGGAGAATAACCAACCTACAAAAAAAATAAATCATCAAGAAAAAACATCGTGTTAAAACAATAGACTTATATACAGTGTCGTTTTATTCATTTTAATATTAACGAATCCCTCCAATATTAGTCCTAAAGGAAAATGTCTCAACCTGCTCCAATTATAACCAAACTAGTTCCCAATCCAAAACCAAAAGTTTTAAATTTGTTCCGTGTTTGTTTTATTTCATTGCTATTAATCGCTGCTGTGGAATACTTTAAGTACGGTACAAGAATCAATTATGAATGGTTCCACTGTACCCCAATCAAGGAACCTCAATCTGGCTCCGTGATCAAACTTTGGGCTCGTGGTGGCCCAAGCTGTGACAAAAGGGGTGAATATAAAACTATCGTAAAGAGAATCACAAGAGATTACGAACCCAACGATGAACATCTGTCCTTCTGTATCATCGAAAACGGCAACGTCCCTTCTGTTCACTACCCAATTCATGAAGATAAAGGTGAACCTGGCTACGTAGCTTACGTCGGCTACGACACAGACTCTGAATTGGTTCAAGAATTGTGTGCTGATTCCACCATTTATCATATGTGAGTTCTTTCTTTTACATAGATATACATAGAAAAAGGCAACCCCGGTATAGATAGTTATAAATGCGTGTGCAGATCTATAATTATACATATATGACAAAGAGAAAATCATCGTTATGAAGAGAGAAACGCTACATTCTTACTTCCTATACTTTCGAACTCTTCCTATGTTTTACAAACATCTTTCCTAGCTCCTCCTGAATGTCGACCTGGAAAGAAGATAACGGATGAAGTTTATCAAGATCATTGTATGATTTCCCGCTATCCCTTATTACATCCATCGCAGGAACGAAGTCCGTATACTTGTCTACGAACTGATCATCTCCCACCTCACTAGGCTCAAATCTTTCGTCTATTGTTTTTATTAACCCTATGGAATCATAACCTTTCGGTATTACAATTTTGCTACGTTTGACCATTTCAAGATGTCTTTTCATATCCTTACCCTCGATGATGCCTTTCAAAATTTCTTGGTATCTGAGCTTTTGCGTCTCTTCCTCTTCCTCTTCACTACTGTCTTCATCTACGTAGATTAGTGAGCTTTCATTGAAATGACAAAAAGATCTTAGTGTTTGCAGAATAAAATCTATATGTGCTGATTGCCATGCGGTAGTGTTTCTCTGTAAATTGAAGATTTCACTACTGTTTAAGCACCATACGGAAAGGTCATTATTATCATTCAACTGTTTGATCTTGTTGAACGTACCAAATAGTTCACTTAACCACAGTTTTTGGTCGTTTAACGACCAGTCTAGCAATATGAGCCAATGAACCTTCGAGGTCGGTTTTTCGAGAAAAGGTCTTATTAGATCTAATGTATCCGCACTATTCTTAATTAGCGTGTATACATCCAAAGTATAGCACTGATCTAAATCACTAGTCCATCCTATTGTAGCATAATTAATTAGATCAGTATCTAGCGCTGGACTTGTTCCTTCTGGAAAACAAACGGTTGTAAATTGATGTAGTGTTCTACCCGATGGGGAGTAAATGACCACTGTAGTTTCAAAGGTTTCTTCAGCGTTGACCACGGATTCATTTTGAGCTAATAGTTTGTCCCATGCATTGCTCATCCTTCATTTGAATATATATATCTATATATTTATATATATATTTACAGTAAGTTTTGAAAGTATATTAGTGCTACTTTCTGTTTACCTTTTGTTTTTTTTTAAACAAATGATTTTGGTATGAAACTATGTATAAGGGCGCGTTTTAAAGAATAATTTACACTATACACCCAACTAAAAATAATCCTGAACAGTCTATCAATAATCTGCACAATTATATAATCCGATATCAACTTCAGCTTTCATATCTGAAGAATTGTTTGCGATCGATTCACGTTTTTCTTCGAGTTCTTGTATATAGCCGTCTTCAACACCTGTAACGTAACTTCCGGTAAAGACACCATCTTCAAACTTCGATATTTCACTGGTTTTACAACAGTCGATCAAATCTTCCAATGATTGATAGATAACTTTTTCACAACCAATCACTTCTGCTACTTCAACGTCAGTTCTGTTATAGGCAATCAAGTTCTTGGTATCTGTCAAATCGATACCATAAATATGATTATAACGAATAGCTGGCGCAGCTGATGCAAAGAAAACCTTTGCTGCACCAGATTCCTTGGCCATACTAACAATTTCCCTCGAAGTAGTACCTCTAACGATGGAATCATCTACTATCAAAACGTTCTTACCCTTGAATTCAGATTCCATAGGGTTAAGCTTCCTCCTTACTGAAGAAACTCTTTCCCTTTGGTTAGGCATGATAAATGTTCTGCCAACATATCTATTCTTAACGAAACCTTCTCTATATGGCTTTCCTAATACATTAGCACATTCCAGTGCACATGTTCTTGCGGTGTCTGGAACAGGAATGACAACATCAATGTCTTCTGACTTCAATTGCTTCAAAATGTTTTCGGCTAACTTAGAACCCATGGCCAGTCTTGTGTGATAAACTGATATACCGTCCAAGACACTGTCTGGTCTGGCAAAATAAACATATTCAAACAAATCGGGTCTATAAGAGTTTATTGGGACGACTTGTTTGAACTCAGGTTCACCTTTACTACAGTTTTTGGGGATAATGACTGCTTCACCAGGCTTCAAATCACGGTATTTGGTGAAATTGTGAGCCTTGAAAACAACACTCTCTGAAGCCAGCATGTAATCCTTGGTCCCATCTGTGTTCTGTCTTTCACCAAATAATAACGGTCTAATACCGTTTGGATCTCTAAACCCAAATAATGCAAAACCAGCTAATAAACCGACACAAGCATAACCACCACGACATAAACGGTAAACACCCTCTAAAGCATGGAAGACATCTTCGTTGTTAACTCTGTACTTGTTATGCTTTTCTAACTCAGCAGCAAAAATATTCAATAATAATTCAGAATCACTGTCAGTGTTGATATGTCTGTGAACATCCTCATCCATGTATCTCTTTAATGAGGCAGTGTTCACTAGGTTACCGTTATGTGCCATGTTGATACCATAAGGACTGTTAACGTAAAATGGTTGTGCTTCTGAGTTGGCCGAGGAACCAGCTGTAGGATACCTCAAATGAGCAATACCCATGGAACCGGCAAGACCAGACACACGCTGTTGAGTGAAAACGTCACGAGCCATACCGTTACCTTTACATTGGTAGATTCTACCACCAGAACCACAGGTGGCTATACCGGCTGCATCTTGACCACGATGTTGTAAAAATATGCATCCATCACACAACTCTGGAGCTACTGGAGTAGACTGGTTTGCTAACACGATACCCAAAATACCACACATTCTTTCTGTTTTGCTATTTGCTGCGATTCTTGCTTTTCTTGGCTTTCTATAACGAAAACTTGCTTTTAAAATGAAGTTTAGAAAACTATTACTCAAGAGTGAACTGTACGGTGGTTTCTGAAAGTTTTTCTAGAAGTGAAAAAAAAGAAAGAAAGAGCCTTGACTTGATAAAAATTTCAGAAAAGCTACAAACCTATTAGTGAAACCTGCAAGAAGCAAACTTTAAATACACCTCGACCTCTAACGTTTGCCACATGGTCAGTCATCCGGATAAATGCTGTAAGATTTATTATTATTTTTCATGATCTTTCTAACTCTGTTTTGCTATTCGCAGCCCAGGAAGAGTCAACCCGCTAAGCATCGAAATATCGCGGAGATTAATGTCGATTTTTCTTTTCTTTTTCAAGAATTTTCAAAAGAAGCGTATATAAGTATACTTAATTATTGACTAGTGAGGGGTTTATAGTGCTTGATCTTCTTTAAGTTCATTTTCCAAGTGGTGCAGATCCTCTTGAATGGTCCACAGCTCACGGTACAGCGAACCGGGTGTGGCCAACAGTTCAAGATGTTTACCTTCTTCTCTTACCTTCCCGTTGTCAAAGACGATGATCTTGTCGGCATCTGCAATAGTTCTCAGTCTATGTGCAATGTACACGCTTGTTCTCGAGCCAGAGGGAAAGTTGTTTCTAATAGTCCGTAGAAGAGCTTGTTCTGTGTGTGTGTCCAATGCACTTGTGGCTTCATCGAAAAACATGATCCTTGCATTCTTCAGTAGAACTCTTGCAATTGCCAACCTTTGCTTTTCACCACCACTAATCATCAACCCTCTTTCTCCGACAATGGTATCAAAACCTTGTGGTAGCTTCTTGATCAGTGGTGCTAACTGAGCCTTCTCTACAACTGTATTCACCTCATCGTCTGTTGCATCAATGCGACCAAATTTCACATTTTCCCAAATAGTGTCGTTAAAAAGTGGTGTATCTTGTGGCACCACGCCAATCACTTTCCTTAACGCATCAATGTCGTATTCTTTGATATCGCACCCATTTATGAGGATCCTACCGCTTTCAGGGTCATAGAATCTAAATACTAATTTTAAAATGGTGGATTTACCACTACCTGAAGATCCTACTATTGCAGTTTTCCAGCCTGCTGGGATAGTAAAGCTAGCATTCTTTAAGATTTTCCTATCCGGATGGTACCCAAATGTAACGTTCTCGAAAGTAATGTCGTAGGGGACATGTTCTGGTAACATTAATGGACGTTCTGCATTCTTGATTTTGATTTCATTCTTCCTTAATTTGAATAATGCTTCCATATCGATCAGAGATTGCTTGAGTTCTCTGTAAACACTACCCAAGAAATTCAATGGCACCGATAGTTGGAAAACCAATTGATTGATCAGGACCAAGTCTCCTACTGTTAAGTCTCCACCAATCACACCAGTGCAACCCATATACATCATTGCCGTTAACGCAGAGGTGAAAATCAAGTTTTGGCCAGAATTCAGAAATGCTAAAGATTGAGATACTTTAATTTGAGAGTCCCTGTAGTTTATTAATGAGCCATTGTACTTATCTGCAAGGTATTTCTCATTATTAAAATATTTTACTGCCTCAAAGTTTATCAAAGAATCTAATGCCACACTAGCAGCTTTATTGTCGGCCCTGTTGGCATCTCTCCTAAAATTGGTCCTCCAAGCTGTTGTTTTTATGGTGAACATGGAATATAGTAGCATTGTGCTGAACGTGATAGCTGCAAATGACGCACCAAATTGGTATGTCAAAATCCCGCAAACGACGGATATTTCAAAACTTATTGGGATAATGTGAAATACCATCGCGGTTAGGACATAAGAAATACCCTTCGTACCTCTATCCATAGCCCTCGTTAAACCACCCGTTTGCCTACTTAAATGCCAGCCCAAATCCAATTTCATGAGATGCCGGAAGGTTTGTAACGATACGGTTCTGATGGCATTTTGTGCCACCCTGGCGAACACAGCATTCCTTAATTCACCGAATAAAACGGATCCAAACCTTGCAGTACCATAACAAAGAATGGTCAGTCCAATGGCTGCTGGAAGGGCAATAGTAGGGTCATCCCACGTTATATTCATTGAATCAATAGTTTGCTTGAAAAAAAAGGGTACTTGGACATTTAAGATCTTCGCTGATATCAATAGCCCAAGTGCAATTAACACTCTTGTTCTCACTTTATTATTGCCTTGAGGCCAAATATAACGAAACAGGTCTTTCAAGATTTTCAATTCTGACATTGTTGGTGCCTTGCTTCCCTTCTCCGCTTGAGTTTTCGGTTTTGGGACAGGCGAAGTAGGTTCAATCAATTTCTTATGAACAGGATCCTTTTGAGTTTCATTCCATAAGTTGGAGCCAACTGAACGGAACAATAGAGGCCTTTGGGTTGATAACTTATATACCGATATTATGATTGGCGAGCGGTTCCGTACCAGACTAGATCTAGATCTAAGACTTGACCTTAATATTCGTCCCACCACAGGGGACCTTGGAAAAAGCAGCATGCCTGGAATATGAGTAGGATGTACTAGAGGCAGCTTACCAAAAATTGTTCTGCTGCGGTTGTTCGCGAACTTCTCGTAGCTACTGTTTAGATTGCTTATTTGTACTATTAGTACCGAAAGTCATCGGCAGGGTCTCGCGTTGCTTTCCAGTGAAATTTCACGTGACGATACAATTAAGGGCACAGGGTTAAAATAATGACTTTGATACACTGCCTTTTAGCAAAAATCATAAGGCTTTTAATAGAGCAGTCAAATGTAAAGTTCAGGATCAATTATACCTAGTTTTGTTGATCAATGTACATTGCATATTGTCCGTAACTACTGTTAGTCAGCTAAACTTCCCACCGAGCCGATTGGCCAAATAAGGGCTATCGATGTAGTAATGTATAATAAAGTCTTAACGTACACCTTGAAATGTAGAATCTATTTTAACGTTTAGAATCTTTTTGGAACAAAATAAGAATTCGGAATTTTACTTGTCTTACAATTCTTATATTTTTCACTCAAAAAGCCAAATCTAGCAACTCAATATCAAAATTAATTTTAATACTTTTCAAAAGAATATAAATGGGTATAGCAATATGCATTATACATATATGTACAGAACATTAAAGTTAAAGCTTTTTTTTTTCACTTAGATAAATTTTTTATTTCTTCTTCACACTTATTAATGACAGCGTTACTGGCGTTTATCTTTCCAGATAAATAGTCCAGTCTACTCTTGAAAAGTTTCTGGTCAGGAACTTTCCCTAAGGGTTTCAACTCTTCTTCCCACTTCTTGATCCTGCCGGTTTCAAAACCGACAACCTTTAATAAGTAACGAGTTTTCAACACCTTTGAAAGTTCAGCATCGTTAATCAAATATGTGAATGCGGCTCTGTATAGTGGTTTGGCAGGCCTAATCTCCTGTAAAACACCCCTATCCCTGGACACAGTGATTAACCCATTGTTTTCCAGTTCCATGATCCCTGTCTCTGGCGCCGCCTTGAATAATGGCATATTAACAACTTCGTGGAATGGAAGGACTGGATGGGAACTCAATAATTCGATCAGTTCCCAAGCTTGGGCACTCTTAGTACCATCAATTTTGTCACTCAAGAACATTTGAGTTATCTGTTCAGAAGCTTGTTCAATCATCTTGTCTAATGCTTCGGTAGGCTCTTCTCCTGATTTGACTCTTCTGACAAATGCTTGTAAATCTAACATTCTACCGCCCAATGGTTCTAGGGAAGCGTCAATGTCTTGCAGTTCCTTTTCGTTTAAAATAACCTCAGCTTTGTTCTTATCCGAATTCAAGTCATCAGTAGACTCAGAATCATCGTTTTCATTCTTTTTCTTCTCGTCTTCAACTTTCTTTGCGTCTTCTCCCTTGACCTTCCTGTTGAAATACAAGTATTCTTCCAATTGGGACAACACATAATTTCTTGAATTTTCCTTCGACGCATCTGATAAGATCAAATTCTTGAACACTTGGTTGGGCAGTGACTCACTTAATCTTTGATTGGATGCGACCGTTTCTGTCAAGAAAATAACATGTGCAATGTTCATTTGAACTAGCATCGCTGCCCAATCAGATAATTCTTTGTACACAAATCCATTGATTTCAGATTTACCCTCAAACCTATCTATAACGATAACAGGCTTAGCTTCCGGATGTTGTTGCAAATAATCTTCCTCTTTGATATTAACTGCTCCGTCGCTGGTGGAAATGAAGGCCTTGTAATTCTTAAGGGCAATGCGTCTAATCGACATCAATGAAGTGGTCAACATATTTCTAAATTGAGATTCTTTTGTCTCCGATAACCCTGTTTTTTGCCCTGTCAACCCTTGGACAGTCAAATCGAGAACACCAGTGATGGAGTCGATCCATGGGAAAATTGGGAAATAACCCAATTGACTAGCGGCATTTTTCAAAAATTTAGGATCTGTTCTTGACTTAATCAACTTATCACAGTCGAGATACAAAACGTTTGCTCTATTCTGCAAAGTGTGTTGCATGACTAAATCATGTTTTCCTGAACCTCTGGGCCCCCTAATGACCACAAAAGTGTTATTGTTTTCCTCAAGCCACATCTTTAAGTCATTGACCTTTTCTATTCTTTCTCCCCACAAATGCTTTCTTTGATGGTTGTCATCAGCACTACCCCAATAGTATTTGATAGAGGTCATGGTAGAAGAGGTTAATGTTTTTAATTGTTTCCAAAACCTATTGTCCCATGAAAAAGAGTATTTGTGGCTTATCTTTTGTTCGATAGAAAATTCTCTTATAGGATCGAACACCAAAACAGCAAAAATCGAGAGTAGGGCAAACATCACAGGAATAGCAATCCTGGTATGGTTTGTGAAAAAATTGCTGACTATGTGGCCTCTTATGATGTTTTCGTATTGTATGTGCAAAACAGTATTATGAATCTCGATACCGGAGACACAATTTTTAGCAGAAATGGCACCACGGTATGAGCGGTATCTGATTTTTGCCTCATTGTTGGTGGCACTCGTTGGTGGGAAAATATCAACGATTGTCCCGTACCTTCTAAATAAAGAGTAAATTTCCTCTTCTGTCAGTGCGGGCCCTTGAAACTTTATTACTATAGTGGTACTTGGTAATCTTCTCAAATCTTCGATCCAAGGTGAACCCTTTACCGGGAAGGCAGATGCTCGTGTAAAATACGCAAGCAAATTTTTGGAGGATTCTCTAGCCGTGTTCTGTTGAATCAAGGAATTCACTTGAGCCTTTGTGTATTTGGGTGGAACGACAAATGTGGCAAATACACCTCCATCTCTTTTCACCGGAATGGTAGATTTCAACTCCAGCCCATGGATAGGGTTACTCGGTGGACTAGCCAAGCCTTTGATTGTTTCTCTCACTGCTTCCCGAGACTGATTTCTCAGCAGCAGATTGTACCATAGCGTTGGATTCCAAACGGATGTCGCTCTAGCGTAAACATTATCGAAATACATCAACGTTTCTTCGTCCGACTTGTAAATAACACCGGTATCGGTGGCGGTGTTCGATTCACCCGCCTGCTGGTCCTTCTGTTGAATTTCACTGGACACATGCCTTACTGCGGGTTGAGCGTTTATTAGGTTCATCAGCCTATACTTGCCCTTGAGAATACCTATTCCTCTAGCCAGGCATGGTACAGGCATCCTGGCCATATTGAGCGATGCCATTCGTGCTAGCAGCATGGCTTACTTGTGTAAATATGATTGCTCGTGATCTGGCTTTGCCTCTTGTCAATATGAAGTTTACTTTTCACCTGCCCCAATATAGTTGCTATCTCCCTTATACTATTTACGCCTTTCACTCTTTCTCAAAGCCTAAAGAGTCACTTAAGGGTTAAGCGTATGGAATTCCAGAACTTGAGGGCGTATAAACAAAAAACGTTAGGGTCATATCAGAACAATAAGAAGACAAAACCAAGCGCCTTTGGATAGGTTAGAGGTGAGGTGAGATGAGATGAGGTGCATACTAGATAATATCGGTACAGCTTCAGGCATTCTATCCAATTTAGGTTGGTAAATGGCTAGTGCGCGTAGGAAAAGGGTAGGACACAGTAAAGCAAAGCTACAACTTTTATTTGGAAGTGCCTACCTCGTCATTGACACATACAACAGGCAGATCCTTTTCAGTAAGGCCATTCTTGCAAATAGTGCTTTTCAAGGCTTTTCTTTTTAAAGGCCGGAAAGCATCACTGTTCGGATTGGTATTAAGATTTGGTTGATACCCATCCTTCATAGAGCGCTCTTTACCGTTATTCTTATTTTCAAATATATATATATATATATATATATATTCTCATTTGGTTCCGTTCCTATTTGTCTACAAAGTGTCCGTTATCGTGGAATGGTCGATGATCACTTCCGTTCAAATCATCACCACTACCACTATCACTATCACTATATCTTTCTCTATTGAATTTAATCACGGGGTGCTTATTAACAATACAGCTACCACAATCGCGATAAATGTCTTCCATATCACCGCCTAATTCATTATACTGCTCTTTGATGTCATAGAGGAACTGGGCAAACCCATCGGTAATGTGGCTTAAATATATCGTTACAGGATATACAGGATTACCTGCAGTGTTGTGATCTACAAGTAACCAAATTTTAAATTCTGGATTTTTGTTAATTTTTTCCAGGAAATCGTCAGTAATGTCCAATTCGCAGAATGACATGTCTGAAATAAATTTCTCCTATAACTCGCTTTAGTGTAGTAACTGTTTTTGCAAACTAACTTATCCAAACGATCAACCTATATAACGTATTCAGCTATCTCTTAAATATTATTGATTTTTTTGATGATTTATATAAATGAGCATAGCCACACAAATGTTGAAAAATCAATGAATAATCTGTTGAATAGTCAATGAGGGATGATATCCTATCCCACCGCTTTCCTTGTAAACACTAATTCGCCTCGAAAAGCAGTCACATCAAAGGACGGGCACCATCCCACATTCATAGGCAGCCGGGCCGAACAGTAGCCGCAAGAGAAGTGAATAAAGAAAGCGGTATGATGGCATGTTTGGAGAAGCGTCCGCAGTCGCTGGTACAAGTTCGGCAAAACGAATAGATAGCATAGGATAAATGTTACATTTACTTACTTACTTACCTGTAAAAAACTAACAGTCAGTTAAAGTTGCTACAGACTAATTGAATATAGAAAATTATAGATCATAAAATCGTAAGAATTCCGCTTATTTATAAGTGTCGACAACGTATCTACCAGCGATTTGGCCCTTTTCCATCTTTTCGTAAATTTCTGGCAAATGAGACAATCCGACAACCTTGATTGGAGACTTGACCAACCCTCTGGCGAAGAAGTCCAAGGCTTCTCTGGTGTCGGCTCTGTTACCGACGTAGGAACCGACAATAGAGATGGACTTGACGACGTGGTTGAAGACATCGGAACAACATTTAGCGCCGGCTGGCAAACCGACCAAGACGACGGTACCGTTAGCTCTACAGTATCTGGTGGAAGCTTCGATAGCGGCTTCGGAAACGGAGACGTTGACAATACCGTGAGCACCACCGTCGGTGGCCTTGACGACAGCACCAACAATGTCCTTTTCTTTCGTGAAGTCGATGAACACCTCACCACCAAGTGATGTGAACAATTCTTCTTTACCGGGACCACCATCGATACCCACGACTCTGTAACCCATGGCCTTAGCGTACTGGACAGCCAAAGAACCTAGACCACCGGCAGCACCAGAGATGGCCACCCAGTGGCCAGCCCTCAAGTTGGCGGACTTCAAAGCCTTGTAGACTGTAATACCGGCACATAAGATTGGGGCGACTTCAGCCAGATCCGTGCCTTCAGGAATGTGAGCGGCTTGCACAGAGTCAGCGGTAGCGTACTGTTGGAAGGAACCGTCGTGGGTGTAACCGGACAAGTCCGCGTGAGGACAATTAGACTCGTTACCCAATTCACAGTATTCACAGGCCATACAAGAACTGTTCAACCACTTAATACCGGCAAGGTCGCCGACCTTCCAGCCTCTGACGTTTTCACCCATGGCAACAACAACACCGGCACCTTCGTGACCACCGACCAATGGCAACTTGGTTGGCAATGGCCAGTCACCGTGCCAAGCGTGCAAGTCGGTGTGACAGACACCGGAGTACTTGACGTTGATCAACAGCTCGTTTGGCTTTGGCGTTGGAACTGGGATGTCCTTATGTTCCAACTTACCGTTGGATTCGTAGAAGATAACACCTTTTTGAGTTTTTGGAATAGACATTTTGTATTTTTAGGATATAGTTGACAGTTGACAGTATGCTTAATGTAGCGTGGTATCTTATATACTAAGTAGAAACAAGAGAATACAACCTAAAAAGGAGAGAAGACCACTAACAAGACAGATTTTAAGATAAATAGAGTCGCAATTGCCACCCTATTTATACGCAGTATGCTTGATCCGACTGTGACATAAGGGAACTTCATTTGAGCTGTACCTTTTTTTTCTTCCATTAAACCTGTGATGCTCTTAATTTCCCCAACTTGCAAGTTGGAGATGGCCGTTGTTCCGGTGCCAGGTCAGGCCGGTGAAAATGGGTAGTTTCGTGTCTTATGGGAAAAAACGTCATTTTTGGGCGAATGCCGTTGATGAAGACAAAAATCCCTTAATTAAGCATCAGCATAGGTGATTAGAAAGGAAGCTTTAGTCAGATAAAGGCTGTGTCACTGGAGAACCGGATCGTAAAGGCAAATTTTAGATAAACTTAGTTGGAGTTCTTGGCGCCTGAAATTGGAGAGACCGGTTTTTTCACTTATTTACCTTTTTGTTGTGCCCCTTTTACCAACAATCAGTTTAAGAATCACACTTGTTGGCAAGCCAGCATTTCAGTTACTCAAGACAAACAATGAGTTCCGAAGACGAATTGGGAAGCATTGGTACCGTGTCGCACGGTACCCCCATGAATAAGACCATTGACAGTATTCTTCCACAGTTTGATGAAGAGGTAGAGTCCTTGCTGGAGGACAGCTTCACGTGGAACATTCCCGACTGGAACGAGCTGACGGATCCGAAGTACAGCTCTCCCAAGTTCAGAATAGGTGACTTCGAATGGGATATCCTGTTGTTCCCGCAGGGGAACCATAACAAGGGCGTTGCGGTGTATCTGGAGCCTCATCCAGAGGAAAAATTGGATGAGGCCACGGGGGAGATGAAGCCGGTTGATCCGGATTGGTATTGCTGTGCGCAGTTTGCCATTGGAATCTCCAGGCCCGGAAATGATGAGTCCGTCAACCTGGTTAACAAATCTCACCACCGGTTCAACGCACTTGATTCAGACTGGGGGTTCGCGAATTTGATAGAGTTGAACAACTTGAAACAGCCTTCAAAGGGAAGACCGCTCTCGTTCTTGAACGAAGGGAGCTTGAATATAACAGCGTTTGTCCGCATATTGAAGGACCCTACGGGTGTCTTATGGCACAATTTCTTGAATTATGACTCCAAAAAGGTGACTGGTTACGTCGGGTTTCGAAATCAAGGTGCCACATGCTATTTGAATTCGCTGCTGCAGTCGTATTACTTTACGAAATATTTTAGGAAACTGGTATACGAAATACCCACTGAACACGAAAGCCCCAACAACAGCGTTCCCCTGGCTTTACAAAGGGCTTTCTACCAGTTGCAAGTGTCTGATACACCATTGGACACTATGGAGTTGACCAGGTCCTTTGGTTGGGATACCGCTGAATCCTTCACCCAGCACGATGTGCAGGAATTGAACAGAATATTGATGGACAGACTAGAAAATAACATGAAGGGCACGCCCGTAGAGGGGAAGCTGAATGAGATATTTGTGGGTAGGATGAAAAGTTACATCAAATGTATTGATGTTGATTACGAATCTTCCAGAGTGGAAGATTTCTGGGATTTGCAAATGAACGTTAAAAATTTCAAGAATTTACAAGAGTCCTTCGATAACTACATCGAGATGGAGCTAATGAATGGCGAAAACCAGTATGCGGCACAAGACTACGGTTTGCAAGACGCTCAGAAGGGTGTTATATTCGAATCGTTCCCTCCTGTTTTGCACTTGCAATTGAAACGGTTCGAATATGACTTCAATTACGATCAGATGATAAAGGTTAACGACAAATATGAATTCCCTGAAACGATCGACTTATCACCCTTTGTTGATAAAGACGTATTAAAGAAAACGTTGAACTCTGGAGATAACGGCAATCCTTATATTTACAATTTGCATGGAGTCTTGGTCCACTCTGGTGATATATCCACCGGACATTACTACACATTGATTAAACCTGGTGTTGAAGATCAATGGTTCCGATTCGATGACGAACGAGTTTGGAGAGTCACCAAGAAGCAAGTTTTCCAAGAAAATTTTGGATGTGATAGGCTACCCGATGAAAAAGTTCGCACAATGACCAGGGATGACTATCAGAATTATATCATCCAGCGCCACACAAGCGCTTATATGCTTGTGTATATCCGTCAAGACCAAGAGCAGGATTTGCTGCGTCCGGTCGCGGAATCTGATGTTCCTAAACACGTAATCACAAGAGTTAGAGAAGAAATCAAAGAACGTGAGGCAAGAGAAAAGGAAATCAAAGAAGCCCATCTATACGTTACGCTCAGGTTGCATTCGATGAAGGAATTTATTCATTATGAAGGGTTCGATTATTTCCCCCACGATGGATTTAGGCTTTTCACCGAGGAACTTAATGACTCCAACTTGCAGCAAGTCAGTCTGAGAGTCTTGAGGACAACTAAGTTATCTGATATATTTGCAACTATCAAGGACTCCATGAATATCCCAATGGAAAGAGACGTCAAATACTGGAAAATGGATTACCGCAGAAATAATACTTTACGTTTAACGCAACCTATAAACTTTGACTCTGCAAATATCACTTTGCAAGAGGCATTGAAAAACGAAAACAAAAGAACTTTGGAAATACAGTACGGAGAAGGTGGCGCGGCCAGTGCTGATGAAGTAGATAAAAGACCTTTAGAAACTGTATCCTTCTTGGATCTCTTCATCGAAGAGCCCTACTTGGAATTGCAATTTTTGAGTAAGTTAAAAGAGGCTTCTTTAATTTCAAAGACTCAGCTTGATGATGAATTGATATCCAATATTAGAGTCAATCTTCCAAAATTAATAGAGGGGGGGGTAGAGCCCCTTTTTGCCGCGGAAAATAACTCCAATTTGTTGTTTGTGAAGAAGTATGACCCACGCGCCCAAAAACTACTAGGGTTTGGCCACTTTGCCGTAAACCAGTTGCAACAACTAACCGATTTGTCTGCAATTATTGAAAAAAGCATCGGAGGTTCCGACGAAAAGTTAACTTTCTACGAAGAGGTGCAACCGGGAACCCTTAATGACATATACATGAAAGAAACAGTGTACGACGCTGACGTAGACACCGGTGATATAATCTCGTTTGAGATATCAAACGTTGTCCTCCCTGATACTTTCCCAGTTTACGCAACGATCAAAGATTTCTACTCATATCTGAGATATCGCGTGAAATTAAAGTTTTCAAAAGTTGATGGGTCAAGCGAGGAGTATGGCGTTAGTAACGCGATCTCAGAGAGCTTTGAATTCTGGATATCTGCTCATGCAACATATGACGATCTTGCTAGAATGGTGTCGAAGTTTGCACACGTTGAGCCAGAATATTTAAAGATCTTTGCCCTTTATTCCAATGGAAGATTCGTGCTAAAATCAACCTCAATTTTGAACGACTACCTCTTGAAAGATTTCAATTGTGACCAGATCCCACCTTTTGCGTTTGAAGTTTTGTCAGTACCTTTGAAAGAGTTAGAACGATTGAGACCTATCAAATTGTACTGGTTAAAAAACAGCTATATCCATTACCAATGCTTTGAATTTGAAGTTGCTAATGACTACACGGAAACTCAGTTCTTGGAAAAAGTGCAGAACAAGATTGGCTTCACCGATGAAGAAAAGGGGAACATTTTGCTTTGGACTAATTCGAATTTCCAGTTTCAAGGTCTATTATCAGATCAAAACACGTTCAAAGATGTGAGCAAAAACTCTTTACTTTTCGGTAGAATCTTGCCCGAAGAATCGAAGTTGTTTAGAGAATTAAATCGCCTAGAAAACGTTCAAGCATCCTCATCAGAAGATTTCATGGGCGATGAAAATGTGACGGACAGACCAATAGATGATGAGCAAGATCTTGGAATGGTAACAGAAGGTTCTAAAGACATCAAGGGGCGTATAGTGGTTGTTCAGCAATATTTCAAAGATCTCGAAAATAGACATGGGATATCTTTCTTATTCAATTTGATACCAGATGAACCATTCCCAAAGACAAGAGATCGTCTTCATGCGAAGTTTGGTCTGGGACAGAAGGAATTCTCGAAGATCAAACTAAGTGTTGGCTACTCTACCGAAGAGGGTACAGTGTTTAGAACTTTGCAAGGGTTTTCAGACGAAGAACTAGAAAAGATTGTACTGTATGATATTATGTCCAATTTGGATTACATCTACATGGATCATCCAGATAGATTGAGATCACATTCTTCTTACGATAGACCAATGATTATCAAAAACTAATATACCTTACGATTTAGCTTTGATGTTTTCTTTACTCTTTTTTTATAATTGGGATGCCTTTTCATTTTTTCTTTTGTATGATTAAGCAATTTTATTCAGTTTTTATTTTGCTCAAGTGATGCCAAGTATATACACGTACAAATGTAGGTATATTTATAACTATAAATTAGAAGTTACATTGTAGACAAAAGGACTCGTTGTCAGGAGGAAGGGATAGATTGAACAATCTATTTTACAATTATGTATTAGCATAAACATATACTTTACATTAAACACATAAATAAAGAAATACCGTGATAAGAATGGGAAAGTAAATATGGAAAGCTTATCTCTTTTCCAATTAGTGGTTGGGGGGGGGGGGGGGGGGAATGGAGACATTTAATCACTTGATAAAATACCCCAGTACTTTTCAACGCCGTATTCGCCATCAGCTTTCCATAAATCGTTAAAGGCGGTGAACAAGTAAGCTGAAGAACCACAGGAGCTCTTAATGGAGGAAATGGCAGCTTCTTGGTTTGCTTTAGATGGGACAGCAACACCATAAGTATCACCCTTTGATGGCCAGCCAGTTTCGGTGATAACGACATCTTTGTTACCGCCACAAGCAGTGGAGACCCTTTGGATTTGTTTTAGTACCCATGCCCCGGCATCTTCAGCGGAAGTGTTTTCATCAAAGTATGCATGTGCGTTGACGGCCATGTAATCAGAATAGTTACACAAATCAGGGTTGTTGATAACAGCGATGAAGGTGTCAACAGCAACGATTGAACCTGTATAGCCGGCAGAGGTTAATGCAGATTTGGCAGTGGTAACATATTCGCCGACTTGAGTAGTTGTTGCAGAACCGGCATTGACCAGTTCGTTACCGACAGAAATAGTGGTAATATCGTCCCAGGAACCGTAAGATTCAACCGCAGATTTAATAGTGTCGACAGCATCTTGGATTTTGTCAACGTAGTATATGCCTAAGAATAATTTTTGGCTTGAGGTTTTAGCCTGCAAGACATTTTCAACTTGGCTACAGTCAACACCGTATAATCTGATGTTGTCAAAGCCAGTCAACTGTTCCAAGTCTGAAGCAACTTGAGCAGTTGACTTACAGGAACCATCGTCACTGTAAGGACTGTAAGTGATACCCTTAGCACCGGAGGCTGAGATACTGGATGAAGCGGAAGATGACGCGGAGGATGATGATGATGAGGATGAGGATGAGGATGAGTATGATGCGGAAGAAGCAACTGTAGATGCTGCGGCAGATTCGGATGTGGTAGCGGCAGCACTGGCAGAAGTTGTTGGCTCTAAAACGGATGTGGTGGCCTCGGAAACGGCAGCAGCGCTAGTGGTAGTGGCCACAACGGCATTCTCGTTAACTGGGACGATAGTTTCCCCACTATCACCAGAAACGACAACAGTGACTTGAGCATGGACAGTTGCGGTAACCACGTCACGCTTGTCATGCTTATGGTGGATAGCTGGGGCAGCTAGAGCCCCGGTCAATAATACAGATGATGTTAGCAAATTTGAGAAACGCATGGCTGATAGTCAGTTTTTCTAGAGTTTAATACTATTTTTTTTTAACAATTTTGGGATATGAACAAATATCGATAAAGGAAGGACGTGACAGTTGGAATGTTCAACTCAATATTGCAAAAGTACGGTATTTAACTCTTTGATGAGGTCTTAACAAATTCTAAAATAAGTATGGGAGAAATCTGATATACGCCTCCAAAGAGACAAAAGATACATTGTAAGACAAACTTCATACAGACACGCCTTTTCAGCTCATTATAAATACTACATTTTTGAAACAAAGCTGGAAAAGAAGGCTTATAGCCACGGCTCAGAATGAGGAGTGACTGTAAACATAAAAACACGAACTGCTCTGGGACACGTGCGAGGATTGTTACCATTTTTTCAAACGTTTCAACGCGAATTTCTCGTCCGCTGTAAGTTTCTGTTTTCGCGCAAATAAACTCTTGGCATTTTTTCTCCTCGGTTTTTGCTTTTTTCGATAAGAATTCTCGAAGGCCTTCCCCAAAGAGGCAAATTACCTGAAAAGGACAATCCACGAAATCTAGACCGAAGATCTCTGGGGATCTGTAAGGAACAAATTGTTGCTACGGCAAGCTCAGGTAAAAAGAAAAGTCAGGCTACTTGCCTTCCAGAAAAAGAAAAGACTTCTTTTCAATGGTTCCTTCAATGGTTCCCGCTCCTGGCTGAAGGCTGATAGGAGGCCGAAACAGCTTCTTGCCGGCTCTTACACAGCACACGGCAGAGACAAATGTCCTGGAGCGGAGATGTCTTGCCTGATATGGAAATGCCAGTTAAAAGGCGGGTAAGCAAATACATCCGGTCTGGGCGGCTATTTTGTTAAAAGCTCGCAATAAATGGGGGGTATTAGGATTCGCCACTGAACACAATGTATCATCAGGACTGTTTGGTTGGGCTTTTTTGAAAGACAGAAGGATACGAAGGACATATTGGAAAGAGTCTAGTATGAATGCCACAAGTCCTAAGCTGTCGCTTTCAGACGTTGAGTATCCTGCTTGGTGTCAGGACGATGAAGTTCCAGTGACAATGCAGAAAATCAAGGAGATTTTTACACAGCTTATGGAGAAGTTCGGATTTCAACAATCGTCCATGGAAAATATTTATCAGCATTTGATGGGGCAGCTGGACTCCAGAGCAAGCCGTACGGGCGCTCAAAATGCATTGGTATCGCTACATGTCTCGTATATTGGAGGCGAGCATGCAAATTATAGAAAATGGTATTTTGCCGCCCAGCTCGACTTAGATGAAGAGATTGGATTTCAAAACATGCAGCTCCATGGGAAAGCACGTCAGAGAAACGTGAAAATGGCTAAGAAAAGAGGCGTCTCCATCAAGGAACAGATCAGGCAATGGAATGAGAATGAACAAGAGTTTATCAATAACCATCCAAAAATAACTCTTACTCAGGAGCAGCTGGAAGACCAGACAAATTTGAAAAGTGCGGACTATAAATGGAAACTGAAGATGAGGAACCTGTCACCAGAACAGATGATAAGACAGTTGGCCCTTTATTTGCTTTGCTGGGGAGAGTCAAACCAAGTCAGGTTTGCCCCAGAATGTCTTTGCTTTATTTTCAAATGCGCACTTGACTATGACATCAGTACGTCAAGTGAAGAAAAAACAGTGAAACTACCTGAATATACATACTTGAACGAAGTTGTTACTCCCCTATACGAATTCCTGAGGGCCCAAGTATATAAAAAAGATGACAAGGGAAACTGGAAAAGAAGAGAAAAGGATCATAAGAATATCATTGGCTATGATGACATCAACCAACTGTTTTGGTATCCGGAGGGCATTGAACGTATTATCTTGAACAACGGAGATCGGTTGGTAGATAAATCGCTAGAGGAAAGATACCTTCATTTCAAGGACGTTGCATGGTCTAAGGTTTTTTATAAAACGTATAGAGAAACCAGAAGTTGGAAGCACTGTTTTACAAATTTTAATAGATTCTGGATTATTCATTTTGCACCGTTTTGGTTTTTTACTACATTCAACTCCCCCACTTTGTACACCAAGGATTATGTGCAGTTGTTAGATAATCAACCTACACCTCAAGTCAAACTTTCAGTGATTTCCTTTGGGGGTACTATAACATGCTTAGTTCAAATCCTTGCCACCTTGTTCGAGTGGGGGTTTGTACCTCGAGAATGGCCTGGCGCTCAACATTTATCACGAAGAATGATTGGCCTCCTTATTTGTCTCGCAATCAACCTAGGACCATCCGTTTATGTTTTAGGGTTTTTCGAGTGGGATGTCCATTCGAAATCAGCATATGTCGTGTCCATCATTCAATTAATTATTGCACTGCTAACTACCCTTTTTTTTGCTATCAGGCCCTTGGGCGGCCTATTTCGTCCATATCTGAATAAAGACAAAAAGCATCGAAGATACATCTCATCTCAGACTTTCACCGCTTCGTTTCCCAAGCTGGCGGGACGAAGCAAATGGTTCTCTTACGGGCTATGGGTATTCGTATTTTTGGCAAAATACATCGAGTCTTACTTTTTTTTAACCTTGTCCCTAAGGGACCCCATCAGGGTCCTATCTATAATGGATTTATCTAGATGTCAAGGTGAGTACTTATTGGGTCCCATACTGTGTAAATGGCAGGCCAAAATTACACTGATTCTGATGTTACTTTCTGATTTGGGTCTGTTTTTTCTCGACACTTACCTATGGTACATTATTTGTAATTGTGTTTTTTCCATCATACTATCATTTTCTCTTGGTACCTCAATTCTTACACCCTGGAAGAACGTATACTCTCGAATGCCCAAAAGGATATATTCCAAAATCCTGGCTACTTCAGAAATGGATGTGAAATTCAAAGCAAAAATACTAATATCACAAGTATGGAATGCCATCGTTATCTCAATGTATAGGGAACATCTTCTTTCCATTGAGCATTTACAGCGGCTACTATTCCAACAAGTGGATTCCCTAATGGGTGATACAAGAACTTTAAAATCTCCGACATTTTTTGTCGCTCAAGATGATTCAACTTTCAAGTCGATGGAATTCTTTCCTTCCAAATCTGAAGCGAAAAGAAGGATATCCTTCTTTGCTCAATCGTTGGCAACTCCTATTTCGGAACCTGTTCCAGTGGACTGCATGCCAACTTTTACAGTCCTGGTTCCTCATTATTCAGAAAAAATTCTTTTGGGCTTGAAGGAAATTATCAGAGAAGAATCCCCTAAAAGTAAAATCACAGTACTTGAGTACTTAAAGCATCTACATCCTACAGAATGGGAATGTTTTGTTAAGGATACAAAACTCCTTAGCATGGAAAAGAGTTTTCTGAAAGAAGCAGTTAATACAGAGGACGAAGATGAGCTGGAACTTCCAGATGCTCTATATGATTCGAGATCTACTCCACTTTCAGACCCCAACGACTCTCGAAAGTTGCTCACCGGAGATGATCTGATTAAGGAAAAAATTAACGATCTGCCATTTTCTTATTTTGGCTTTAACTCCTCTGAACCATCATACACATTGAGAACAAGAATTTGGGCGTCATTGCGGACGCAGACTTTATACAGGACACTCTCAGGTTTCATGAATTATTCCAAAGCTATTAAATTACTGTATCGAATCGAAAACCCTTCGTTGGTTAATATATATCGTGGCAATCTTGAAGCTTTGGAAAATGATTTGGAAAATATGGCTAATAGAAAATTTAGAATGGTTGTTGCTATGCAAAGATATGCCAAATTTAACAAGGACGAAATTGAGGCAACAGAGCTTCTCTTAAGAGCTTATCCTAATATGTTTATATCTTACCTTTGGGAAGACATAGACGATAGCACATCTACACGTACGTACTATTCATGTCTCACGAATGGTTATGCAGAATTTAATAAAGAAAATGGATTGAGGATGCCAATATTTAAAATTCGCCTGTCGGGCAATCCCATCCTTGGCGACGGTAAATCGGACAATCAAAATCACTCAATAATATTCTATCGCGGTGAGTATATACAAGTGATTGATGCTAATCAAGATAACTATTTGGAGGAATGTTTGAAGATACGATCCGTTTTGAGCGAATTTGAAGAACTTGAAGTTAATTCCACAGTTCCATACATTCCTGGTATCGAATATGAAGAAGAACCGCCCCCTATTGCTATAGTCGGTTCAAGAGAATATATTTTTTCAGAAAATATTGGAGTATTAGGTGATATTTCTGCCGGTAAAGAACAGACTTTTGGGACCTTATTCGCCAGGACACTTGCTGAAATTGGTGGTAAACTACACTATGGGCATCCTGATTTTCTCAATGGTATTTTTATGACCACTCGTGGTGGACTGTCGAAGGCACAAAGAGGATTACATTTAAATGAAGATATATACGCTGGAATGAACGCAATATGCCGTGGCGGAAGAATAAAACATAGTGATTATTATCAATGTGGTAAAGGCCGAGACTTAGGATTTGGTTCCATTTTGAATTTTACTACTAAAATAGGCGCAGGTATGGGTGAGCAATTACTATCGAGAGAATACTATTATCTTGGAACGCAGCTTTCAATGGATAGATTTTTATCTTTCTTTTATGCCCATCCAGGATTCCATTTAAATAATCTTTTCATTTCCTTTTCCGTCCAGTTGTTTTTTGTTTTGCTGTTAAACTTGGGTGCTTTGAATCATGAAACAATAGCCTGTTCTTACAACAAAAATGCGCCCATCACAAACCTCGAAACACCTGTGGGATGTTATAATATACAGCCGGCACTACATTGGGTGTCAATATTTGTGTTATCGATTTTCATCGTATTTTTTATTGCCTTTGCACCTCTGCTAATTCAAGAAGTTTTAGAAAAGGGTATTTGGAGGGCAGCTTCAAGGTTTCTACATCACCTTTTTTCAATGGCACCGTTATTTGAAGTATTCGTTTGCCAAGTTTATTCGAATTCCTTACTGATGGATTTAACATTTGGTGGAGCAAAATACATATCTACAGGTCGTGGGTTTGCAATAACACGCATTGATTTCTCTGAACTTTATTCTAAATTTGTCAATATATCAATCTACTCTGGGTTCCAGGTGTTCTTCATGTTGTTATTCGCAATATTATCTATGTGGCAGCCTGCATTGTTGTGGTTTTGGATAACTGTGGTTTCCATGTGCTTCGCCCCCTTTATTTTCAATCCACATCAATTTTCATTCATGGACTTCTTTATTGATTACAAAAATTTAATCCACTGGTTATTCTCAGGTAACACTAAATATCAAAAGGAATCGTGGGCAAACCTTGTAAAGAGTTCACGGTCAAGATTCACCGGCTATAAGAGTAAAACCATTGACGATGTGTCCGAAGATTCAGGTCATGACTCGAAGAAAGCAAGATTTTGGAATGTCTTTTTTGCAGAATTATTTTTGCCATTTTGTGTATTCCTCTTCAATTTCACAGCATATTCTTACATAAATGCGCAAACAGGGGTCTCTGATTCAAAACCAACTAGTGCTGTAATCCGGTTGTTGCTTGTAACCTTTTTGCCGATTTTGATCAACTCGATATTACTTTTTCTACTATTTTGGGTTTCATTTTTTGTGGTACCTGGGTTATCATATTGTTGTAAGAATGCTGGTGCCGTTATTGCTTTTATTGCGCATACGTTTTCAGTTTTCGTCTACCTTTTAGATTTCGAAGTGATGTGGTTTTTACAAGGATGGAATTTTACACGTACATTGATACTACTTATTACATGCATCAACTTACACTTGGTGCTTTTCAAAATCTTTACGACAATATTCCTGACAAGAGAGTATAAAAACAATAGGGCACATTTGGCTTGGTGGAACGGGAAGTGGTACAACACAGGAATGGGTTGGTCTGTTATTTTACAGCCCATAAGAGAATATTTTGTGAAAATTATGGAATCCAGCTATTTTGCTGCGGATTTCTTTCTCAGCCATTTCCTCTTATATATACAAACACCAATCATATTGCTACCCTTTGTCGACTATTGGCATACAATGGTATTGTTTTGGATGAATCCAAGGGATATTATTGCGCATAGAAGAATCTACACCAAAAAGCAAAGAACATCAAGAAGCAGCACAGTCTCGAAATATTTCTCCCTATATTTCATACTGCTAAGTGTTTTTCTTTTTCTGTTAATTGCGCCATTCTTTGCTAGTGAATTTGTACCCGATCCGCAAGAAATGCTAGAAGGCACGCTTTTTGAGGGGATCTTTCAACCTAACGGTCAAAACAACAATGATACCGGTCCGAATGCCCCATCGACCATTCTCACCACAACACCGCCTCTACCTACCTTTAAGACTGTTGCGTAGGCAATAAAGAAATGTTATTTTTGAATAACTGATAGAGCGAGGCGGTGCTCATCTACCCTGTTTATCCACTTGCGAATCCACAGGCCAGCCCCCGGCTATTCTTTTGCGTATTTTGGGTCGTGGTTTTTTCGTGGCTCGTGTTTTGGTTTGCTACTCGTTTTGCGCTCAATTTTCGTGCCGCAAACGTGGAGATGGGAAAAAGAAAAGTCGGGAAAAGTAACGAGGAATTTCCACTTTTGGTATTCTCGAACAGCCTGCGCGGTTTATTAGTAAAGTATCCCATAATCCTCGAGATTCGAAAAACTTTTCCCTCTTCTGTTGTTGACATCGGTTTTTTATTTAAGAGGAAAGGGTCGTCGTTCTTTTCCTCGAACAAATTAAGTATCATTACATATTTGTTTGTTGTTTATCAGTAACTGTCTGATTGTCTTTTTCTTTGGGAGTCTGTTACAGCAAAAACAACAGGATAACTAAATCTAAATAATGTTGTTCAAGTCTCTTTCAACGTTAGCTACCGCTGCCGCTTTCCTTGCCGGTGTCGCAACTGCTGACGATGTTCCAGCAATTGAAGTTGTTGGTAACAAGTTCTTTTACTCCAACAATGGTAGTCAATTTTACATCAGAGGTGTTGCTTACCAAGCTGATACTGCCAACGCAACCTCTGGTTCCACTATCAACGATCCTTTGGCTGATTACGATAGCTGTTCCAGAGATATTCCTTACTTAAAGAAATTGGACACCAACGTTATTCGTGTCTACGCTATCAACACTTCTCTAGATCATACTAAATGTATGGAAGCGCTAAACGATGCTGACATCTACGTCATTGCTGATTTGTCAGCTCCAGAGACATCCATCAATAGACTAAGCCCTTCCTGGACCGTTAACTTGTTCAACAGTTACAAGGAAGTTGTTGACTCTTTTGCTAACTACACTAACGTTTTGGGTTTCTTTGCCGGTAACGAAGTTACTAACAACTACACTAACACAGACGCATCAGCTTTCGTTAAGGCTGCTATTAGAGACACCAGAGATTACATTAGTGAAAAAAGCTACAGATCTATCCCAGTTGGTTACTCTTCTAATGACGACGAAGATACCAGAGTTAAAATGGCTGATTACTTTGCCTGTGGTGATAATGATGTTAAGGCTGATTTCTACGGTATTAACATGTACGAATGGTGTGGTAAATCTGATTTCAAGACTTCTGGTTATCAAGATAGAACTGCAGAGTTCAAGAACTTGTCTATTCCAGTTTTCTTCTCTGAGTATGGTTGTAACGAAGTTACGCCAAGACTATTTACTGAAGTCCAAGCTTTATACGGCTCTAATATGACTGATGTCTGGTCTGGTGGTATTGTCTATATGTACTTCGAAGAAACCAACAACTACGGTTTGGTTAGTATTGACGGCAGTGACGTTAAGACTTTGGACGATTTCAACAACTACTCCTCGGAAATTAACAAGATTTCTCCAACTTCAGCTAATACCAAATCTTACTCTGCAACCACTAGTGATGTTGCTTGTCCAGCTACTGGTAAGTATTGGTCAGCTGCAACCAGCTTGCCACCAACTCCAAACGGGGGCTTGTGTTCTTGTATGAATGCTGCCAGCAGTTGTGTTGTCTCTGACAGTGTTGACTCTGATGACTACCAAGATTTATTCGATTATGTCTGCGGTCAAATTGACTGTAGCGGTATTACTGCAAACGGTACTTCTGGTAAGTACGGTGCCTACTCATTCTGTACTCCAAAGGAACAATTATCTTTTGTTTTGAACTTATACTACGAATCCAAAGGTGGTTCCAAGTCTAACTGTGACTTCAGCAGTTCCGCTACCTTACAAACTGCCAGCACTCAATCCAGTTGTGCTTCTGTTTTGAGTGAGATTGGAAGTATGGGTACCAACTCTGCTTCCGGTAGTGCTGATTTGGGCTCTGGTACTGAAACCAGCACTGGCTCTGCTTCTTCAGGTGCTTCTGGTAAGTCTAGCTCTGGTAAGTCCAGCTCTGGTTCTTCCACTTCTTCCTCTTCTTCAGCATCTTCCTCTTCTACCAAGAAGAGTGCGGCTAACAACGTTAAAGTTAACTTGGCGCAAGTTGTTTTCACTTCCGTCATTTCCTTATCCATCGCCGCTGGTGTTGGTTTTGCTTTAGCCTAAGAAGCATCGACACGTACATGATAATTTTCGCTCGATACGGTTTGATATTTTTATTTCTATTATATGGTAGTTTTACGAAAAATGAAAAGTTGTAAGTATAATATTTTTTTTTCCCTATATAAGTTTTATAAAATTCTATTCGTGCTTACCACAGATAGATTGAAAGAATCATAGTAATGTTACATCATATGTCCGTCTACGTCATTAAAAAAAAGAGACAATATTCATTAAGATTCCCTATAGAATCACTTATTTAACATTGTTTTTTTCTATTAAAAATCTTCATGCAAACCATTTATGTACTTTTTCCATAATATCAGCTGGATATCTGTTGAAAATTGCCATAGCGTCATTAGAAGGCAAAAATCCTAACAATTTCTTGACTGAACTTATCACAGTTTGACCCTCCTGTTCAGTCAAACTTCTCTCATTTAAAGCTTGAATAACCGAATCAACTACAGTTGGGATATTAGGTTGTGCACATACAACTGGTGAATTGTTTTCAATCAAATGGCTCAAAAATTGATAGTTAAATGAGGCAGCTTCTTTGTCAACAATTGTTGGCAAAGTCTTGAACCAATTTGCTGTATATGTGTCCATGTTTGGAATGTTCGAGTTGTATGCATAAAGGATTTTGGCAACGGCTGCGCTGGCGTTCTCAGTAGAAGAACGATTTTCTTCCAGCTTAGAGCCTGGGAAATCGACAATCTGAACAAGTGTATCTAAAGTGGGTATGCAAACGTCAGCATATGTGGATGGAGCATACTGGGCACAAATACCGATTATGTAGGAAGCAGCTTGACGAATACGAGTGTCTGGAGAAACCAAGCATTCGGTTACTTTTGGAATAAATGTGCTCTTCATACTAGCAGTTTGGTCGCCTCCATATTGAACCAGATCACCAATTACTACTAATGCAAATATGACTAGAATTGGCTCATTATCTAACAAGAAAGTGTTTATCATGGACCATATGTTTTCCAACTGCTTTAAATAATGACCATTAGTTGTTTTCAAAACTGCAGCGATAGATTTGTTGATTTCATCTAGGAGGTCTTCGTCTGTAAAGTCTTCCTCCTCATCAACATTTTCATTATATTCATCACCGTCACCATGACGATCCTGCATTCTTTCGTAAGTGTCAGTTAAGTTTGCAGAAACACCCTTGGTAAATCCTGCCTGTTGGTCTTCGCTTAAGCAGTTGTCACCCATGACTTTTATACCATTTACCAAAGAGTTATGGTATACTTGTGTAATTTCTGGCATTGGCTCTGACATTAATCCAGCAATTATTTTGGAGGAAGCCTTATGCCATAATAATAATAGCTCTTCACTTTGAGAACCTGTCGCTGCAAGTAAGCAAGACAACAAAATGGGAATAAGGGTTGCGCCCGCAGCACGAACACCATCGTGTAAGTAAAAGTCAAGTGATGGTAAAGCAATTTCCTCCATAATTTCTTTAACGTATACAGCGAACTGGCCACGTAAAAGCGTCGCATAACTTTGTAATAGCTCCATTGCTGATACTTTATCGTCAAGAACAGATGTATGAATGGCAATATGCTTGCCCTGAACTTGAACAACGTCCCAATCGGGATATTGCTGGAAATTTGCTGCTTCCTCTTCTTCAATCAACCCGACGTCTTGTGTAGCTTTAGCAGTGAGCAACAAAGGTGGGATGACAATTGGTAGCAAAGGAACGAAATCTTCACCCAGAATTCGACAGATTCTGCTCCAACTCTGTTCTAAATATGATCTTAATGCATCATCTTCATCAATATCTGAGTTTTGTAGAGCAACCAAAATAGAAATTAGTTCCTGAGAATGCTCGTGAAATTTTTCCTTACCAACGGCAAAACCAATCAGCGTAGCACATTCCATACATTTACCTTTCAATACACTATTATCTTTGTTGTCTACTTTCAAAACATTCAATAATAATGGCATTAAAGTATCATAATACTTGATGAATTTATTCTTTGCCGCTTCAGCAATAAATGCAATTGTCGTCAAAGCTTGTTCTTGTACGTAAAGCTTGTTGCTCTGTAATAAAACCAACAGGTTTGTCAGTAGGCTATCCAAATAAGGTTCAAGGATATCTTTAGAGGCAAATTCAGAAAAGTTGACCAGAGCAGCTGCAGCGTGAGTTTGAACTCTAGAAGTGCACTCGGACGTCAATTTAGAGATTAAGGCCGGTAAAATTTTATCGTGAGCAGTTCTTTGAATGAATGGGGAGAAGTCAGTAGATATCTGACCCAACACGTTGCAACATCCGTATTGGACTCTTGGATGCTGATCGTTGATCAAAGGAACTACCATATCTAAAATCTTTGGAATTTCGCCTATCAATACATCAGCACAACCTTCGGCGGCAGAGGAAAGAGCCATCATAGCGGCAAATCTTTCCCTCCACTCGGTTGATCCGATCATTTGTTGTAAATATTGAAATAATGGGGCAGCCAAATATTCACCACCCAGTTTTAAGGCAACACGGTCAAGAGCTTGACGAGCGTGGTCGTATGTGACTTCCTCTTCATCATCAGTATCGTCTGATTCTATCCATTCTGCTGCATCATCGTCATCAATGGATACCTCAGTCATCATAATTAAAGTGTCCATCACTAAAGTTTGTCCATAATTTTGATTCAATTTACACATTTGTGGAGCATTTTCGCTAAATACCGTTAATAGTTCCAATGCAGTAGTTCTTGCTGGGGGTTCTAAATCTTTATTCTTGATAACCATATCAGCGAATTGTATTATTTGGTCAAACATATCCTTAAATAACTTTGGGGCTAATTCAACTAATTCAATCAATGATTCGAAAACAGATGCAAGGGCATCGTCCTTACCATCATCTAAGAATCTTGGTAAACTATTTAAAAGACTTGGCAATAAAATACCTAATTTGGACCATTCAGATTTTGGCAGCTGTTTGAAATAGCCGACAAATGCAGTAACCGCGGCAATTTTGACGTTATCGTTTGCATCAGTGAAGCCCGATTGAAAGATCGGTAGAATGCTATTGATGTCCACAGCGGTAATTAGGTAAGGTACGGTGGTTAAAATTCTAAAACTAGATTCTCTGAAATTTGGGTTACCACTCTTCAAAGACTCTATCAAAGCTTGTAATAGTTCTGGCCATGCTGGTAGATCGTCTTGAACACACTCTGCAATTGCATCGGATAGTTTGTGTCTAATTGAATCAGCTCTTTCCGATAAAAACCCTTTTAACAATGAAGAACGAATTTGTACAAGAACTTCTTCTCTAATATGGGTAATATTCTTGGACATAATCATAAGCTTGGAAGAAGGAGGTGCTTTTAGAGCTAATTTCCTGAACAAAACAGCAGATAGTGCAGCGACAGTAGTATCTTGAGAGAAAGCGGCTTGTTCAGCCAAAAAGGTCAAAAGAAACTCGATATTATTTTCGGTAATCCATTCTTCGCTAAGAGCCTTTTCAGCCACAGAACGAATTTGATTATCTGGAGAAGCAAAGGCTTGTACGATTTGAAGCAACGTGCTATTGACTTCTTCTGGTAAAGCAGACATAGCGATGGCTCTGTTTATAGTTGAAATCTTGTGTCGATGTGGTAAAGTGGCGTACAAATAACTTTTTTTGTTTTAAGCTATCTGCCACTTTGATCTATTCAGTCTCTTAGCCACTCGAAATTTAAACGCGCTAGATTTTGATCACTATTAAGGTCCTCCAGAAGACTACAATGATTCAAACTATACGGTTCTATTATTCCCATCATTATTTTTAAGTCAATTTCGTTTTTTTTTTCCGCTGCAAAAAATGAAAAATTTTTCAATTTTTGTAAGGAATAGTGATCGTGCAGCATGACGATAGTACCAATAATATGTTTCAGTTATAGTAGAGTCTCAAAGTGCCATTCCAGCTCCAGATATTCTAGTTAAGGTTTCCGTTTATAGGGCAGTGAGAAGGCTACAGTGGATTACGTAACACTCCATGATTCATACTCTTTGAAAGCAAGAACTTTATCCAATAATAAAACTAATTATTAATATTATATACGGTTAAAAAAGATTTATGTTAGATTTATTAAGATTACAATTAACAACAGTCATTATAGATAAAAAATTATCGAATAAATTATTATTTATGATAATTAATGAATTTATTACATATTAATAAGGTTCTGATAAAATAAAGTATTTATATTATATATTTAATTCATATATAAAATTTATATCAAACCTTAAATTATTTTATCTTTTCTTTTTTATACTTAATAAATATAATAATTATTGTAATAATAGCATATATTGTGCAGCTGTTAAAGTTTAATAGTTTGTAGTATATTATAAAGAGCGTTTACGTAATAAAAAAACTATAAATTTGCTTATGTGTAATGTACAGTGAAGACGATTAGATTCAAATTCTAAAAATAAAGATAAAGAGATCGTTAAAAGAATCGAAAGAAAAAGATGAACAATATTAAGAATAAAAACAAAAGTGGATGTGATCTATTCTTGCTTTGTTTGTTTGCTTTCTATATTTTTTTAGGTTGCTGATGTTTATTCTTCTATCTACAATGAATTTTTTAATAAGAATGCTTTTCCTTTGGTAGTTTTTTTTTTTTGGATTAACGACGGTGGGGATTGGATGGTGGGTTTAGACGTTCTTTAGCAATTTTATATTCTTTGTTTAATTTGACCATGGCTTCCTCCAACTTAGTAATCTCATCACCCTTTTCGACAGCGAAAATGGTCTTTTCATCGTTCAATTTGGCTGGGATTTCTAATTCTGTAATAACAGATTGCAAAACCTCAATTACTTTATTTTCTGGAAGATCAAAGAGTTCAGCTAATTTAGCAACAGAAAAGTTTGAATAGAATCTCTTGTAAGAGAAGAAGTAAGTCTTTAGAGATTCGGTTTGTACTCTTTCGGTTAAACTGTTCAATACAGTTTCCATGTTTGGTAGCAGAGCCCAAGATTTGATTTCCTTCAAGTATTTAACAGAGTCTCTCCAGTTACCCTTTTGCATTGATTTGGCAGCAAATAAGACATAGTCTCTTAAAGTTTCTGGTGGACCTTGGAAACTTAACTTTTCGTAATGTTCTAAAGAACGACGAATGGATTTTGGAGAGTATGGGATTCTCTTCACCTTAATACCGGAGTAGAATGCGGTCATTCTTGGAATTTCGATCAATAAAGAGCATGTCAAGAAGACGACGTCGATTAAATCTAGATTAATGTGTTGGTGGTATGGTAAACATTGTCTAGCACGTTCATCAGCTGAAGCGTTGTTGGTGGAATTCATGGAGATTCTATGTAAGGATTGTTGACCCAAAATTTCTCTCAAGTGAGAGCTTGATAGAAGATCATTTAAGATTTGATGGCATTCTTCAATTAAGCATAATTTAAAGGCAGATAAACCTAACTGGACAACGACTCTGTTGAACAATATTTGCAAAGAGGAGTCGAATTGGTTGATGTTCGTTTGAACTTGAGAAGTCAATAACATATCCTTTGCAGTTTGGAAATCCTTGTTTAATGCAGTGTAGTAAATGTTGTATAAGATAGCACGTTTTTGAACAGCGATGTTGTTTTGTTTGGCTAAGATTGTGGACAACCCAGTTATCAAATTGTCGACATAATCAGCAGAATCGAGTTGATCCTTTGAAGTAAATTTGGATTGGTATTGAGCTGGTATGATTTCCCAAGCAGCAGTTTCCATAATGTTTATCAAGTTTTCGGATTTGTAATAGATATGGTCTAATCTTTTAGCAAATGGACGAGTTAAAGCTCTTTCTAAGTCATGTTCGTCTTTCAAAGTGGCTTCAAAGTACAGTTGAGTTCTCAAGATCAAATTATAAACGGATTGTTCATCTCTCAAACGGATCAAGTAGTCACTAGAGTGAGGATCGATGTTCAATAAAGATTTCATGAATTCGTCATCTAATCTTTCAACGAATGAGAAAATGGAACCCAAAATTTTCTTAACACCATTGGCATCCTCCTTTGGTTCATCTTCGATGAAGTCGATTGGATCAGCAAATTCGCTCACTTGGTATGTGTCGGTAGTTTGATCCAAGATGGAAAATAATTTACTAATATCGTTGAATGAGGACTTCCATTGATCGATTGGTTGATAAGACAAGTTGGCTGAGGCATCGAATCTTGATGGAATCAAAGTCAAATAGGCCATTATGAATTCGTAAGGTTTTTCAGCCACAGTTAACAATTCTTCCAAAGTTGAAATCAAAATTTGTTGATTGACAGTTTTCTTACCTCTTGAATCAATGATGGTTTGTAGTCTGGTGAAGAAATCTTCTTGTACAGCTAGGTCATCACCTTGAGATGAAGAAATTCTGAATCCGTTAACGGAAGCATCCAAATCTGCACTTGGTTCTTTATCGAAGGATTCAGGATCATTTCTAAATTTAGCCATCGAATCTTCAATTTCCCTAGAAACCTTCTTGACTCTTTGCTTTGTGGTGTTGTAAGCTCTGGCAACGGCCTTGTTTTTCAAATCGTTTTGTTGAGTATTATTCACAGCATCCTCCACTTGGGCAACAACCTTGATGAAAATGTTTGGGGTCCCCCAGTTTTGTTGCTGGGCTCTAATCAAAAGACGAGAGATCAGATCGAATTCATTGGAAATAGTCAACCAATCATCAGAATTCTCGGCCTGAGAGATCTTGTAATAAACATCTTGCATTTCATCCAACAGCTTTTCCTTGGCAGACTTGACAACTTTCTTGTTGTCATCGTCATCTGATTCTTCATCACTGGAGTCATAGTTGGAATTTTTCAAAAACTTATTAGAGCTGGAACCGCCACCACTTTGTTTTCTAAACTCAGATTTCTTAAACCAGTCGGGACCATAAGGCTTGGCATCGGAATCATCAGAATCTACCTCAGCTTCACTTTCGCTCTCACTTTCGTTGAAGAAGGAGTCATCAGATTCTTGGTCCAATTCGGATTCAGAGGAGGAAGAACTTACTAAATCTTCTTCGGACGAAGATAAAAGATCTTCTTCGGATGAAGAACTGGCAGCATCGTATTCATAATTAGACGAAAAGAAACGGGACATTTTCGTGGATCTGGGCTTGGCAGGCTAATGTGTGAAGATTGCAAATATGTGCCTTGTTTTCCTTTTTCCCTTTATTACTAGTATGCTAATAAATGCAACTGCGAACCACTCACTAAATTTTTCATTCTTTCCAGAGCTCTTTTTTTCTCATTGAAAAATTTTTCAACGGCGAAAAAAAATCGAAAAAAAAGCTTGGTCATTTACAACGAGCAGTGCAAGGTGACAGTAATGATAATGATAATGTCTCTAACTATATCTATATATACGTAAGTATCTACTACGTGAAGATAATATTGGGTTAGAATAAGGTTGAGAGGGTGGTCAGCGCCATGGGTATGGTGTCCGTGACGTCCGAGGTGGCCACGGGGCATGGCAGCTGAGCGTCGAAGAACTCTTGAGGACCTTGGCACTCTACGAATTGGTCCTTATCCAGTTCAAATGCGCGCAAAAGAGTATCCCATGCGGACAGCACCAATAGAATGTTGGGAGAGGTCCCAGCGGTAGGCAATGATGTCAGTGCAGGAATGTGGGTGTCCTTTGTGGTCAGAGGTACGTATATCGATTGCGTATACCCTTCCTTTAGGGGACCCTTCATGAACAAGTCTGTGAAGGATGACGCTATACGGGTATGGTACCCGTACTGCGAGTCCATTCCTGTGAAGTCACCATAGGCCTCTTGGGGGGAAACAATTTTCCTTGTTATTGTGTCAATGGTGACTCTTGCGTTTATCGGCACTAGCTGACTCTGTAGGGCCAGTGCTTCGGGTTTCCCTATGTTGATGTATTTAGTCTGCTTAAACTCCTTACCTGTCCTTTTGCGGGCCAACGTGGGCTTTTGCATCTTGACGGTGAGACCCTCTCTGTACCGACCGTGGTCTTGCTTTTGGTACCTGGTGAAAGGAAGTGTGGATAGCCTTGGCAGCTTCGAGGCGACGGCCAAGTAAGGCCTGAAGTTTTCCTTGAATACGGTATTGCGAAGATATGGAGGCGTGACGAAGTACTGTAAGAGCGCCAGTATCAGTTTGGCAGTAGAGATTTTCTTTTTCGTGGCACTTGCCTGGGAGTTGTCCTCAAGGATTACAACTTCAGAAACATTGAATAACGACGCGAACTTGGCCACTTGGTACACCTTATGCGTGATCTGCGATAGATTGCGACAATCCGATACCAGTGTGGTGGGGATACAGAGCGAATAGTGCCTGGTTGGCGAGAGAGGTTTCTCGACCTTCTTGAACTTCTTCATGCTACTCATCGAACTAGGGAATGTACAACGTTCCGGTGGTACTGGCAGTGGTAGTGGACAGCCCTCTCTTTGGCTGTTCAACGCTCATCGATGGGAAATTTTTCATACAATTTAAAGCTTGCTAAAATTACAGTTCGTTCCGCGCGATAAATGATAAATGTGCATTTGTCCACTAGAAGAAAAAAGTAGAGAAATAGGATATATTTAGTATAAGTAAAATGTTATAGAGGTGTCATGTTTCATTGTTCTTTTGGTCTTGTATCGTCTTCGTCTTCATCTTCATCCTCTACCACTTTGTGGGCCTTGTCGTTGAAGATAGCCCTCACGTCGTAATGCTTTTTCCTCAACTCTTCAAACTTCTTATGCCTTGCGTCGGAAGAGACCTCGTCATTCTCGTCGTTCATTTCTATATCCGGCTGTTTGTTCTCTTTGATCTCGAATTCTGGTTCTCCTAAGGACAGATCATCAATATCGTCGTTAGCTACTTGGCCTGTTCCTTTATCGCTAGTATCGTTGTCGTCGTCCTCATCGTCATCCACTTTGTAGTATTCCCCGTGAGGGTCCACGGCACCTTGGTAGGGGGTTTTGGGCTCGTCTATGTGGATATCCTGAAACTGCTGTTTCGTTATCTCGTTTTCCGCCAAATTCATCTGATTCCATTGGACCTGCTCTTCCGGCGTCATTTTGGCCAACATGTCATGCTCATGCTTGAGTGATACTATGTCCTTTGGAAGGGAGCGCTTGGACATCCCAACTATGTCTGCCTCCTCTTCTCCGTATCCCAACCCCGGTATATTCCTCTTGTTCGATGTTAATTTAGCATTTTTCTGTGTGTTCTCATAAACCTGTCTTCTGAACTCTTCAAGCGTTTCAGGATCTTGCTGCGCCAGTTGTTCCGGCGACAAAGCCAGTGGGTTCTTCAATATACCTCCCATTGTGCTGCTGTTTTGTGGTCTCTGCTGTTACAATACACTTGGAGTGCTGAGTGAGCCTTTTTGATGTTAACCCGTGCTGTTCTAATATTATTCTTTTGGTGGTCTTTTCTCCCTAAAAAAGGCCTAAGACCCAAGCGCCGCCGGGTAACGGGACCAATTATGGTCCTGTCACTTGGGGAAGTGCTTTGAAGGCATGATAGTAAGCTGAAATGGGACTCACTACTACCTAGAATCCGATTTTCCACTGTGTGGCCTCTAGATCTGGTTTTTCTTCGTGATAGACTTGTCTTCTGTCCCTTTCTTTAATTATTTTAGCTTACTGGGGTTATTATTAGTTTTGTTTCTTAACACTAGCAAAACATTAAAAAATATATCCACATATGTAAACAAGACTTGAAGGAATGGGAAGTGCTCATCTTTAAAAGACGCAAGACACACGATCGAGAGAGTTGCCCGTCTCGTTGAGCGTGAATATCCAGTCTTAACTTCTTTACGTCTTACATTTTGTATATTTCTTTATGTGCAGCTGGTAGAATACAGATTCCGGGCCAGAAATGGTTGTCACTGGCGTGTAACCAAACTTGTCGACCTACGCCACTGAATATGAGACTGGAAAATGGCTTTCTTTTACGTTGGTTGGCACACATTAATAGCACCTTTGCATTTTTTCCAAAAGCTAATTAATAGGCGATGAGCAGGACGAAAAATGAAAAAAAAGTATGTGCAAAATAAACTTAGTATAGGTAAAATGGAATACCTACATCGACGCAATAGCTAGACAATTATGAGTGGTGTTCAAAGACAAGATTTGGTCTTATTCAGCGATCAATCAGTCCTTCCTTCTCAGTTTTTTCAGGATAACGATTCTCATAACCTATTCTTTATCACACACCAATCTTCCACCCAACCGCTATGGCTGATTAACGCACTAATAGAAGCTCACGTTTTGGGTTCTCCCAGTTCTCTTAACGAGTCTTCTTCGTCGCCCTTATCTTCATCGATTCGATCCCACGTAGTCATTGCGTCGTTTATCCACGAGCAAAATCATTTTATAAATTCACTAAACAAGCTGAAAATTGCATCCAACAACTACAAAGTTTTAGATTTCCTATCTGATTTCGTCATAAAAAACATCCTGAATAAACCCAGAGATAAAATACTAAGCGAGTTGCTAGCAAACTTCACAGCTGCCATTCAAAATGCCCCAGCTAACACCATCGTTATCATAGAACAACCAGAGCTGCTGTTGTCCCTGATTAATGGCCTCACTTATTCAGAGTTGAACAATAAGTTCATGGTCCCCCTTTTGAAGCAATGCCAATTACTAATCATGGTCTCCAATACGGATATTTTCAACATAGACGATTTCGACACTTCCCTTCATTCCTCCAATCTACAGAACTTCTACAAATCATCTTTTATCAAATCAATGATCAACTTGAACTTAAACCCTTTGAAAACCGGGTTCGCCAAAGACGTAACCGGTTCCTTGCGTGTCTGTAGAGGTGGTTCGCCCATCGCACCTTCCTCAAGTACAAATTTACATGTGATAGAGAATGAATACCTCTATCTAAATGAAAAGGAATCAACAAAATTATTTTATCGTTAAACAATACAAAAACTATACAGGATCTATATTACTTATTCGTATTTCTTTTTGTACGTGCTAAATATAAGTGATATAGAAGAAAAATATATATGATCAAGCTTTATCAAAACAAACAACTGTGGTCCTTTCATCTACTCCTTCTTACCCTTATTATATCATCTAGCTTGAACTCAACTGCACACCTTGTCTTGATCAATGCTAATGCGGGCCATGTGCTTCGTTCACCAGATTTTATCCAATATGGAATATTGTTCAATTGACCTTCAATAATCCTTGTTAATGATAAACTCTTCATCCTGGGAACCACAGCTATCTCGGTGGCCGATCTAGGTGTCTTCTCATCGATAATTAGTCTCTTTATCATTGAACACAATAACCCTAGATTGTCTAATACTTCCATTCTATGTCGAAATTCCATAGTGGCAATATTTTTTAGTTTTCTCTCCAAATGGTATTTGAATTTGAACGCCAATGGTTCCATTTCAGTGAAGTTCAACTGTGGTATACCCAGTTCTGGGATTATATACTCTGCAGAATCATTAATTGCTGAACTGGGCGGTACTGAGCTCATTGCGGGCTCTGCCTCAAGTTCCTCAACGGTGGGTGCCTTTACGGGCGATTGCGATGAGGGCCGATGTGTCATACTTGCCGAAGTGGTTATAGGGGGAATATTGGGATAATGCTTGTAATAGTAGTACTTCGACGTCTTGATCTCATGCTTCAAATCATTTACCACCAGTGGTGCCAAATACGGTCTCGCCAAGGAAACAATGAAATTGTTAACATTAAATAATTCTGTCAATCTAGTATAAGGACTTTCCGTTATACTTGGGTTGGTAGCGTTTTCTGGGGTCAAGAATTTTACCTGCTTATCTTTATTGATGTTAAGAAATGGCTCGATTTCATTTTCCAAATTCTTACATAATAACGATGTATCTTGCGATATCACCCCTGACCCAAGCGAACATTCAATGGCAGATTTGATCAACACGTTAGGTGTTGTGACATAGTTTAGCAGATTGGGACATGATTTGTCCGTTGGATGAATAACAATATTAAAGACTTTCCCAGTGATTTGATAAACTTCTTCAAAAGTTTTCTCCTTAACGATATATTTCATGACAAACCGGATAAAAAGATAAACGTCTTGAGAGTAGCCGTGATGTATCAAGTTCTGGATCAAGGTCCCTAGATTTAAATGTTGCTCCAGGTTACCGTAGCCGCAGCTTTTCAACAGCTCCACATCATTCTTGATAATATTTAAGAGATTGTCATCTGTCAATAGCTGCTTTAATTGCTCGTTGGACAAGCAACCAAACAAACTGGCAACGCACGCGCCCATGGAACTACCGCTTATGATATTAGGCATCAGGTCCTGCAACAGTAAACCCTTAATCACACCCAGGTGGAATAACCCGAATAGCGAGCCACCTTGCAAGATCAAAGCCGTGGTACCCAATGACAACTTACATCTTTGGAAAAAGGACGTCGGTGTTAAAGTTTGGATGTTCAGCATGTCTAAGCCTTCAAGTATTCTGGTCAAGTATTGCTCGATGAGCAGTTTGGTACCCATCAAAGATTTCGTGAACAACTTCTTATCTCCAATACCAGCGAAGTTCCTCAACATACAGGGTCCCGTGGTCGAGAACTTCTCCTTGACTATATCGAAATTTTCCTCTCTTAACGTATTTTCCAGTATGGTGTACTGTTCGATGACAGAATTGAAGTCGTATCTTCTGGAAAAGAAATTCCGTCGCCATAGGTTCGCACCTGTTATTTCATCCACTACTGACGCTTGCTGGCACCACATCTGGTACGTATCACACTCGTCCAGCTTCTTGATAGCCTCATAGTAGATGACTCTCGAGTGCGGCCTGACATAGTTAATCAGCTTCTGGATCCAAAAGAAGTAGATATCGGTGATAACATGTAAGATTTCCCATACAAAGGGAGGTATATGGTCCAGCGTGGCATACACTATATACAGTATCCAGTTCTTCAACAGGCTCGGTATCACAGCAAATACCTTGTATTCCTGTTTTGCTTCCTTCATACTTGATGATGACTCGAAGAGGTGGTACCTGCGTGAGTTTACTCAATATCATCTCGTCATTACATCTATCTAGTCTGCATTAATTCCTATTATTGTACTCAAAAAGAAACAAAAAGGAAAGAAAAAAAGGGTTGGGGCTAGCAATTTAGCCCTAGATATTGTATTTTTCAAACGCACAGACCTAAATTATTGAGGGACAAACCCTTTTAAAAAAGTACAATAACCCTAGGAAATAGAGATAGCCCTATCCTAGAGTGGCAAAATTAAAAATCCAAAAAATATCGCCAGAGGATAAAAGAACAAGATATTAATGTATTTGGGTGGTGGTAGTAGTGTTTTAATTGGTATGGTTAATTGAAGGAACAAGAACGCATTGAACCAGGACTTTATAAATACACTTATCCAGCATGTTCAGAAACAATTACGACGGGGACACAGTTACTTTTTCTCCTACAGGCCGTCTTTTCCAAGTGGAGTACGCCTTGGAGGCTATTAAACAAGGGAGCGTCACTGTGGGCCTACGTTCGAACACTCATGCTGTCTTAGTCGCGTTGAAAAGAAACGCAGACGAATTGTCCTCATTCCAGAAGAAGATCATCAAGTGTGACGAGCACATGGGGCTGTCGTTGGCTGGGTTGGCTCCAGACGCCAGAGTCCTAAGTAATTACTTGAGACAGCAATGCAACTATTCGAGCTTAGTCTTCAACAGGAAGCTCGCCGTCGAGAGAGCAGGCCACTTGCTTTGTGATAAAGCGCAAAAGAACACACAGTCCTACGGGGGCAGACCCTACGGTGTTGGGTTGTTGATCATCGGATATGACAAGAGCGGTGCTCATCTTCTAGAATTTCAACCCTCCGGGAACGTCATGGAACTATACGGTACCGCGATTGGTGCAAGAAGCCAGGGGGCAAAGACCTATCTAGAGAGAACTCTGGAAACGTTCATAAAAATTGACGGGAACCCAGACGAGCTGATTAAAGCCGGTGTGGAGGCCATCAGTCAGTCACTAAGGGATGAATCCTTGACAGTAGACAACCTCTCGATTGCCATTGTGGGCGAGGATATGCCCTTCACGCTTTATGACGGAGAGGCCGTTGCTAAATACATTTAATTTATATACAACCCCCCCGGAAATCAAACCATAACAAGACAAGAACCACGGCCGCAGTAGAGCATTGTACATACGAAATAGAATAGCTAAGTACATACTCTCCCTTCTCTTAAACAGCGTGCACTTCATAGCGTTTAAGTAATATCCTAGCAATAACACCGCTTAATTCCGCCTGCCGCCAGGAAATAACCGGAGATGTACCCCCCGTTGAAATTTCACTACGACTGTGTATCACATACGCATGTATTCATATATAAAGGGATAAACTGGACGTGGATAAGCTTTCGTGAGAGCTTTGATTTGACAGATTGACTAGATCAGTACCAATTCCTCAGTTTTAAAACCCACAAAAAAATAACAAAGAAATATGTCCCCATTGAACGTCGGTATTGTTGGTACAGGTATTTTTGCTAAAGATAGACATTTGCCATCCTATCAGGAATTTCCTGATGAATTCAAAGTCGTTGCTGCCTTCAACAGACATAAAGCCAAGGCTGTGGATTTTGGAAAAATTGCTAACATCCCTGAAGACAAAATTTACGACAACTTGGACGAAATTTTGAATGACCCGCATGTGGACTACATAGACGCTTTACTACCTGCTCAATTTAATGCCGGTATTGTTGAAAAGGCCATCAAGGCAGGCAAGCCTGTTCTTTTGGAAAAACCAATTGCCGCTAATTTAGAACAAGCAAAAGAGATTGTCAAGTTGGCAGACTCCACCCCCCTACCTGTCGGTGTGGCTGAAAATTGGTTATATCTATCGTGTATCAAAACTGCCAAGGAACAGATCGAGAAAATTGGGCCTGTCGTAGCGTTCACTCACAATTCGACTGGCCCTTTCGTCACTGAGAATAAGTATTTGGCCACCACTTGGAGACAGAAACCGCAACACATCGGCGGATTTTTATCCGACGGTGGTGTCCATCAATTGGCCCTCGTCATTTCCCTACTGGGTGAATTTGGGTCTGTTTCTGCGTTGACCAGACAAGTACGTGAACGTTCTGGTGCTGATGATATCGTCTTTGCTACCGTTCAGTTAAAGGATGCAGACGTAATCGGAAGTTTCACTTATGGTTCTGCTTTTGGTGCCACTGAGAAATCGGTTTTCTTAAAAGTGTATGGTAAAAATGGTACTGTTACGGTCGACTTGTCAGAAAAGAATAACCCTGTTGTCAAAGTCAAATTAGGCGGTTCAGCTGAAGATAATGGCAAAGAACAAATCTTAAAAGTCGGCGATGACGAAAGTTTCGGTGTTAACGCTGAATTTTTAAATTTCCACGAAGCTGTCAGCAAGAAGGACAAGTCGTTATACCTGGGTACGCCAAGAATTGCCTTCCATCACTTGGCCTGCGTTGATGCATTCTTGAAATCTTCTGCCAAGAATGGCGACCACGTTAAAATTGAGCAGCCATAATTACTTTACCATATAACGCTTTGATATGTTTGATACGCAGATGTATATACATACATATAGACATTGGTTAAATGATACAGATAAAAAATATACAGAGGTATCTGGGATACTTATTGTTCCTAGTGGAGGGCTTTGCTAATTCACAATTTCCCGGATTATAGCTATAACTAAGATTAAAAACTACATATACAGGGGCATAGAAAACAGCTGTAAAAAGAGTGGCGACGGAGAGGAGCTATCAAAAGGAAAGACAACACAAAAGAATTCACGTAATCATTCACATTTTAAAAATTGCTATAGCGTTCGGCTCCATATTGCACTTACCAAAGCCATCGCCTAGTACCATGTTTTCACCTTAATTCTACACACGATTAAAAACCACTAGAAAAATCATTAAACATATACTCCGAACACAAGCTACCTTTGTCCATAATACAATACAGTTTCTGTGAAGCTTCTATATTGCAATCGACCGTATTATGAATATTATTAAGAGAAAACTATTATTATTACTCTTAGAGTGCAGATTGTTTCGTATATTATAGAACTGTGAGTCTTTTCTGCTCAGAAAATTGCCACTGTTCTTGAGCCTCCCTCCTCCGTTCACCGTTGGCATGCTCGAATTTATAGTAAAGTCTATATGGTTCTTTAGATTGTATCTTCTAGGTGCCATATTAGATGTTTATTTCCGCTAGGCATATATATATATATATATATATACCCAAAGAGGTAACATTGAGTATATCAGTACTTGGGCTGACATTTTTGCCGTCATGATCATATCTTTAAGTCCTATAACCCCCACGTTACAGACTTTTCTTAAAGCCATTAATGGTCCGGAGGTAGTTGTAATGATAATACTATTTTAGAATTGCAGAGGGCTAAGGTCGAACCCGCAGCTGATGTTGGCAGCCGAACAGGAACAATAGTAGGAGCAAGTGATTTAACGGAAGACCTTTGAGTCACAAACTCACTTTTCGAAGATTTCGTATTTTCCTCAAATTGAATTACCACTAAAAATGCATCTGTAAATTGTTGTCGACAGCATATCACACACTCTTCTCATAATTATTTTCACTAAAAAATTCATCAACATTTGGTTGAAGAACCAAGACCTTTGCGCATGGTATAGGGGGAGACACACCAGCCACTCGAGGTGTGGAATGTTCGCTACTGTAGAGCCTGGAGAAGGAGACTAATTGGACAGCATTACCGTGCACAGCAGAAAACGAGGTTAAAGTAGGCGAGAGCACCGTTGTAGCATTTGTGAGATGTTAAGCAACTGGTATTTCAATTACAGGTTGAGTTGCTGCACTGGACAGTTCATCAACAGCGAGCATTAGATTATTTTTCTCTATTCCCTCTTCCAAAGTGGTTACCATAGACGCCAATCCACCATAGCTTCTTTCGCATTTACTGACTGTTGCAACGTATCTATCAGAACAGACTTTTCTGGATCAAAGCGATAATGGCGAAAATCCTTAATAAGTCTAGAGAAGCCATGCAGACAACCATCGTGGAGGGAACCTTGGATAACCTTTACTTAGAAGGATTCTCGAACGTAGGCCACTCATCGTGCTGATCCACACTCAGCGCAGACTTATAGACGATGCATATAGAACTGTACAACCGCGTACAAGCCCATTAAATCGTTTTATATCACCTGAAGCTCATTGTGACCAATTAGTATTCTTTTTAGACGCGTATTTGCAGGCTTGCCTTGCCTAAATAATCCCCCCGAAAGTTTATCTCTTAGCACATGAAGTGGGCAGTCGCTCATTGAAGGCTCTTTTCACAACGTGACAAGCGATCCTATACTGTTCACTACATATAAAGTGTACATGACCAGTAACAGATGGCGTTGGCTATCTAACTAGATTAGTCTGGCTCCTTCTGATAAGTGCCTATAATTTATTAGGGTTCTACCTTCTTCGTGATCTAAAAACAGGGCGCATATCCTTGGCGCAGGCAGGGCGCAGAGGGACCCTTTCAGAACATCTCACATTCTTTCCTGTGTATAGAGAAATAAAAATAAAAATATAAACAAGGCACAGACTTTCCCGTTTTTACTGCGTAAAATACTCTTTAGATGCAAGAAAACCAAAAACAAATAGCAAGCTAATTACATGGTTAGAAGAAAAATATACTATGAATATACTAAGTTCATTTTTACTGAAGAAAGTAACTGATGGGTTTAAAGATGAGCAAGGATTAAAGATCGAGATGACAAATAAGAAATATATTCCGAAGTGATTAAATTTTAATAGGGAAAGAAGAATGCCCATTGCACAAGTAACCGGTGAGGATGGGGTTTTCATATTTCCATCTCAGCAATCTTATGAAAATTTCGAATACTCCAAGAAAAAATTGTTTGAAATGGGAATGGGCCCGGATGGGATCGGTATTCCATTACTCCAAATCATCGATTGTACTCCAGCGTCCTCTAAAACAAGTCGCCACAAGAGCAAGGCTAAAAACGTGCCGTACTATAAGATATTCAAATTCATTTTAAAGACCGCAGATGAGCCTCCACCTTACGCTGTAACGAAAATCGTTTCCTCAAATAACGGGTTGATCTTGTACAAAGTGCCCCTATATGACATCTACAAAAATAGCACCACAAAAACTTCGACTTACAGATTTGTTGGGACTATACCTATTGAATCAAAATTACTAGATATGGCTAATCGAGACTCATACAGAGATTTGGACACTAGAGTTAATAATTCGAATCTAATGTGAAAAGTTTCATATTCACCCGTTGTCACCAATGTCCATTACAGGTTGAATTTACTGACTAATCACGAACTCAACCTTTTAGACGAAGATGTGATCCGAATCGCCAAAAATAGAATGATCATTGATCGAAGCCGTCAAAACGGATACAGATTTGTGGTTGCTCATTATACTAGGGAATTTAGCGCTTCCGTATTCAAAAAGGTTTCTCAAGAGGCTCACTTAATTATTGGTGAGCGCAGCACTGACCAAAGATCATTCGGCTTGAATAAAATTCCCGAATTAACAGAAGAACTTGGACGTCAAAGTTTACTCATCCATTACATGGAATACATGAACCGAAAAAGTCGAGACGCACTTAGAAGAGTAGAAAGACGGCGAAGCCTACATTCTACGAATACTGCGGATTCCACGAACATACTGAATGGCTTTTAGCGTATAACAAGCCAGTTATTTGTAACTTTACCGTCTTCAACTCCTCTCTGTTTCCTAACGTCTTGTTGCCCAGCTGTGTCAACAAGGCAGGACAAAGCAGGACAACTCCAGAATATGAAAAATTAAACCTAAAAAGCCGTCGTATCTTATTAAGAAATCTCTCCGTACTTGTTTTATCGATTTCTGTCGTATACAGACAATAGGTGCCAAAGCACGAGAAAGTTAAAATAATAAGCTTTTCCGCGCCACGTAAAACGCGTAGCACAAATAGTGATAGGTGACATTATAAGATCACTAAACTTTAAAAAAACTTCTTAAAATTTTTTTTCTTCTCCACTTTCTTTTTCAGTTCTGAAGGCTATGCTGTCCGATTGGGACGTTAATAAAGTTAACTTTGCTATTTACTTTTAAAGGCAAAATCAATGTTCTTTGATAACCAAACACATTCTTGGAGAGCTATTTTCGCGATTATTTAGAACTTGTTTACCGTTAGAGGTAATGTTGCTTTTTCAGACACTTTCCTGAATAAGCTGTCTTTTTCTATACGATGCCATTGTTGCTATAATGCTAATTAGAAAAAAAAGTGACGACGAAAGTGTATTAATCAAAAACTCATTTTTCGTTTAGTGTCTGCTTTCTTGCCTAAGAAAAGATGCGTAGTTTGGCTTTATGAATCCAATTGCAAGGCCTTGTGCATCGAGAAACGTTATAGCTTGACCAAGACAAACTCTCCTACTTTGCTTAGCCCCCATAGAAAAGTCCCTGAAACAGCAAAGGTGCGCTTGAACCAAACGCAAGGCCTCTTTGTCTTAAGCGGGATTAAGATTTGTGATGTATGGAATAGCGTAGGCGTAAGCATAACAATCGAAGCAAAGCTTTTGAAATCACACAGGATTCTTTTTTTATGTAGTGCCAAGGAGACACAACAGTAAAATAATAAAGCAATCAACGGAATGGACTTTATGGAGACCAAATTGCCTAATTACTGCCAAATGCAAGAAAATCGTTTTACTTCCCTATCATTGAACTCAAACCGTGTGCACACAAATAAGTTCTGGCTACATCACCTAAAAGAGATGTAAGCCCAAGTGCTGCGCCCTTATACCCATATGTACCTAAGGCCACATATGACATGACTGTTTACACATTTTGTTTTTTGAAATCTCAGCGCTATGCTCTTCGTTAAAGGCGGCTTTTCTAAGCGTGCAGTGAGATCTGACCGAAAATAAGCTTTTTTGTGATGCTCGTTTGTGATCCTATACTTTTGATTTTATTGAAGATTCCACTCCACAGCAATTTGAACTCACGTAAAATAAGCATGCTACGAAGACTGTTCAGTAGCCAAGGCATCAATATGGGCTCTGAAAGAGGGTGTTCTGTTAGCGTCCCTCCTTGTCTATATCCGTCCTACCATGAGATGAGGCGCTTAAACTAAATATTTACGTTATATAAAACCTCACCCAGAAAGGTTGATTGTTCAAAGTCTTGTGCTTTATGTGACCTTTTCCATCATTGAAAAATAGCCACGTAGAGAAAAAAAGCGCCGTGCCAAGATGGGTTCAAACAGTTCAAAGTCAACGACAGCGACTACCACGTCTCATAGTAGTACTGCTACTACTACCAGTACTACTGAGACAACCACTCCAACTACTAAAACTACAACAAGTACTACAAGCTCCACTCCAGTAATTACCGTAACAAGTTCGAGTACTTCTGCCTTTTCTGTGATACCTGTAGTAACTTCTAGCTCAACCCTCTCTTCCGAGTCAATCGCCTCAATTCTGTCATCAGAATCCTTAGCTTCCATTATTTATTCTCTTTCGTACACATCATCGGCTATTCCTACTACGTCATCTAGCGATGTCGAATCATCAACCGCTAGCCCTTCAATTCAATATAGTTCACCTTCCTCCACAACTGCGCAACCATCCAGCTCTATTACAAGTGTAACCAGTATTGTTAGCCAGGAGTCATCCCAACAAGCAAATCCATCAAGTGAACCTGATTCCTCCTCGTTAGAGTCATCGCAAATATCATCTGTTTTATCTTCTGCCACAAGTGTCATTACTTCCTCGATTGAAGACATGTCGTCCTCTTTAGTAGTATCTGATAACTCATCATCTTCCTCTTCAATCACTTTTAGTTCTTCATTAGCGACTTCCGCTTCCAGTTTGGCCGCACCTGCAACTTCATCTTTTGTATCTAGTTCAGCTACATCTGAAACTTCATCTGCTGTCCCTAGTTCGACTTCATCTGAAGCTTCATCTGTTGTCTCTACGTCTGAAGCTCCATCAGCCACTTCCAGTTTGGCCGCATCTGAAACTTCATCTATTGTATCTAGTTCAGCTACATCTGAAGCTACATCAGCCACTTCCAGTTTGGCCGCATCTGAAATTTCATCTGCTGTCCCTAGTTCGACTTCATCTGAAACTTCATCTGCTGTCCCTAGTTCGACTTCATCTGAAGCTTCATCTGCTGTCCCTAGTTCGACTTCATCTGAAGCTTCATCTGTTGTATCTAGTTCAGCTACATCTGAAGCTACATCAGCCACTTCCAGTTTGGCCGCATCTGAAATTTCATCTGCTGTCCCTAGTTCGACTTCATCTGAAACTTCATCTGCTGTCCCTAGTTCGACTTCATCTGAAGCTTCATCTGCTGTCCCTAGTTCGACTTCATCTGAAGCTTCATCTGTTGTATCTAGTTCAGCTACATCTGAAGCTACATCAGCCACTTCCAGTTTGGCCGCATCTGAAATTTCATCTGCTGTCCCTAGTTCGACTTCATCTGAAGCTTCATCTGTTGTATCTAGTTCAGCTACATCTGAAGCTACATCTGCTGTCTCTACGTCTGAAGCTCCATCAGCCACTTCCAGTTTGGCCGCATCTGAAACTTCATCTATTGTATCTAGTTCAGCTACATCTGAAGCTACATTAGCCACTTCCAGTTTGGCCGCATCTGAAATTTCATCTGCTGTCCCTAGTTCGACTTCATCTGAAACTTCATCTGCTGTCCCTAGTTCGACTTCATCTGAAGCTTCATCTGCTGTCCCTAGTTCGACTTCATCTGAAGCTTCATCTGCTGTCCCTAGTTCGACTTCATCTGAAGCTTCATCTGTTGTATCTAGTTCAGCTACATCTGAAGCTACATCTGCTGTCTCTACGTCTGAAGCTCCATCAGCCACTTCCAGTTTGGCCGCATCTGAAACTTCATCTATTGTATCTAGTTCAGCTACATCTGAAGCTACATCAGCCACTTCCAGTTTGGCCGCATCTGAAATTTCCACTGCTGTCTCTAGTTCGACTTCATCTGAAACTTCATCTGCTGTCTCTAGTCCGACTTCATCTGAAACTTCATCTGCTGTCTCTACGTCTGAATCCTCATCTGCCACACCTAGTTTGGCTAGCTCTAGTGCACCATTTGTTAGTAATGCAACCATCGGCAGCTCTTCTTTGGCAGCTAACAGTTTAACTACTTCCGAAGCAGCATCTGTTACATCCAGTTTGGCTAGCTCTAGTACACCATTTGTTAGTAATTCAACCGTCGCCAGCTCTTCTTTGGCAGCTAACAGTTTAACTACTTCCGAAGCAGCATCTGTTACATCCAGTTTGGCTAACTCTGGTGCCTCATCTGCTACATCCAGTTTGGCTAGCTCTGGTGCCTCATCTGCCACACCTAGTTTGGCTAGCTCTAGTACACCATTTGTTAGTAATTCAACCGTCGCCAGCTCTTCTTTGGCAGCTAACAGTTTAACTACTTCCGACGCAGCATCTGCTACATCCAGCTTGGCTAGCTCTAGTGCACCATTTGTTAGTAATGCAACCATCGGCAGCTCTTCTTTGGCAGCTAACAGTTTAACTACTTCCGAAGCAGCATCTGTTACATCCAGTTTGGCTAGCTCTAGTGCCTCATCTGCTACATCCAGTTTGGCTAGCTCTAGTGCACCATTTGTTAGTAATGCAACCATCGGCAGCTCTTCTTTGGCAGCTAACAGTTTAACTACTTCCGAAGCAGCATCTGTTACATCCAGTTTGGCTAGCTCTGGTGCCTCATCTGCCACACCTAGTTTGGCTAGCTCTAGTACACCATTTGTTAGTAATTCAACCATCGGCAGCTCTTCTTTGGCAGCTAACAGTTTAACTACTTCCGAAGCAGCATCTGTTACATCCAGTTTGGCTAGCTCTAGTGCACCATTTGTTAGTAATGCAACCATCACCAGCTCTTCATTCACAGCTTTCAGTTTAAGCACGTCTGCCGCACTATCAACAGTATCTGCGGATGCGACATCCTTTTCTAACTTCAACACATCTATTGTTTCTACTTCTGCTTCCAAATTTACTCAATCTTCAAGTGTGTCTAATGGTACAGCTGTTTCAACAACAGATAAACAAATCACAACCCTAACCTCAATAGCTAGTTGCAGCGATGCTAGTTCCTATTCTAATTTCACTAAAACAGCAATTGTAAGTAAGGAGACTACTTTTGAGGCAACCGTTACTAGCTGTTCAGGCGGTTGCACCAAAGGTAGAAACTCAACCACCTTTACCACTGTAACAGACATCTCTGCTTCTACCGCAACTACTTGCCCAGAAAAAGAGGCAACATCGATTACTAATGGCAATAAAGCAACGTCTGCAGCCGATGCTAACACGAGTAACATTGCGATATCTGCTTCTACTGAAATCTCTAGTGGCTCAGCCACTTATCAATGGACTTCAGAATCTGAAATCGCAAAAGCCTCATCAACATTTAAAGTAGGGAAGACCTCATCAGCTACCGATTTGACCAAGACTTTGCCAAAAACTGAAGCTACAGAAAGCGCATCAACCAAAGCATCAACAACTAAAGTTTCAGAGAGCACTTCGACCGATGTGACCAAGACTTCGCCAACAACTGATGTTAAAGAAAGCACATCAACCAAAGCATCAACAACTAAAGTTTCAGAGAGCACTTCGACCGATGTGACCAAGACTTCGCCAACAACTGATGTTAAAGAAAGCACATCAACCAAAGCATCAACAACTAAAGTTTCAGAGAGCACTTCGACCGATGTGACCAAGACTTCGCCAACAACTGAAGTTAAAGAAAGCACATCAACCAAAGCATCAACTAAAGTTTCAGAGAGCACTTCGACCGATGTGACCAAGACTTCACCAACTAAAGCTTCAGAGAGGATATCAACTACAAAAGCAACAAAGACATCAACCACCAAAGACGCAAATACTTCAACTGTAACTCCGGTTGGAAAAGGCGAAACTACTCTTCAAACAATAGTTTCAAGTAAAAAGCGCACATCAACATCTCAACATTCTTCATCCACTAAAAAGGTAACTACGTCCACTGGAAAACCAGTCATATCCACTCATAAAACATCCTCAACCTCAACTAAGAAAACAGCTACCTCTACTATCAATACTACTGCAACTTCAAAGAAAAATGCGGCCGCCTCATTGGATATTAACATGAAAGTTTTCGCTATTGGTGCTATTGCTTTATTAGCTTAGTAGTATGTGGTTTGTTCGATACCCTTGACATGCATTCCATACAATTGTATAAATACGTTTTTCCTTCTCACCTTAAGGGTGCTTTAAAAAAAAGAAAATATAAAAAACAAAAATAAAAGCTGTACAAATTGTTAATTCTAAAATAAAACTTTATAAGTGTATAAACAAAATTCGTTCTTAATGTACCTAATACCAATTAGAATGCTATCCCTGTCTACTGATCCGTAACATTTTACGGTAACAAAAACATAATTAGATTCCTGGTGTTCCATAAAAAGGTCATAAAAACAAAGGATTTTAGTTTTGAAATTCCTTATCGTAGTCGACTAAAGTAAACCTATATCTAACGTCACCCTTTTCCATCCTTTCAAGGGCTTCATGAACACCGGCTTCACCAACTGGCAAGGTTTCCACCCAAATCTTGACGTTATTATCGGAGACTAATTTCAATAGTTGCTTCAGTTCTTTAATGGAACCTAAAGCACTGTACGAAATGGAAACTGCCTTCAGACCATATGGTTTCAACGTCAATACTTCGTGTTGTTCTGGTATCGAAATCGAGACGATTCTACCGCCGACTTTCATGGCCTTTGGCATAACATCGAAATCAATACCGGTCAAAGACGAAGCGCAAACAACGATCAAGTCGAAGGTGTCGAAGTATTTTTCACCCCAATTTTCTTCTTCTAAAGTAGCAATATAGTGGTCGGCGCCCATTTTCATCGCATCTTCTCTTTTCTTGGAGGAACGGGAAATCACATATGTTTCTGCACCCATGGCTTTGGCAATCAAAGTACCCATACTGCCAATACCACCAAAGCCAACTATACCAACTTTTTTACCTGGACCACAACCGTTCCGGACCAAGGGGGAGTATGCGGTCAACCCACCACACAGCAGTGGAGCAGCCAGATGAGATGGGATATTTTCTGGGATAGGCACCACAAAATGTTCGTGCACTCTAACGTAATCAGCGTAACCACCTTGGGACACATACCCGTCTTCGTAGGGTTGACCATATGTGGTGACAAACTTGGTACAATATGGCTCATTATCACTCTTACAACGGTCACACTCCAAGCACGAAAAGACTTGCGCACCCATCCCAACACGCTGGCCAACCTGCAGGCCGCTGTTGGATTTGGAGCCTAGTTTGACGACTGTACCAACAATCTCATGGCCGACGACGAGAGGCATCTTCTTTTTACCCCAATTCCCAGCTGCACAATGGATGTCACTGCCACAGACACCGCATGCTTCGATCTTAATGTCGACGTCGTGGTCATAAAACGGCTTTGGGTCGTACTTTATCTTCTTTGGGTTTTTCCAATCTTCATGCGATTGGATCGCGATCCCTTCAAACTTTTCAGGATATGACATGATTAAGCCTATTTTTCTGCTGAAACTCCTGTTTAGAGATGTCTATAAGAGCTGGACTGAGCGGAAGGAGTGCTGAGTTGGCTTAATTTATGCAAAAGTTCCCAAGGAGACCTCACCTCCAGAACTGTTTGTCAATGCTCTTTTTTTCTTCGCTTTTCTTTTCCCCTCTGGATTGCCGCTTCTTTTCAGGATACGGTAGCTGATAGTGAGGCCATCACGTAATAGACGACCATATTATATGACGGGGATCATTAGTCAGCAAAGAGATCTTTAATTAGCGATGTGTCACTACTATATATCACCGATTCAAAGATAAACCAGGAAGCGTGACTCATTGCTCAACACAATAATAAGTATGAAAGTTTAATCCTGAATATATTTGTCTTTTATATATTAAAGTAAAAAGATCTTGACTCCAGAGAAAAAAAAAAAACTCAGAGGAGAAGAAAAAAGTATATAGCTCAAATAAAGAACTTTTGGGGTTGATTAATACCTCCATGTAAAAATTACTGAATCTTTTTTTATTATCAATCAATCCGCACATGAGTAAATTACTTCCCGGTTTTCTTTTGGCCAAGGAATGGATATTCTATAAAGCTATTTTTCTAAAGCCAAAACGTCAGGGAAACGCTTTTGCACGTACGCTAGAAGAATATGTCTACGTGCATACAAAGCAGTCACTTCCACTCTTCTTTGACGATCCGCCCAGTTATGTGCTTGCAGTAAAACAAGCAAAAAGAATTCTTCGATAATCATTGTTGGCGTGTTAGCGATTAATTGACCGGTCGTACTCCAACGGAGACCAGAGGCAATGCAAATCAATAAAATGATAATCAGAATAGATGCAAGTACACTCCATTGGTCTGAACAGATCTTATTAATAAAGTGGGAAATCTTGTAACTAAGAGTGTCTCTTTCCTGATGTGGTTTAGCAGTAAACTCTTCAGGACATTCAAGTCCCAGTTCTTGAAACAATTCAAGATCTTCTCTAGCCACTTCAGCGTAGTTTTGTTCCTCGTGTGAAATAATTCTGAAATAAACTTCTCTTAGAATAAACCCGTCCAAAAACCCAACCAAACCTGTGTATGTACCAATAATCAACCACCAGTTATCGTTCCACTTCAGTGGCGCACCAATACCAATCCAAACAGCAAACACAACAACACCGATTGCAACACCAACACCAGTACCAATGATGTCAGCGTACCAATCAATAGCCTTTCTTGCAGTCGATCTTTTTTCAGCCTTAACGGTGATGATGGCGTGAGGAGTTTCAAAATCGTTGAAGTGTCTTCTTATGTGATAGTCAATTTTTTCATCCATGTCAAAGATACCAATTAAAAATTTCCCAATGAAATCATCGTGTCTAGCTCTCAAGTTTTGTAAGAAAGTACTACAGATCAAAATGGAAACTGCAACAGCAGTGTTGATATACATTTGCCACGTATCACTGAATTTTTTCATTCTTGGATTGCTACCACTAGTTTCTCCAGTATAAGGCGGCGTATTACCTGCATCTTTTGGAATGGCACCACAACCAATCCAAACAAAAATACCACACCAAAATATTGCCATTGCTGAGATAGAACCCATATACTTACTTGCTAAATTGGATAAGCGGTCATACCAATTTTCTACCGGCAACTCTCCAGCAACTACAGATGAATCTATATGATTCTCTAAAGAATCAATCTCATTGGCTTGAATTGTGCACTCTTCCTTTTTCCCATCACCTGGAGAACTTCTGGTTAGAAAGTTTTTGAAGGAAGCTAATCTGGATCTCAGCCTACCGCAAACCAAGATTTGTTCGTGTGTGCTCATCAATTGCTGTCTCATTAATAGAGTGTCCCAAACATAACTTTGAATCGATTGGCCATCCTGCATAACGACTTGCCAGTTGAAAGGTGCGCTGTAAACAATACCAATCACTATCCAAATGATCACGATAATCCAAATAATGATAAAGACAACTTGTGAACCAGCCACTCGCACTAAAAAGTCTAAGGATTTATCTGTGAAACCTTTGCGCAGCCCAGTAAAACCTTTACTAGTAAAGATTGCTCCATTCGCAGTTAGATCCACTTTACATAACTCTTCATCGGTACTCTCATCACTATTGCTGATAACTCTGACCATAGCATCGTTGTGATATTCTTTTGAATCGTCGAATTCGTCATCCTGACCGCAACTAACTATAGGTGCTCTGTGGCTGACGTCAGGTCTAGCACCTGGATTTCCTAGAAACTTTGAAATCCTTCCCATAGTTCGATTAACGAGTGTATACCAATGGGCTCCTTACTGAGGGGGGTTCTATATCTTTCTGTTGTCCCTATATATATGGGCTTAAAGAGAAAAAGAACTCACCTGATCTTTTGAAATGGTTGAAATAAACAAGTTTATTTATACAAACATCTATTTTTGAGTATATTGAATCAAGATGACAACAGGCGCTAAAGCAAGGGGTGCACTTCGAGAAGCACCTTCGAAGCGTGCTGAAGACCAGTAGTGCCCTAATGTTTTTTTCTTCTTTAGTTTTTCCTTTTTTTTTTTTTCGTTTGAGAAGTTGCTGCCTTCTAAAAAGGCTCAGCAAAAGTGCTCATGACCCTACAAGGTTTTAGGATAACCCCTCACAGATACACAAAAGGAGGCCAAGGGTAGCGGCAAGAGTGCTGTTTTTTCGCACAACTATGTAAGCCCCCAAATCTACGTGCAACCGCCGAATTTTTCCCCAATAAATAGCCAAGGTCTACTAGTTTTATTCTTCTTTTACCTAAGCCATATAACAATAGCCTACTACGAGACCTTCAGGGTCTCCTAAGAGAAATGACTACGCGCGCCTATAAGACAAAGGAAAAAACCCTTGCTGTATGAAACAGGCACGCAAAAATTTCTTTTGGCGATTTAGCTGTAACTTCAAACTAGACAAGCGTAATAAAACTGCTTCCATAGTAGCCAACCCGTAAGTAATAAGGGGTGTACACATGGTTACACATTGACTCTCGTATCTACAGTTTGTGGGAGCTATTGTTCCTAAACAATACAATGGGCCTGTTGGGTAAAGCTATAGGTCGTATGTACGGCCGCCTCGTGGGATATAAAGTGCACCCGGTTTTCGAACAATGCTCCACGCGAAAAGGCAAAAAAACAAACGGGGGACAGTATCACTGGACGTATCCAAGGTGCGACATGATTCAAACTTCGGAGTGCGTTTGCATGGCCAGAACAGCCAGCACTGATATTTGCTCATATGCAACGAAAGTGGCATGCTTAGGATACTTGTAGTCATAGGTTTAGTTTTATGCGAATAAAATGCTGTCTAATTTGAACAAGTAGAAATTATATCAGAGGAAAACGTTATTTTTAGCACACCCACATTCCATTGACGGAACAATTAACTTGGTGCGAATGTAGCAACGCAAAGCATTTCCCATCGAAGGAAAGAGTCGGCTTCCGTGAAGCGCCCGTCTCATGGGAAACTGGAATTTTTTCTTCCTTGGATTTTAATTGATAAAAATGGGTACGTACTCATCATAAGAAGTGTTTATCGGTGCTTTTTGAAACATCTTGAAGTGTATAGTCATATGGAAGGTTTTCCTCCCGCTATTCGACACATTGAAAGGGCATTGTTTATCGAGCTCTAAAAAAAATATGACTCGGCGACCGTAGATTCCCAATGAACGTACTCACCGATGCAGTAAGGAAAAATTCAATTGTTTGGTTGGCCTCTCGATAGAAGAAAAGCAGCTTCGCCAGTGATCAATTTTTGCTTCCTACCTTTCAAATAAAAATATTGCGGTTCCGAAGTAGGTGTACTACCTCTCTCCCCTTATTTTTTTGGGCCTCAGGTTGTGTATTTTTGTCTTCTTTTTGAGATGACGGTAGTCCCTTCACGAATACTTGCCTTATCGTCTCCAGCACACTCCAAAAAATGTAAAACTGACAAAGCGTTCAACGTGTGAAAAATCACCTAACCTCTGATAGTTAAATTAAGATATGCTGCACCATATGAAGCGACTGTGCAACATAATCATCCTCCCGGTATACTAAAACGTGGTCTATTTTTCTTACAAGATGTAGATATTTTAACACAGCTCTAAGATAAAAGCGCTGAACATACAAATATCGAGGGATTTTGCGACTATATAGGCCACCATTAAAACAAGGGAATTCAATTTCCGCCAAAATAGGTTTATACTGGAATTTTGGTGGAAACCGGAGACCGTAAATTTTAAAACGATGCCAAATAACAACAATCATCCCATTACGCTTTTTCCATGTCACAAGTTCATCTACGAGATTACAAAAAAGGAAAAATTTGGAGCACTCGTGATTATTGACGTCCAGTGGACACTTTCAAATTAATGGCTATCGCCAGACGTTATATTCGATCTAGGAACTGCACGGTGAAGCCCACGATACTACCCAAGAATATCTAGATTTAAAACTGTTTCGTACGAATTTCTTGCCAGACTCATATGCTAACAACTTAGTGTAAAATGTAGATCATGACGTATGACAGGGCGCAGATTGAAAATTCAGCGCCTTCCGTTGCTGTTATTGCATACCTCATAAAAACTATTCGCCTTTTGGCCATATGGCTTAGAAAGGAGACACAGATTGGAAACGTAAAAATGCTGTATTTCCTGGAAGCAAATGCATGACGCATTTGACTTCCCGAAACATTTCTTGAGCTAGCGTACCTTATACTGTGTCCGGATTGAAGAAGGTAAAACATAAGATTCTTTTAGCCTATTTAAATCTGAGTAGGAAGGACTATAATGCGGACTATAATCAAGAAAGAGGCAATTGTAATTGACGGTTGGCTTGTTGACTGCGAAAAAAAAGCAAGAGTCAAACTTAGCATTTTGCATCGTAACTTGACAAAGAAAGAATCTGCCAGGCTTGATGTCACTCTTTTAAATGATTGGATGATTCTTTACGATAAGAGCTAAGCTCTGAAAGATATCACTACCGAGGGAATGGTTCAACTACATCAAGCGCTAGCAATAAGAGCTCGCTGAAATGGAAAACGCCACCGTTCGCAGCCCACTTTGTACTATCAGAACCAAAAACAAGGCAAAATAAAAATACTTACTTCCACAATTGTCTTTGCAACAGGTGTAAGTTATATTTGCGAAATATCCCGTCCAAAACTGAGTTACTCCAAATTATAACATAATCAACTTACCAATCAGAAAAGACAACTCCACGATTGCACATGAACTCAAGATCTAAGGATTCAAATACAATGAACGTGGCATTGAGAGTTTACAGCATTTCATTGCCCTGAAAAAGTTGTTGCAGAATTACCTCCCGTACGTACCTCTAGGTATGTCGATGTCCTTTACAACAAGGCGGCCAAGAAAGGCAGCATTAAAGCTTCTACGTTTTCAATAGTGTTATAATACCGTGGCTTACGCTTTTCGTTGGATTACACCAAATATTTGCGCAATGATGTTCACCACGATATCAAGGTATATGCCAATATGCTATTCAAGTAGTCGAGCTTTGTGGCTATAAAGCGAGGTCTACCACAATTGATCAGCAAACACCGTAGTCTACCTCCGAAATGATGAATTATCTGTGTTTGTTGTCGAGCAGTGGGAAGAATCAACTATCACTAGTACTAAACACTGTTGAAAAGATAAATCAACTGCGGCTCATCGCCTAGGAGAAAACATAATAAAACCTTTATGAGATTCGATGGCGGGGATAGAACATCTAGAAGTTCTGCGACGCGGCGTCCTCGCCCCATTGCTCTCTATTGCATTACAAGCCCTCACAGGATAAATTATTACTTGGTTTTCTGCGGATTATAGAACTCTGAAAGTCACTGTTGTTTAGGTGGAGAAGCATGACAAGTTCGCTTGGCTTTGTTTCTCCATAGTTTTTCTGCGGCTCTAAAAAACCCTTCTGAAGGGCATGAAATGCGTCTTTTGTGCTTTATAAAGATTATTGAAATTAACAAACTGTTCCGTTTTAGTATATAATAATGTAGGCTATTAAACCTACTGCAAGTGGTTCTAAGTGTACTTCTTGACAGCAGCAGAAATCTCCTGGATGTCTTTTGGAGTTGTTCTACAACATCCGCCGATAATACGAGCACCGCTACCGATGTATTGTTTAACCACTGTGTCCCAACTGTTTAGCTTATCACTATTTGGCAACCATATCTTCTTCTCAGTATCATAAACTTCCCCACTGTTTGGATAAGCAAGCAAGGGCATATTAGGTAAAGCACGGTGTAGGGACTCGAGGATATCAGGAGACTGATTGAAACTAACACAGTTGATTCCTAAAAGCAAGAAGTTAGGATTGATCTTGTCGCCCAGGTCTTTGATAACCTTTGCAACTCCTTCCATGGTAGTGCCATCTCTCAAGACACCGTGCTCGTGCACAGATAACCCAATATAGAAAGGTTTCGATAAAATGCTTGCATCCCAGGACAAAATAGCCTTCAGCTCGTGAATGTTAGGAATTGTCTCGAACCCAAGCAAATCCAATTTCTCGTTTCTGTTGAAGTTGTCTAACTGAGGCTTGAAGTACTGATAGAAGTCAATGTTTTCCGGATTAGGACCGTAGTCACCTGTAAACTCACAGCAAACGTGAGCGCCCCATGGACCGATACAACCAATCAAGTGTTTTTCCTTGCCGATGCAATCACGAGAAAAGTCGACAATTCTAGTCAAAAGATTATCGTATGCTGCCAAAGTTTTGATTGGGGTGTTTTCAGAGACGGATTTGAAACTGGTTTGGTATGTTATAGTCATCAATATTTCAGCGCCAGCTGCCAAGAAATCGTTGAACATTTCTTCGACAATTTTCCTGTTAGCAGATGACTCGTCGGACCAAAATGATTCGCTGATGAATGGGATAGTAGACCATACGGGGTTTGCGACCTTGATACCTCTGTTCTCAAGCTCTGTTCCTTGACCACCATCAAGAACAAGAACTTTCTTGGGATCATCCGCCAATAGCTGCTTTAAAGGAATACGTGCCATGTTTTCTACTGCTTTTCTGACAAGGTTGTATTAGACTAATTTCCAATTATGTTGAATAATGGTAATAAATGGCCTGGTTGAACTAAGCTGTCAGTCTTAAAAAATGCAATCAAGCGCCAGAGACAAGTTTTTTTAGTAGAGATTGTTACATTTAGAAAATGACTAATACTTGTTTGAGAATCATCGAAGATAGAAAAAGTGCAAGCTAAATTTTTCAATATTTTCAATTTTTTCACTTCAGAGTGCCGTGCAGTAAGACAAAAAACCCTGCGTGCATAATCGACGCCGTTGCTCGCGCCGCTCAGTGCAGTAAGACAATGAATGCTTTTGTTCAAGAGATATACAGTTCGATTATTAAAAGCTACATATGCAATAGGTCTAACACCAAAACCTGTAGATTTTGTAGTAGAATGGTTTTGAAGCGAGGAGTTCTTTCTCGGCCTCTTTTTGCTCATTAAAGAGTTCTAGATTCTCAACGGAACACCCAGTGTCAAGATCAATTTCACTTTTCTTGATGTACCAATTTTTCCAGTCTCCTCTATAAATTCTGTGCGAAATATAGACAACAATCATTATCGGGATACTTAAACAGTACTCGAAAAACCCTTTAGCCGTGCTTGGGCCGCCCACTGGAGCAGCTGACACATATATCTCACCGGCTATCAGCAGTGCGTTTAGCACACATCCTAAAACACCCCCGTACACACCTAGCATAGATTTGTAGGCAATCTCATCCTTGGATCTTCCTTGAGCTTTCAAAGCCATTCTGAATCTAACTTGCGACATGCAAATACAAAACCAAGTGAAGAAAGATGAAATGGAGCACAGAGCGAAAAGCCAGGTGAAGACTTCCCCTTCCTTGTTAGATGCAACCAGGAAACCTAAAAGACCGAAGATACCACTAATCCCGATACCAACCAAAGGTCTTCCCTTTCTGTCCATATAAGCACAAATTTCCGGAAGTTGACCCGATGCTCCCAAAGCTTGAATTAGCCTCGAAGAAGCATAGACGCACGAGTTACAAACAGACACCACTGCAACAAGGATAACAACGTTCATAAAGTTCGAGACCCTTGTACCCATTGAGCCAGTGTTGCTTAAGGCAATAACGAAGGGAGAGGCAGATATATCTTCACTCGTTGATCCATTAAGTAGTCTAGGATCGTTATAAGGCACTAGACAACCAATGATGACGACTGTCGTAATGTAAAAGATGGCGATTCTCCAAAACGTACCTTTAGCGGCACGGGATATCGATGAGATATTCTTGGACTCTGTGCTAGTCAATAGAACCAACTCGCTACCACCGAACGAAAAAGCTGCGGAAACAAAAGTGTTACATAGATTCTTGAAAACAGGCTTTGCAAAAGAACCCGGATTATGCCAATATCTAGTACCAATGTAGCCGCTAGAATTGGGGCCACCTCCGGCAATTAGCACGATACCGATGATAATGAAAATGAATATAGATACGACTTTGATAATTGACAAAGCGAATTCTGTCTCGGCGAACCCTTTGACACCAAACAAGTTCAAGCACATGATGAAAACGTAGAAAATAGCAACCCACACGGCGGGGTTTACAGTTTGATTCCAATACGAGATGGTAAGCGAACAACCAATCAATTCGCTCGGGAAGGAAATCAGCCAAGACAAAGCATAGTTCGTAGCCACAGTGAAGCCGATGGACTGATCTATAAACCTGCTAACATGTGTGGCATACGAACCAGAAACTGGAAACTGACAGGAAAGTTCCGCAGCGCTCTGGACAACACAAAACATAGAAGTACCAACCAACAAGAAACCAATCAGCAAAGCGGCGGGACCAGACGCCAAAGAGTAGCCCAACCCGATGAAAAGACCAGTTCCCAAAGTGCCACCTATGGCAATCATGGTCAAGTGTCTCTGCTTTAACACTTTTTGATAAGGCTGAGACGCTAGTTTCCATTGTATTTTTTCCTGTTCCGACTGCTCGCTGTTCTCAAGGTCCTCTGTTATGACGTGTAAGTTACTCTGCTTAAATGAGTCCTTCATTCTTCTCATCAGCGAGCCAGAATGGTCTGAACCCCCCGGTATCGTTGCCGATTCAGTCTCTATTTTGGTGAACTTGTCCGACTCGTTCTCTGTCTTTTGAAAATCCATCTTGACACTTTCCAAATTCTCAATAGAGCTCGTTTCTCACTTTACTAGTTTTTGAATGCCCCATATGCAAGCACAGATAACGGCTACAGTTTCCAACTTTTATTTTATCTCGATGGGCTCAAAAATTTTATACCGGCTACTCGAGGAAAACAAGAGTCTTCTCGAAGACAAAAACAAATGTGGCGCTCTGCCGTACCACAACATCCTACCGGGGGATGCCGCTTTTTCTTGAATGTGAATTTTAAAGTGTGCATGAGTTTCGGAGAGCTTTTCCGAAGATAGTCGAGCAGGGTAACGTTTTTGCTACAATAATACTGTATACAATTATAAGCTTTAATGTCAACGAGATAGTCTTACATATCTGTGTCGGATATCAAGGCATGCGACAGTTCTGTTTTAAAAAAATGTCGTAAGACAACTCGACCAAAATTAACTTTTGGAGATACATGGGGTATGACAAGCTTACCTGCAGTATTTAAGATTATGCCAAGCCTCCTATCGAAATATCTGTTTTATGATTTGTTACCCGTCGAAGTCGCTGGGAATATGTCACAATAAATAGCAGTTACCCTACGTTGTATTGTGACAATTGCGGTCAAGGTCAGTGGAGCAGTCGACCGATATATGGATGTTATAAATCTCACGATGTATCGATATTATATTACGATTTGTAGAAAGTATAGTTGTGATATAATTATGTTCGGCGTTGGTGTTAGTTCGAGGTTCGCAAAGTAATATGCGAATGCATCAAAGAGTCTGGTTCCCCCAATGAACACCACCGCATGGCTCAAGTACCTGTTTTCCACACGCACTTTCATGTTAATAACAGAAATGAGGGGAAGTGCTCAGAATGAAATATGTCACCTTATCTACATCTCATTTGAAAGGTCTGTTCGAGCGTTCAGTTGGGTTCAGTTCAGTTCATGTTGCCTTCGCTTATCTTTTTGTGCGTATCATATAATCCTATCTGTTATCTTGTTTACTCTTTTTTATCTCAGTTTTTTTTACGTAATTAATAGAGATAGTAGTTATGAAATAGTGCTGCTTCTTGATGTATCTATTTCCGCTGGAAAAAAAAAAAAACACCACGGCGCTTCCCGTAACAATCGTAGTTTCGAACAAAACTACGAAAATGTTATGCCGCACCTTTGAAGTTCCTTATGTGGCATATGTTCAATAGATTGGAAGAAATTCTGACGCGGGAGATTGTGAGATGATATGTATGATGTGCATTCAATAAAGCTTACACTCAACCTTATCTAAGTTCAGATTAGTACTGTATTAAGAGAGCCTTGCTTTCTCTGTATAAATATGTAAAGGAAGCTGATTATCGACGGTCAAATGTTTTCCCAAGTTGTACTAGGACATCAAAAATATCTAAGAATATTGGAATGTCTACTTTTAGTCAAGATAAAGATAAGGTAAAGTCGACGGCCTATGAGGCGGATGTCGAAGACTGTGATATTAGAAGCACAGACGAAACGCTCAAGCAGGGTGTTCTTCACAATGATAGAACAAAACTTAAGCAAGGGCTGAAGGAGCGTCATATTAAGATGTTGACACTTGTCGGTGTCTTTGGTACAGGTTTGTTCTTGTCTTCAGGTGGTACGTTAAAGAAAACGGGGCCAGTCGGTTTGCTAATTGCGTATTTGTTTGTTGGTGTTGTTGTAGGTTGCAATCAAATTGCTATCGCCGAAGTGGCCTCTTTTATGCCCGCCACTGGGGCAACCATTAGACACGCAGAACAGTTTATCGATGAATCAGTCGGTTTCACATTCGGTTGGATTTCTACATATTCTTCGCTGATGCCTGGTGAGTTATCGGCCACAGCAGTTATCATGCGGTATTGGACAGATATAAGCCCTGCCGTTTTCATAACTATATTTGGTGTTCTTTTTGTGGTGACCAACATTTACACAATTAGATTCTACGGTGAGGTCGAGTACGTGTTTGGGTGGTTGAAACTTATTCTAATTTTCATATTAATAATATCTGGTTTGGTCATTGACCTGGGTGGAGTAAAGGGCCAAAAAAGACTGGGATTTCACTACTGGAGGGATCCCGGTCCTTTTGCAGATTACATAGTGGGCGGCGGTATAGGCAAATTTGTGGGCTTTTGGTCTGCCATTTCTTCTGTGGTCTACTCCTACTCTGGTATTCAAAATATCGCTATTCTTGCCGGTGAAACCAAAAACAGCAGACACGCAATCTACCACGGTGCCAAAAATGTCTTTTTTCGTATTATTGTTCTATACTTAGTGACAGTTTTCGTGCTGACATTGATCGTGCCATACAATGACGCTTTAATTGCCAGTGGTACGGGTACCGCAAAGTCAAGTCCCTTTGTTATTGCAATGAACAGAGCAGGGATCAAAGTTCTACCACACATTGTTAATGCCTTAGTTTTAACTTCTGCATGGTCCGCAGGTAACTTAGCTATTATTGAAGGTTCAAGAAATTTGTTCTGCCTAGCGACAAAGAACCAGGCCCCTAAAATCTTCCTAAAGACGAGTAAGAGGGGTATTCCATATGTTGGTGTCATATTTATCTCCTGTTTTCTGCCATTGGCATACATGTCGTGCTCGGAATCATCGTCCACCGTTTTTGGGTGGTTCCAAGAGCTGGTATCTTCGAACACACTGCTACGTTGGATATTGATATCAGCAAATCACATTTACATGGACAGAGCACTAAAGGCTCAGGGTTACAGCAGGTCCGATCTACCGTATTCCACACCCATTGCACCATATGCTGCGTGGTTTTCTGGCATTATGTCGTTCATTTTCCTGCTCACGGGTGGCTTTTACAACTTCATACATGGCCATTTTGATATCGAGTCATTTTTCACAAGGTACTTTATTATTCCATTAGCTATTGGCCTATTTACTTTCTGGAAGCTATTCAAGAAAACCAAATATCTACGTCCAGATGAAGTTGATCTTGCGTCTATCTTCGATGATATTAGAGAAAATCCAGAACACATTGAAAAAAGCAAGCCAATTTGGGCAAGACTATTAGTAAAGAAGGTTGAATAAATCTAAGCAATGTGTAAAAAAAACAACATTTTTATAATGAAATACTTATTTAGCATTAAGTATGATCTTAATTGAACTCTTTGCCCCCCATGAAACCTTATATGTACTTTGAGCCACAAAATGATTCAATTAGTCTAATGACTTTTGAAGTTTTGGCCAATTCAAACCACGTATTTTCAAGGCCAGCTACGAAAGAAACTACTCTAGTAGCTGCCAATCATGACATTGAAATCGAAGACGGTTGAATGGACCGGCCAACTAGGAGACATGTCAATGTGCGTTGGCCTAGAAGGGATAATGCTTCGAAGTTGGGAGTAGTTTTGGCTAATTCACCCAGAATTACACCACTATCCATGGCTGGACAAAGTGCCAGCCAATTCTTGTCGATTTTCACAGCTTAGAATTTGTCGTAGAGCACGGATCATCGACTATCGAGAATACCAGCCAGGCCGAGTCAATCCGTTGAAATCAACCCTGGCTTACGTCACCCCTGGCTGAATTGCCCAGCCAATCAATTCCCTTTAGCTTTAGGTTTGAGAACCATCGAAAGTATGTAACGGAGTTAAAACGCGAAACAAAAATGGAAAGGTGGGGGTGGGGTATGTGGGGGGGGAAATCATGCACATGCAGGCAACACAGGCATATGCACAGAGGCGGCGTGGGGTGACTTTGCATGTCCGCGATTTGTTAGAGAGGAAGAAGGTCGGGTAGTATGCCGAGGATGACGTAAACGTGCAAGGATAATATTAGACAATCCTGGATTTTTCATCTGAAAACAGCCAGGATGCCATAGAACCCAATGAAAGGAAGGCTAAAACCTCCTTACGACGGAAATTTATCGTACCATCGGTGTGTGAAAGTCGCCACCCCCCAGATGGGTGTCCCCCACGGAACATATAAAAAGAGAAGGTAAGACCAACTTCTTCCAGGTTTAATGATATTTTCACTCGAGACCCCCCAAACAGAAAAATGTCTAGTACACAATCATCTGTTGAAAGCGGTTCCGATATTCGGAATGTTCCGGCTGTCGATGTTCATGTCGCAACGCCTGTAGAAAAAGAGTGGTCTGATGACTTTGATAATGATGAAGCCCTTAACGAAGGGCCATTAGAACCACCAAAGAGAGGATTTTTGGGATATCTTACTATCTATTTACTTTGTATCCCTATCTCTTTTGGAGGGTTCTTACCTGGCTGGGATAGTGGTATTACTGCAGGTTTCATTAACATGGACAATTTCAAAATGAACTTCGGATCTTACAAACACAGCACCGGAGAGTACTATTTGAGTAACGTGCGTATGGGTCTTCTGGTTGCAATGTTCAGTGTGGGGTGCGCTATAGGTGGCCTTATCTTTGCGCGTCTGGCCGATACTTTAGGCAGAAGACTAGCAATTGTGATCGTGGTGTTGGTGTACATCGTAGGTGCAATTATCCAAATCAGCTCAAACCACAAATGGTACCAGTATTTTGTCGGTAAAATCATATACGGTTTAGGTGCTGGTGGCTGCTCCGTGTTGTGTCCAATGCTTTTGTCTGAAATAGCTCCGAAGGATTTAAGAGGTGGACTTATTTCATTATACCAACTGAACATGACCTTTGGGATTTTCCTAGGTTACTGTAGTGTTTACGGAACACGTAAATACAACAGCACCGCACAATGGAGAGTGCCTATCGGGTTATGCTTTTTGTGGGCCCTAATCATCATCATTGGTATGTTATTGGTTCCAGAATCACCAAGATATCTAATCGAAAGTGAAAAACACGAGGAAGCACGTACTTCCATTGCCAAGGTAAACAAGGTTTCACCAGAAGATCCATGGGTATACGGAGAAGCGGAAGAAATCATCGCAGGTGTGCTTGCTCAGAGGGAACAAGGGGAGGCCTCATGGAAGGAGCTTCTCTCAGTGAAATCCAAAGTTTTCCCACGTTTGATTACCGGGATACTTGTGCAAACTTTCTTGCAACTTACCGGTGAAAACTACTTTTTCTTCTACGGAACCACCATTTTCAAGTCTGTCGGACTTACAGATGGGTTTGAAACCTCAATCATTTTGGGTACAGTGAATTTCTTCTCTACTATTCTCGCTGTTATGGGTGTGGACAAAATTGGTCGTCGTAAATGTCTTCTATTCGGAGCAGCCGGGATGATGGCCTGTATGGTGATATTTGCAAGTGTGGGGGTGAAATGTCTATACCCCCATGGCGATGACGGTCCCTCTTCGAAGGGAGCAGGTAATGCTATGATCGTGTTTACCTGTTTTTACATATTTTGTTTTGCTACAACATGGGCACCAGTTGCTTATATCGTGGTTGCCGAGTCGTTCCCTTCAAAGTTTAAGTCTAGAGCTATGTCGATTTCAACTGCGTTTAACTGGTTATGGCAGTTTTTGATTGGTTTCTTTACACCATTTATCACTGGATCTATCCACTTCTATTACGGTTATGTGTTCGTGGGATGCTTGATCGCAATGTTTTTCTACATCTTCTTTTTCTTGCCAGAAACAATCGGGTTGTCTTTGGAGGAAATCCAGTTATTGTATGAAGAAGGTGTAAAACCATGGAAGTCTGCATCTTGGGTTCCACCTTCAAGAAGGGGAGACACCTCCGAACAGGCCCAGGTTGAAAAGAAAGACTGGAAGAAGTATTTGAAGTTCTCGAAGGGGTCTTTGCATCCTTCACCTTAGTAGGACAACATTGCTCTTAACGTTAAAGCACCTCAATAGAGCCGTGTAACCTTAATTATACTCGAATCTACGAAGATTCTCGAAGCTATGAAAATTCCTGAAGCTATGAAGATCTCGAATTAATGAAAATCGATGTTTCTATATAATCATATATTATATTTTGTAATAAAAAAAAAACATTAAATGTTACTTATTTCTAGATCGTGTTTCTTTTTATATTTTTTCATTTTTAACAGGCCGAATTGTTAGCGTTAATAGTTCGAAAAATGGCGATGAGGTTAATCTACAACACACACAACATGAAGATAACTAACCCTATTTGAAAATTGATAAAAACTTAATTCCGGATATTCATAGGCGTTCGATTCGTTATTTCATTAAAAAACTAATAAGGTACAAAGATACAAAACTATTGAAGATATTCCAATTACTAGCGAGGTGTTTATCACTTAAAATTTACACTTGGTCAAGAACTTCTTTCACAGCAGCAAGTGGTCCCTTGTTGTAAACGGCCTTGAGTGAGTGAGTCAATTGAGCAACAAATTCCTTGTTATCACGTAGCTCAGGACCAAATAGACAATCGATACTTAACAATTCGTGCGGATCTGAACCACCTTTAACGGCGGCTTTTTGTAGGATTGGTGCCATGGGGTCCTCAATTTCGAATGGCTTCCCATTCATATCCTTACCAGTCAGATAACGGAACCAACCAGCAACACAAACGGCCAGTAACTTGTACTTACTATCAGGTCTACGCAATTGCTCGTAAATTGAAGGTAGAACATATTTGGGCATTTTACCCGAGCCCATCAAACAAATACGAGAGACAGTATCCTGAATGGCTGGGTTGGAGAATCTTTCCAACACTGAAGCAGTGTATTCTTCAAAATCGACGCCTGGTACTTTTGGCAACAATGGAATAACCTCCTCGTGCATTAGCACACGGATATACTTGTTGATAGTTGGATCGTTCACAACCTCATGAATATAAGTGTAACCAGCCAGGTATCCCAGATATCCCATGGCCGAATGACCACCGTTAAGTAAACGTAGTTTCATCAATTCGTAAGACTCAACGTCTTTAACAACCTGCACACCAACAAGCTCCCAAGGAGGACGGCCGTCAGAGAAATTATCTTCTAGCACCCATTGGATGAAAGGCTCGGCTACGACAGGGCATTTATCCTGAATTCCATATGTGTCGGCGACAAATTTACGCTCGACGTCAGTGCAACGTGGTGTCACACGATCAACCATACTGTTAGGAGCAGTCACCTTGTCAGCAATCCAGGCGGAAAATTTTGGATCCTTCAATTTGGCAAACTCAACAAGCATGGCCTTGAGTGTGATACCGTTCTGTGGCATGTTATCACACGACATGATAGTGAAAGGATGACCACCTTCTTTGTAACGTAGCAACAAAGCCTCATACAAATATCCGTAAATAGTGTTTGGTCTCTCTGGGTGATTCAAATCGTTGACAATTGCGGCATCATCAGACATCAAAGAGTGCGTGGCCTCATTGTGATAATAACCATTTTCTGTAACGGTAAGAGACACGATGTGTGTGTCTGGATGGGCCATCTTTGCGATGACAGCCTTTGGATCATCTGGTGCATACATGTAAGCTGTAATGGAGCCAACAATGTATGCATTGGTGTCTTTGATACCGCGCTCCACGAGCGTGTAAAGACAGTCCTGTGCGTCCATGGCATCGCGCATAAGAGCGTCTGCTTTCATTAAACCAACCCCACAGATGGACCAGTCCTTAACGTTGTGTTCCTGCATTAGACGCTGCATAAATACAGCCAAATGGGAACGGTGGAATGCACCAACACCTAGATGGACGATGCCTTGTTTGACACCTTCTCTGGGGTAAGTTGGTACTGGTAGAGTCGATTGGAAGCTCTTGAGGGTTTTAGCATTCAAGCTAGTAGCTGTTGTTGCTCCGGGTTTAGTCATGTTTGGAATTGTATGTTTATTATTACTTTTAGGTTTTTGTCTTGATTTCTCGATAGTGTATTTCTAGTGAAAGAAAACGTTTATTGCAGGGTATTGTCGACTATTTATATATGAAATTGAATGGAGTGCAAGACTGTTAGGCGAATAACCCCCTGAAACAACACGAAGGCATCTCCCCTGGCTAAAGTGTGGTAAGCTATTTTGTCATTATTAAGGCATATGTCTCCTTCCAGAACAAAGTACAGAAATAGGAAAGAAGACGTACGATTTATCCCACTCCTCCACAAATGATACAAGAGGTTCATTGGATAGTGTCTTGAGCTCAAAGTTTAAACAATGACGTAATTTTGTGGGGTATACTTGAACAGAAATAAGAAAAGAGCTAGTTCAAGATGGACTGTTTGTTGGGTAATTTTGTCAGTGGGTATTTCCATCAGATTGCCGCCAAGGAGAAAGGCACGAGTGGTGGTGGGGTGACGAGGGGTATCTGTGTGCCTACAAATGCACCCCACGCGTTACCTAATCGTGTAGGCAAATCATTTTCAAGGCACGCGCCCTTACTGGCCTGGTGCCTTTAGGGGGTTTGACTTGGAAGGCGCGGACCTAAAATTTCAAGACCGTTTAGTGGCGGTAAGCACCAGCATTAGGCAAGAAAGGCAAGACAAGCTAGGTAGGGTGGGACATATTGAGCTGGCGAGCCATATATGGTCAGTTCAGCATCTATCGGGGCAACGTGTTAAGGCTTGTTGTTAAAAAACTGTAAGGAGTCGCTGTGTTTACTGGGCATGTTCTCCCTTACGGGTAAAGTAGGGTTTCGAGAGGTGGATTTTAGAAATGGGTGGGTAAATTTTAAATTCTCGAGAGTTGATGGCGATGCGCGTGGGGCGCAAGATGGTCGGATTTTCTTAATATATGTGAGTTTAATTAAGCATATGGCAGAGAGTGTCGTGTTATGTGATTTTTGCTAAGTATTTCGACGCTCTGCTGCATCTCTTGAGCAGCAACTTCGAATGCAGCCTTGCTCCTCTTATTATTACACTAACTATCATCAGAAGGTGTTTTCCAACTTCGTATCGATTGAGCATGTCCAAGGCTACGCGACATATATTTCGAGGTATGCAGCAGTTATAGCTCGCCCATAAAGTAAATTTAGAAATATGTGGATGAACTTTGAATTCACCGCACCAAATACTTACTTGAGATGAAAGTGTAAAAAAAGATAATCATATGTATCTATAAAATCTCAAAATACCATCTTCTATTTTACTACTGTGAAATAACAATACTACAATGCAAATAAGTCACTTGTATCTGCTGAAGTTTTTTAGAACGAACTCCTTTATAAACCAATCGTGAAAACGTATGTCAGTTTCTGCCAATTCTGGGTGAAATGATGTGACAAGGATGTTGTCATTTTGCTTCGCAGCAACTATTAATCCTTGACCACTGTTGTCTTTTTCCTCCAGTTTACAGAGAACCTGGACCTCCTCAGGATCCAATATTTTTTCTATCACCGGAGCCCTTATAAATGTCGCAGGAAAATCATTACAGTTTGGAATAAAGCTAGAGAAGTCATAGGTTTGAGTAAATGATTGAGCTTGCCTTCCAAACGCATTTCTCTTCACTTTGACTTTCAGCAAATCTAATGTCTTAACCAACTTTGCTTCGTTGGATAATTGTTGTGAAAGAAAAATCAAACCCGCACAGGTACCCCAGATCGTTTTCTTTGGATCATGTACGAAATTGTAGAGATCACTGTAAAACCCCGTTCTCTGGGCAATAAGAGACATCGAAGTAGATTCTCCACCGGGTATGACAAGTGCATTGCATCCTGCTAGTTGATCTTTATCTCTAACAGTAATCACAGATAGTTTTTCGTTATATTGATCTTTGTTCTCAACGATGCATCTTTCTACGTGTCGTACGTGTTCAATGAACGCACCTTGTAATGCCAGTACTCCGATAACGATAGTCATTTCTGTACTTTTTTCCTCAGTTGTCCTTCGTTGGCTTTTTTTACCCTAATATAGGTATAACTGCCAGATTGCTTATATAACGAGAGCGCACGGTACTCACTTGGCAGAACATTTGGTTCCTACACTTTCGTCGTAACGGGCTTTTATCAATGTGTTTTTTCCAGAACTGGATATTGGCTTATATCAGCTATTCTTACAGTTTCCATATAACGATACGCCGCTCAACGGCTTAACGGCCATACGGTTTATCCTTCTATGAGTAAAGAATGAGCAGCAAGAAAAAAAATTTGAAAAATCCACCATATGTAACTAGATCTTGTAGTCTTGTAGTTATATAAGACCAGCATCCTTTCGGTGATATATTCTCCCATTCTGAAGCAGAGCCATTACAAAGATATCTATTTATCCAAAAAGACAAAGAAAACAAAAGAAATGTCCGAATTTAAGGTTAAAACTGGTTTAGCTCAAATGCTAAAGGGTGGTGTGATTATGGACGTGGTCAATGCTGAACAAGCCATTATTGCCGAGAAAGCAGGCGCTTGTGCCGTAATGGCATTGGAGCGTATTCCAGCCGACATGCGTAAATCCGGTCAAGTGTGTCGTATGTCAGATCCGCACATGATCAAGGAAATCATGGCCGCAGTGTCAATTCCAGTGATGGCAAAAGTTCGTATTGGGCATTTTGTTGAGGCACAAATCCTGGAAGCGCTACAAGTAGACTATATCGACGAAAGTGAGGTCTTGACCCCAGCTGATTGGTCTAATCATATCGAGAAGAACAGCTTCCAGGTCCCATTTGTTTGTGGTGCTAAAGATTTAGGTGAGGCATTGAGAAGAATAAACGAAGGCGCTGCGATGATCCGTACTAAAGGTGAAGCTGGCACTGGTGATGTGTCCGAAGCCGTGAAGCACATCAACAAGATCAGGGGCGAGATCCAGCTGTATAAAGAGACCTTGACTAAAGATTCAGACCTTGCTACAAAAGCAGCGGAACTAAGAGTCCCAGTCGAATTATTGAAGACTACAATTGAAAATGGCAAGTTACCCGTAGTAAATTTCGCTGCTGGTGGTGTTGCTACGCCTGCAGACGCTGCTTTACTGATGCAACTAGGCTGTGAGGGTGTTTTCGTTGGCTCAGGCATCTTCAAGTCTGCAAACCCTGAGAAGTTAGCCCGTGCCATTGTGGAAGCCACCACTCACTACGACAACCCAAAAAAACTGTTAGAAGTATCCAGCGACTTGGGTGATTTGATGGGTGGTATTTCCATCCAATCGATCAACGAGGCAGCCAGTAAAAACGGCACAAGACTTTCTGAAATCGGATGGTAGAGCAAAGCCCACACTCGACGTATGTCCGAAACGGATGTTGTCGTAATTTTTGGTTTATCGTTACATAGCATTTAGTTCAGTTTGTATATACGAAAATTAAACACGAAACTCAATTACTTACTGTTGTTTTCATTCCGATCAGCGGACACGCTCATCCATGCATGCATCCTCTTATGGGATGTGTTCGATATGCGACTAACTTACTGCAGATGCCTTGACTAAATTTTATCGGGAAAAAGTTTGACGCCGAATGGCGCACGGCCCAATACAGCCAACAACTCCGCGGTGAAGAAAATTAATACATTTATTAGTTTTCGATATTAATGCGATTAGTGTCACTTGAGAATATGTGACTGGTGATTCAACGACATCTTAACTAGTTGCTTGTTTGTTCCGAGAATGTGGAGTATTCAATTAATGGCTGTCGGAATATATTAGTTCTTTAGAAGCGTAGAGAAGATATAAGGTAACATCACGCATGAGCTTGTATTTGCCAAAAATGACTGGCAAAGAAACATATAAAAGGTTCGTATTGTTTGCATGTATTCTCTGATTTATTGTCAACTGTTCTTTCTCCTCTTCTCAATTGGTTAGAATTGAACAACAACAACAACTGCAACTCCAAATATATCCAAGATATGTCTACCGATAAAATCACATTTTTGTTAAACTGGCAACCAGCCCCATACCATATTCCTATTTTCTTGGCCCAAACCAAAGGCTATTTCAAGGAACAAGGTCTAGATATTGCCATTCTAGAACCAACCAACCCTTCAGATGTCACTGAATTGATTGGTTCCGGCAAAGTAGACATGGGTTTGAAGGCTATGATCCATACCCTAGCTGCCAAGGCTCGTGGCTTCCCAGTCACTTCTGTCGCCTCTTTGTTAGATGAACCATTCACCGGTGTCCTATACTTGGCCAACAGCGGTATCACCGAAGACTTCCAATCTCTAAAGGGTAAGAGAATCGGTTACGTTGGTGAATTCGGTAAGATTCAAATCGACGAATTGACCAAACATTACGGTATGACTCCAGACGATTATACCGCTGTCAGATGTGGTATGAACGTAGCTAAGTACATCATCGAAGGTAAGATTGATGCCGGTGTTGGTATCGAATGTATGCAACAAGTTGAATTGGAGGAATACCTAACCGCACAAGGCAGACCAGCTACCGATGCTAAGATGTTGAGAATTGATAAGTTGGCTTGTTTGGGCTGTTGTTGTTTCTGTACTGTCCTTTACATCTGTAACGACGAATTTTTGAAGAAGAACCCTGAAAAGGTCAAGAAGTTCTTGAAAGCCCTTAAGAAGGCTACCGACTACATTTTGAGCAACCCAGTTGAAGCTTGGAAGGAATACGTTGATTTCAAGCCACAATTGGACACCGATTTGTCTTACAAACAATACCAAAGATGTTACGCTTACTTCTCTTCATCATTGTACAATGTACACCGTGACTGGAAGAAGGTTACAGGTTACGGTAAGAGATTGGCTATCTTACCACCAGACTATGTCTCTAACTACACCAATGAATACTTATCTTGGCCAGAACCAGAAGAAGTTTCTGATCCTTTAGAAGCTCAAAGATTGATGGCTCTTCACCAAGAAAAGTGTAGAAAAGAACACACTTTCAAGAGACTAGCTCTTCCAGCTTAAACATGCCATCACGACCGTGAAGCTAGCTGATCGCGATTCATTTTTTTAGTTTTACTCGTGACTCTTTTGTTTCACCAATTTCACTTTAGCTGTGTTTCCTATATATGATGTGTATGTGTTTACAAATGATATGTTTTCCAAACGATCGCTGTTCATTCTACTATTTTTCAGAGAACGAAGACAAAGAGTCATTTATCGCTGTGTAACGAGACCGTTATATACATCGGTTCAACGCAACGTTATAAAAATATTCCTGGAGCGTTGTTACCAGTAGTTCTTGTGAACAAATATTCTAGAGGTTTGCCATCTTTCTGGCCAAAAATAACATTATGCCGTTCTTATAATGATTGTGCATAGAACTCTGCCACTACGGCCAGAATAAGCTTATGTTTTGATATGGAAATTGCATTCGTTTAATGCAAGTTGTTGTTAATTGTAGCTTATAAGGTGTACACATTACTACGTTATAAATTGTCAAGATACTAGAAACTCCAGTGGCATTGTCGTATTTTTATAGACCCAACAAGACATCTCAAAGATTACATTACCAAGAGGCTATATGTTTGTCAAGGTTGATATCTTTAGAATCTAGGCTAGGTTGTATATGTCTTATCAACTATAGATTAATGAACAATGCCAATGCTGCATCTTTCTGACCACACTATTTACTTTTCACGAAATGAATTGTTGGGAAATATTGAAACTGAACTTCCCATGTATGGTACAAACGAAAAATGAGCGTTCCTGGTCTTCTTAATTTGCAGCCGGAAGCAACCAGGTTTACGGCTTTTCCACATTCTGCGTTTTCACATCCTTGTATATGTCTTGGCCCAGGAGAAAACGAAGTGCGTTCTATCACGGTAGTCCTTCTTTTCCGTGTTGCTGAATTTTGTCAACGTGAGCGACAAATCTATATTGAGAAAAGTCGCAAAAGGAATAAAATAATCACGAAAGTCTGTCGAAATGCGATGGACTGTGTGAACTAATCGGAAAAGAAAGCCGCATAAATTCAAAGTTAATATGACGAGCTAACTGGAAGGATGAACTAGCCAGGAACCGCTTGGAAAAGTTCGCCCCTTTTAGAGAAGCAGAGCTGACGAAGGCAATAGCGAGATTTCGTTCATTGATAAAAAACTTAAAACAATAGCGACGAGGAAATAATGTTTTAAAAATCATGCCACTCCAAAACCTCAAGCAAACGTTTGAGAGCCTTTCAAAATAAGGAATGGTTCACCACTATACCAAAACAGGGAGATGATCGTGTAGCATATTTTCCAAAACTAGGTAAGGATTTTGATTGATGAAACGGGTTCTGGTGAGCCTACACATATACCATACTTCTATTAGGAGACCCAGGCAAAGAAGGCAAAATAAAATTTAAAGCTACTTCAATAGTACAACCTCGTCTGTTGCCAGCTATCAATTCAACAGTAAGAGTAGTTCAGAAGTACGCTGCAAAAAAAAAAAGCCCACCTGTGAGAGTTGTCAACTCCACGCGCAAACATTCACCTTTAAACATCTAACAGAGGGTACCAAGCGCGGTGAACAGATAACGCTTCTGCCACCGTCATAATGTACCGATTAACACAAGCGATTCAACTCGTCTATATGTTGTTATCTACGTTGTTCAGGGCCTGCTATGGAATCCATTTACCTGTACAAGGTGACGAGGTAGAGGCGAATGAGAAAAGGCTCATTCTACGGGGAGGGAAGTGCGGTGATCTTATCATGATGAAAAAACTCTCTTTATTACCTGGTTGACCACCCCGCCAAAAAAATGGGATGGAGCAGAGATCTCTGTGTATCTTACTTGAACACCTTCTCTCGACGAGGGACCTAATGGATAAAATATTTCCGAGATACTCGAAGCCCGCAACACATACCAATCACGTGAAACAGCAACGGTTCTTAAGTTTTTCCTTATGCTGTCTGGATGCCGGACAGATCCCACCTTACAGCCGTCACCAGCGAGCGCATTACCATCAATCCGCTGTCCGCGCTGCTTCTCCATGTTATATTTTAACAAACAATGCCCCCGCAATCAAGTATACCAAGTACGTCATGACCACAAAGGGATACGCCAAGAATGTGGCCAAGATTCTCTTAGAGGATTACCGGCCGTCACCGCCATGCGCGGACGAACTCCGTGCCGTTGTGACAACCGTGACTATTTTGCCCTATCTTGCATACCTGGTTTCTTTTTCCCCTTTAAATTTCTTAATTTGACTCAATCCAACCCATTTTGACCCATTTTGACCCATTTTGCCTTCATTTTACGTCATTTTGTTCGAGACGAAGGGTCTGTTTCGGCCCCGCGCCAACCCCGCCAAGATGCATTTGGTACGCATGTTTGTGTGGCATCTCGGTCTCGCGGGGATTTCGCTGCTACACTGTTACGCCGCTGTTTCAACGGCCCTGTTCATTGCATGAAGAAAAGAAACACCGAAAGTAGAAGTGTCTAGCCATCCATTACGTCAGAAGGAGAAAATCCTCTCCTAGCGCGTCTCGGGAAATATACCGTTTTTGGTTGGAGGATTCTGCTACATAACTACAACATAGCTATTGCCCTTGGTTACTCCGGGATAATGGCAAGCCGAACAGTGTTTAGATCCCGATAAGGGCACCGCTACTTGGTTCATTTGCAATAAAGCTCCATATGAACACTCGTAGCAAACAGGCAAATAAACATAGTAGTTAGGTAAGCTTCAATTTTGCCCTCTTTCTTGATAATCCCGGAGTACATACATTCACGGGTATATAAACAGATAAGAAAGTTCGTATTGCTTGTTTTCGCCAGTTATTTTAAATATGATTCCTACATGAATATCTCCAGTGTCCCTAAAGATAAAAAAACATAGGAAAAATAGAGACTGCAAGATGAAGGAATCAAAAATATCTAAGATTAAGGCCAGATTTATCAATAGAACCAGTCATTGGGGACTGACGGGCCAGAAACTGCGGTACTTCATCACCATCACGTCTATGACAGGTTTCTCCCTGTTTGGATACGACCAAGGGTTGATGGCCAGTCTGATTACTGGTAAACAGTTTAATTATGAATTTCCGGCTACGAAAGAAGTTGGCGACCATGACAGACACGCAACCGTTGTGCAGGGCGCTACTACTTCTTGTTATGAATTGGGTTGTTTTGCAGGCTCGTTGTTTGTTATGTTCTACGGTGAAAGGATTGGTAGGAAACCACTTATCCTGATGGGTTCTATTATCACCATTGTAGGTGCAACTATCTCCACAAGCGCTTTCCGTGACTACTGGGCATTGGGCCAGTTTATTATTGGGAGAGTTGTTACGGGTATTGGTACGGGTTTGAATACATCTACCATTCCTGTTTGGCAATCCGAAATGTCCAAGGCAGAAAATAGAGGTTTGCTGGTTAATTTGGAGGGTTCTACAATTGCATTTGGTACCATGATTGCTTATTGGATTGATTTTGGGTTTTCTTACACGAACTCTTCTGTTCAATGGAGATTCCCTGTATCGATGCAGATTGTTTTTGCCCTCTTTCTCTTTGCTTTCATGATTAATTTACCTGAATCACCACGCTGGTTGATTTCCCAAAGTCGAACTGAAGAGGCTCGTTACTTGGTAGGAACGCTAGACGATGCAGACCCAAATGATGAGGAGGTTGTCACAGAAGTTGCCATGCTTCACGATGCTGTTAACAGGACTAAACACGAGAGTCATTCTTTATCAAACCTGTTCTCCAGAGGTAAATCCCAAAACTTGCAGAGAGCTTTGATTGCTGCTTCAACCCAATTTTTCCAGCAATTCACCGGCTGTAATGCTGCTATATATTATTCTACTGTGTTATTCAACAAGACGATCAAACTGGATTATAGGTTATCAATGATTATAGGTGGGGTGTTCTCAACGATTTACGCCCTCTCTACTATTGGATCATTTTTCTTAATTGAAAAATTGGGTAGACGTAAGCTATTTTTATTGGGTGCTACTGGCCAAGCGATTTCATTTACAATCACCTTTGCATGTTTGGTTAAGGAGAATGAAGCAAATGCAAGAGGTGCTGCTGTTGGTTTGTTTTTGTTCATTACGTTCTTTGGTTTATCTTTGTTATCACTACCATGGATATATCCGCCAGAAATTGCATCTATGAAAGTTCGTGCGTCAACAAATGCTTTTTCCACATGTACCAATTGGTTGTGTAACTTTGCAGTTGTCATGTTCACTCCAATATTTATCGAACAATCAGGGTGGGGCTGTTACTTATTCTTTGCTGTTATGAATTATCTGTACATTCCAGTTATCTTTTTTTTCTACCCTGAAACTGCTGGTAGAAGTTTGGAAGAAATCGACATCATCTTTGCTAAGGCTCATGAGGATGGCACTCAACCATGGAGAGTTGCCAAAAACTTGCCTAAGTTATCCTTGCAAGAAATCGGTGATCATAGTAATGCCTTTGGTTCATATGACGAAGATCTGGAAAAGGAAGATTTTGCTGAAGACAGGGTAGAAGACACTGATAACCAACTTAATGGTGATAGCTCTTCTAATTCTAACATAGAAAATGAAGACAGCTCTGAAAAGTAATGATAATTATTCCGCCAGTTTACAATGCCATTTTGTATCTCTCATTTAAAAGGTATTTTCAGGGCCCGCCAATTTATATTCTTAATGCTATACAATTTCAATATATATATTCAGTCGTTTTGTCTGTCTTATGAAAGCTCAACTATCTTCACACTACTCGTATCGACAGAGATATCTATAAAGAAACGAAAATTTACAGCTTAGCCAACTATGTAGTGTTAATATTTATTGATTTATGCATCCTGTTTTATTGGTGTTGACTGCACACTAACCGAGATGGCTAAAGGGGCAGAAGCAATCTGCCCCGGTTTGACCACTCTCTTAGGCTGTCACCGATCTGCCAATTGAAATCTATCTAGCTCTGCAATGAATGCTGACATTACTGTGTCAATTGTCGATGATAATATGAGCACCAATGGTAATATAGGTTGATCAGGAATAGTGCTGCTGACATTCCTGAATTTGAAGCGGCTGAGCAGCAGATCATCGATTGGCTAAGTTGATCATTCACAATGGTAAAGGAGCAACTAGATTGTTACAGTCAATATCAAAAAAAGCTCTTTCAAGCTGTCTCAAACTCCATGACGGTAAAGTGTGCTTTGAATAACGAAGGCTAATTTATAAACGACATTAGACGCTATTGACTGTTCAATCATACAACTTGAAGTCGCTAGACATCCGTAAGATCAAAGTTAGTTTTGTTGTAATTAATGATTTACAACCTCATGTGTTGAAGCTTGTCGCCAATGGCGTTTCTGAATCGAGTATTGATAAAGGGAGGCGTTATAAAGTTTTGAAGTATTCGTAGATCTAGAAACAGGATCGAAGAAGTTTGAATTTTCAACTTACGGCCTGTTTTCCCACGAGCACGTCACCATTGATGACAGTGATCGCCCGAATTCATCTTTCTCTCGCCCTACGGAGCATCATCATTAGTTCATTTCTAGAGCAGTATTTTACGGAAGAGAACATCATACACCTGTATGTTTCATATTCATTTATGATATAATTGAAACTAATTAATACTAAATAATGATACAGATTTATTGAGAATAATCAACTTAGTTCTTCTTCTTTAGGTGACAATGGTTCCTCGATCCAATAGTTAGTCAAGCCCTACGGATCTAGTGATGCGAATTTAAGATATTGAAGTTCAAGAAGTATCCCGAGAAATCGATAATCCTAAAGGCACAAATGAACCTTTCTTGCTTTTTTAAATAGGTTGTTTTTTTTATGCGCTTGATTCTCACGAGCTCTCTTTGATGTTATATGTACTACGTTAGGGTTGTCTAATTGTAAATAAAGATATTTTATGGAATGCTGGGGTTTAATATCTTTGCAATTTTGGCTAGATCAAGTCAGTACAAGAAAAACGACGCGCTTTCTCTGTTTACCCGTTAAACTTTTTCAAAAACTATGCTCGATTTAGCGAGTTTAGGATTGTTGGCTTATGAAATTCCAAATAGGTAAATATATATGGCTTTATTCTCCATTGCCCGATAAACCCAACAGAGTTCAATTGGTAAATATGTTTCTATTACCTAGAAGAGCTAGTTCAGCTTTATTGAAAACCGCAGGCCTCTCTACCAGGTTCCCTTTGTTTATTAGAAGCATTTCAAACTCTTCCACTTCCCTTTCGCATACTCTGCCAAAAGAAGATGGTAGAATATCGATGTCTCCTTCAAGACCAAAGAGGATTGTTGTCGCGATTACTGGCGCTACTGGTGTTGCTTTAGGGATCAGAATTCTTCAGATACTGAAGGCGTTGAGCGTCGAAACCCATTTGATAATATCAAAATGGGGTGCAGCGACAATGAAGTATGAAACGGATTGGCAACCCCATGATGTGGCAGCCTTGGCAACTAAAACATACTCTGTCCGGGACGTTTCCGCATGTATTTCATCTGGATCTTTCCAACACGATGGTATGATCGTGGCACCATGCTCAATGAAGTCCTTAGCCGCGATTAGAATCGGATTCACCGAGGATTTGATTACGAGAGCGGCTGATGTTTCCATTAAGGAGAACCGAAAGTTACTGCTGGTTACTCGAGAAACTCCTTTATCCACTATTCACCTTGAAAACATGCTGTTCCTAAGTAAGATTGGTGTTATGATTTTCCCCCCAGTCCCCGCGTTCTATACAAGGCCCAAAAGTATGGACGATATATTGGAGCAAAGTGCCGGTAGAATCCTGGACTGCTTTGGTATCCACTCTGATACTTTTCCTCGATGGGAGGGCATAAAGAGTAAGTAGTGTACTACTTTGGGCATTTTGTTTAAGTTGGTTAACTGCAAATAGAGATGGTTCGTTACGTAACGGATCCATTTTATGTTTTCTTTGGCCTAGGCCAAGCATGTTACAAGTGAATTTTGAATAAGCGATCTGGCGACGTCATCTTAGATACGGAGTTTGGATATTTACCTACATATTTTCTCACTGATACGAACGTTAGCAGCAGCAACGTCTAATAGAATAGTGTATTAGTTACGCAGGTCCGATCCGACCCGTTTGTTCTAGCAGCGTCCGAGATTCTATCCAGTTTTGTAGCGTACAAACTACCGTGTAAAAGTATATTGTTTTCACGATACGAGCATTGTAGAACGAAGGACGCAAATTGGCCTCATATATCATAGTAGTTTTAATTTCATACAATACATTGTACTATTGAGGTTTCACACGTATTCAGTTTATAAGAAGTGTTCACACTGCATATCGCAATGAGTCAATTACAGCCAGCTTTGAAATTTAGAGACTTTATCCAAGTTCTCAAGGATGAGGATGATTTAGTTGAAATCACTGAAGAGGTCGATTCAAATCTAGAGGTAGGTGCTATCATGAGAAAAGCGTATGAATCTCATTTGCCAGCTCCATTATTCAGAAACGTTAAAGGTGCTTCGAAGGATCTTTTCAGCATTTTAGGTTGCCCAGCCGGCTTGAGAAGTAAAGAGAAAGGTGATCATGGCAGAATTGCTCATCATCTCGGGCTCGACCCAAAGACACCGATCAAAGAAATCATAAACTACTTGCTAGAATGTAAAGACAAGGAACCATTGCCTCCAAAGATAGTTTCTGTGTCGTCTGCTCCTTGCAAGGAACACGTCCTCTCTGAAAGTGAAGTTCATTTAGACAGTCTTCCAGCACCATACTTACATACTTCTGACGGTGGCAGGTACTTGCAAACGTACGGAATGTGGATTCTTCAAACCCCAGACAAGAAGTGGACTAATTGGTCCATTGCTAGAGGTATGGTTGTTGACGACAAGCATATCACAGGTCTGGTAATTAAACCTCAACATATTAGACAAATTGCTGATGCTTGGGCAGCCATCGGTAAAGGAGATGAAATTCCATTTGCGCTATGTTTTGGTGTTCCTCCAGCAGCTATCTTAGTTAGTTCAATGCCAATTCCTGAAGGTGAATCTGAATCTGATTATATCGGTGCAATTTTGGGCGAGGCCGTGCCGGTAGTTAAGTGTGAAACTAACGATTTATTGGTTCCTGCAACAAGCGAAATGGTTTTTGAGGGTACATTGTCCTTAAAGCAAACCCATATCGAAGGCCCATTCGGCGAGATGCATGGATACGTTTTTGGGGGACAGGCTCATCCGTGTCCAATGTATACTGTCAAAGCCATGACATACAGAGACAACGCCATTTTACCTGTATCAAACCCAGGTATCTGTACGGACGAAACCCACACTTTGATTGGTTCACTGGTGGCTACCGAAGCCAAGAAGCTTGCTATTGATTCTGGCTTACCAGTTCTCGACGCTTTCACTCCATACGAAGCTCAAGCTTTATGGTTGGTTTTGAAGGTGGATTTGAAAAAGCTGCAAGCACTGAAGACTACGCCCGAAGAGTTCTGCAAGAAGGTTGGTGAAATATTTTTTAGATCGAAAGTTGGATTCATCATCCATGAGATAGTTCTAGTCGCAGACGATATCGACATATTCAATTTCAAGGAGGTTTTCTGGGCTTATGTTACCAGACATACTCCTGTTGCAGACCAGATGGCTTTCGATGACGTCACTTCCTTCCCTTTGGCTCCCTTTGTTTCCCAGTCACCTAGAAGTAAGACTATGAAAGGTGGAAAATGTGTTACCAACTGCATTTTTAGACAGCAATATGAGCGCGATTTTGACTACGTCACTTGTAATTTTGAAAAGGGGTATTCGAAGGAATTAGTTGATAAAGTTAACGAAAATTGGAAGACGTATGGCTACAAGTGATTGCCAACAGTTCTTTAAAGGAGTTCGTTCAGCGTATTTGTTCTCAAATTAACGACTTACATATTTTATAAACTCTACAGCGTAGACGTGTCGAGAAAAGCACAAAAAATGTTGTTAACTAAATAGACATTAAGAGGGAATCATGGTAGGAAACTATTACAAGAAGGGCAGGAATGAACGTTCAGGAAGCAACCGTTCGTTCGTTGTAAAACTTAGTAGATATATGTCAAACTCACCCAATAAAGCTCTTTCCGTATTATTTGTAGTGAGAGCTCATTTGAATATAATGTTTGAAACAGTATCGAAGGATCTTAAGATGTTGCCCCATAGGACAGTAATTTTTGAGTAGTGACGGAGTGTGTGGGTGCACAACTCGGGAAATATGTTCAGCCGCACTTGAAAGCATGTAAGATGGGCGGCTAACTAAGCGATAAAAAGAAAGAACAGGTAAGATGACAGCGCTTCGAGGCATAGCGAATGAAAAATCTATCGCGATTATTGAGGTTTTCATCAAATATGTATGAATAAGGTTCAATAATAATACACTAATTGATATTGAGCGGACTATTGTGTTTGAGAAATATTATATTGTAATAAAAGAGCGCACATAAAGGTATAAAGATGATTTGTGAGGAAAATTCCATGTGTCTACGCGATATTTTCTATTTTAAATGATATAATCCGGACAGCTGTCAGAGAAACTCCTGGTGCTATTCTTTTTCTCTGAGCACTAAAGGCTTCTCGGCCGACAGCTTTGCTAATATTGCACTATTCTTTGTAATTAAGAAATTTTGATTTTAACCACTTTATTCTTATTATACATGACGCATTCTTGATGAAAGCCAGGTAGCTTTTAGGAACAAATAAAGAAATAAATACTTTCTTCTCATATGTGAGAATTAGTCTAGACTTCTTAGCTCACTGGATTAACAGCTGTATCCAGCTGCCAAAACCTCTAAGAGCTACAAAAAATTTCAAAATTTTGAATTGACCATGAAAGTTACCACACAGATTCGAAAAAAAAAACAAACGCAACTTTTGATAGCCATCAACAGAAGGTTCAACGATTCTTTGAAGAAAAAAACATTTTCTTCTTTCTGTCCTTTAAATAGATTCATCAAACATTAAACTGTGCTATATATGGTAGATACTACCGAAGAATATTAAAAAAAAAAGGAAAAGTTAAAAAAAGTCGCTGTTGAAAATCATAAAGACTTTTTTTCCTGACCATAGGCCCTTGTGGCATAGGTACCGTTCTGAACAATAACATCCTGGGGACGGTAGTCAAATTTTTTGGAAAAGTAGCTATTCAAAATATTTTTTACACCTTGAGCGTATCTCTTTTGGGCATCCAGAGAGGTACCACTAATATGGACAGTCATCGCATTTCCTACGTGGTCTTTATTGTCCATAGATCTCCAAGGATGGTTTTTTGGTGCTGGTTGCTTATCCCAGACATCACCACCGTAGCCTGCCAATTTTCCGGATCTGACCGCTTCGGCGACATCCTCGGCGACGCAAATGGCACCTCTAGCGGTGTTAACCAAGTAAGCCCCGTTCTTCATGTGAGAAATGAGCTGCTTGTTGAACATACCCTTTGAATCTTTATGCAAAGGGCAGTTTATGGTAACGACATCCGACTGGGCAAGCATCTCCTCCACTTTTTCCACTCTTTGGACAATGTCACCTCTACCATTGAAAAGTTCACTGGCAGCGTTCAATCTATTGACCGCTTCGGTGGGTAACTCCTGATAGTCATAGTACAGTAGCTTCTTAGGATTGAAAGCAACTAATCTTTCGAGAACCCTGTAGCCAATTCTGCCTGCACCAACTGTTGAGATAACTTTGTCTTCCAAGTCATATACGTTCTTGGCTACACCAGCAATATCCCACTCGCCATTAATTGCCTGTTGGTGACCACCATTGTAGTTTCTTATCAAAACTAAGATCGTGGCCAGAACGTGTTCTGCAACAGAGACAACATTGGAACCAGTAACTTCAGTGACTGTAATTTTTCTTTCGTTGGCAGCTTCCAAATCGACATGATCTGATCCAACACCAGCGGTGATACAAAGCTTCAAGTTAGGTGCCTCGGCAATCCTGTTTCTCGAGATGTACGCTGGGAAGAAAGGCGTTGTAATGACAATTTCGGCATCTCTTAACTCTTTGTCTACCGTTGAGGTTGGCTCAGGGTCCTTGTCAGTGGTGGCAACCAATTCGTATCCGTGCTCTTCGATGAATTTTCTAACCCCAAGTTCGTTTTCAATACATCCCAATAGTTTTTCTTGCTCTTGAGCGTGTTTACCACCTTCGTAAAGAACTAACAGAACCTTTCCCTTTGGCATTTTAATTTAGTTAATTTTAATTTAGTTAATTCTGATCTGATTATAAATTGATGCTATGTTAAAACAGTGTTTTTATGATCGCCGTTTTAGATGAATGAGTAAGTAAAAATAACAAAAATAGGCCAATAATAAACCAATAATAAACAAATTTTGCCATTGAGAGGACCTAACATTCTCTTATATACAAGTTTACTGATTGAAAAGATAGATTAGTTTCTCCAACCTCAGTCCATTAGCGGAAGTCTATAAACGGCATCTTCCGCCTGGCGTTAACATACTTTATTCCTGTAATGAAACTGGTTGGTTCGGAGTTCAACTGTCGGTGCTTTCCTAGTGAGGATATGCCCGATCACAAATAGGGATATAAGCCGTGTTACGGAAGCTCGGCTTTTTTGTCTGGGGAACGATTTAAAAAACAGCGAAAAGCAATATAGAAATGGAATTGGGGGCTAAGGTATTTTGAAAGTCTATTCTCAGATGGCAAAAACGGGGTACCGCGTACGTAGAATTCTATCGAATAGTGGGTAGCTCATGTTTAGGTTGTCAAGTGTGGTAGAAAGAGGTTAGGTAGTTGGGGAGGCGATTGTAGAGCAACGGTGTGATGTCCGGAGGGTTTCAAAAACTTATGAAATTCTTGAGATACCACTGTTCCCCTCCAGAATCAGGTTGTATACGAACAAGGTATGCTTCACCTCCCTCCTTCAAAGTTGTCGAACTATTTTCTTAATGTAGGTCATCATGTAATATTTGTTTTTAACTATTTTTAAAAAAGTAGTTAAACACACATTTTCAGCTGAATTTATTTTTGATATGAAGGAAGAGAGAGGCGGACAGTAAGTACTAGATAACTGTCACTACCGTCTAAAAACTTTCTACACTCTTTCTATCTATCCGAAGTAGAATGTGTGTGTAATTGTTCAAATCGTCTTTTGAAATCCGTCTTATCGTGCGTTGCGCCGTAGGGTGTATAAATGAACATACGCTTGAATATATCGCATCTTAACTCGTGTTCTAATTTTTCTTTCAACCATGCTTGTATTGCTTCATAAAAAGGTGTGATCTCTTTTTATGCATGGCGCGTTTTTAAAAAATGGCGTAGTATAACAAGTATTGAAGATCTTTACAAAATGTTGAGACTTGGCTTTTTTGAACTTTACGATGGCGACTACCTTTAAAAAGTCAGTTTACGCGAATGACAATGCAGATTCAGGACTCATACTTTTCGTGCCCGTTAGCAGTAGTGTATAGAACTATGGCCTAGATGATTAGTTTTCACCTTCAAAATTCAAATGTGCATAAGAAAGAATAACCCAGTAAGAGAATTCCAGGAACTTTCCCAATTTACGCCACGGAAATTAATTGATGAAAATTACGAACACGGCTTGTTCTCTTCACAGTGCTGATGCACTAGTATATGAAAAATGTCTTGGCCTACCTCGTACAAATGCGTCATACTCTAAAAAAACTGGCGATAACTTACGTAAAAATGACCGGGGTGCAAATTTGCCAAGAAAAAAAAAGAAAAAAAGTGAACTCCCTTTGCTTTTAAAGAGATAAAAAATGGGAAGAAAATTACACGCAGTTTTAACGCAAGTCTTAAGCTTCGAACCTCGAAGAAGCAATTCATCACGAATTAATTACTAATATGAAATACAATCGTCGGGGCGTATCAGTCGTCGTAGGTGTACTGCTGATTGTGATATTTAGCTTCTATTGGAGAATATTTGGATTTTATAGCACAACGCCGATTGAGCTTTCACCTTATGAATCTGCCATGAAAGTTGCTCATCCGCCTGTTATACGATGGGACAATTATCATGAGTTTGTTAGGGACATAAATTTCGATAACAGTACTGCCATTTTCAACTCCATTCGTGCTGCTTTGAGACAGTCTCCATCAGATATCCACCCCGTCGGCGTATCTTATTTCCCTGCCGTAATTACCAAGGGAACTCTGATGTACCACGCTGGATCGAAGGTACCAACTACTTTCGAGTGGTTGGCTATGGACCACGAGTTTAGCTACAGTTTTGGTTTGAGAGCCCCGTCCTATGGAAGAAAATCTTTGGAGAGAATGCATGGAGGGCCTGGTAAAGGTCCGCATGGAGGGCCTGATAAGGGCGGGCCTGGAGGGCCTGATAAGGGTGCGCCTGGAGGGCCTGATAATGACACGTATGGTGGCCCTCCAAAATGGGGAGGGGACAAACCCGGTTCGACTACGCAAAAAATGCTTACTTTTAAAGCAGCAAGAGACCTAAACAAATTCCTCTACCTTGATGGAGCTTCTGCTGCGAAAACTGACTCAGGTGAAATGGACACGCAGCTCATGTTGTCTAATGTTATTAAGGAGAAATTGAACCTTTCAGATGATGGTGAAAATGAACGAATGGCAGAACGACTCTATGCATCTAGAATATGCAAGTGGGGGAAACCATTTGGACTAGATGGAATTATCAGAGTAGAGGTCGGCTTTGAAGTGATTTTGTGTGATTTCTCAGCTGATAATGTGGAGCTTGTCTCTATGCTTGACATGGTTCATCCGAATGAGTATCTAGGTTTGCCATCACCAACTATCATATCAAAGGAAGGAGGTTGGCCGCTAGATGAGAGTGGAAAATTGGTTGAAAGTCAACTAAAGGAAGACCAAAAAGCGATTCTTGACAGAGAAGATGGTTGGGAGCAAGTTCTTTCTAACTTCAATGCTGTTAAGGGCTTCAATTGGTTAAGAGCGGGTGCAGCACACGATAACGGGGAGCATCGAATTCACCTTGACTACAGGCACTTAGTGAGTGGCATAAATAGGACTTACATCAATCCAGATCCTAACAACAGAAGATTACTCAACGATGGAATGTCATGGGAAAAGCAATTAGAGATGGTTGATGACCTCGAGAGGGCTTTGAAAGTAGGTTTTGATGCCTCCCAAAGTATGGATTGGCAGTTGGCATTGGATGAACTTGTTAATAAGTTTGCGCCATTACTAAAATCTGTCAGTAATATCCTAAATAACAACGATCATATTAACGAGTCATTTGCCATCAATACAACAGCACTTACCTTAAACTTTTGTCTTCGATTTGAGGCTGCAAGTAATAATAGTGATCAATTCGGTAGTGGAAGGGACTTTGCTGTCTACCAATATGTGAGTCCATATCAAGACTTGGTAACTGATGCCGACTTCCTGGTCTGGTCATCCACTGTTAATGTTGTCAGAAAAATTGTTGATGTTATCTACCAAGTAAATGATTTATTGGTACCCGAAGTTCATTCCTATATGAAAGATAATAGAACCTCTAGTGATCTGGCCGAGCATGTTGAAATTGCGCGCTCTGCTGTTGACGGCTTGATAGAATCTCTAGGGTGGATTGAGCTAAATTACCGTTGCGAGAGGCAATGCAATTGGGATGAAGTTTGCTATACGCCTTCGTGGGGCCCATCTCCGCTGGGCATGGCTAACCCAGGTTCCCAGAATGAGGGATTTGGAACACACTTTGATGAATCTCGCCAGAGATTGGTCATCAACAACGAACTGCAATGCATCAGCGTAAGTAATTTGCTAGCAAATGGTAACCGTTGACCATAGCAAGTTGCGTTATGATTTTTTTTCTGGGGTAGTATTACATGTTCTTTATAAAGTTGTAAACACCCTTAAGAGCGAATGCGATTTTTGGGAGCGTGTTGTGCGGTCCGCAGGCCGAGTTTTTTTTTGTGCATACGGAGTTTTTCAACGTCTTTTGAAAACGGGTAATTTCTAGTTAATATAGTCACATGACTGTCACATGATCAAGTCGGAACGCGCTGCGCGAGAATAAGCGTTCAACCGCACATGCAAGGTACTTTAGCTCGGCGGCTAAGTAAGCGGTGGTAAGAGTGACGCTATAAGATGAGTGAGGTGAACGATGGTATCTGCAGTGGCTCAATGTCCTGTCGGTCTGTATTCATGTCATCGGGGAATAAGAGCATTGCAAATTATGGTTTAGGTGTGGTTATGCAAAAATTACTTGTATGTGATAGTATGGAGAGAGTGGTGACATATCATGATAATATGGCAGTGGTGGAGGTATATTCCAGGGGATGTATGTGGTATTATATTATATTGAGATGAGTGGTGGTATATTTTGTGGTATTATGGTATGGATAAACGGTTGTATAGTTATGATATTATGGTAATAGAAGTATGGTTAGGTTATATTACGAGGGTGGTGCCTATGATATTTTGTTATATGATGTATGATGCATGGTATGTTATGGGATATGATGTTGAGAATAGTGACAGTGGTAGTAGAATGTATATAGAGTAACAGTATATGGTATTATATTGGGATGAGTAACGGTATGTGATATATAGAGAGAGATGGTGAATGATACTGAGATATGTGGGGGTAGATAGATGGGCGGTGTGTAGTGTGGGGTGCGGGTGATAATGTATAGTTGATGGTATGAGTGCAAATGTGAGAATATTGAGATGTTTAGAGCTAATATATGGTTTAAAGTGGTATTCTCAGTGGGAGGCAGAGTTTGGTGACTGGGAGATGGTGGAAATGTGAAAATGTCTAGGGTGTTAAGTGGTGAGGTTCGTGGGGTGTGTGGGTGGTAATGATAGAGAGAATGGAGGTTACCCATGTGGTAAGTATGGTATATGTGGTGTGGTAGTGTGGTATGTAGACATGTCCGATGGAAGAGTTAGGGAGGCCAATATGGTATTCGAGGGGTGGGGATTCGATGTGGGGGGATAAACTGAAAGAAATGTGGTGGGAAGGTGTGAATGTAGCAGGGTGTTAAGTGGTGTGTGTGGGTGTGGTGTGGGTGTGGTGTGTGGTGTGGTGTGTGGGTGTGGTGTGTGGGTGTGGGTGTGGTATGTGTGTGGGTGTGGTGTGTGTGGGTGGTGTGTGTGGGTGTGGTGTGTGTGGGTGTGGTGTGTGTGTGGGTGTGTGGGTGTGGTGTGTGTGGGTGTGGGTGTGTGGGTGTGGTGTGTGGGTGTGGTGTGTGTGTGTGTGGGTGTGGTGTGTGTGTGTGTGGGTGTGGTGTGTGTGGGTGTGGGTGTGGTGTGTGTGGGTGTGGGTGTGGGTGTGTGGTGTGTGGTGTGGGTGTGGTGTGTGGGTGTGGTGTGTGGGTGTGGGTGTGGGTGTGGTGTGTGGGTGTGTGGGTGTGGTGTGTGTGTGTGTGTGATCTGCGTCTTGAACCCAATCAGCGTGTTCGAGTTGGATTGTGTTGGAACAAGATTTAATTATTGTCCATCTATTACTATTATATATGTTGGAATAAGATTCAACTATCGTCCATTTATTACTATTATATACGGTGTTAAAAGATGTGTTGGAATATAAATCAACTATCACCTAATATCTAGTATTTATGTTACTAGTATATTATCATATACGGTGTAAGAAGATGACGCAAAGTTTGAGAAACAGTCATCGAAATTAGTGGAAGCTGAAACGCAAGGATTGGTAATGTAATAGGATCAATGAATGTGAGATAAGTGTGGATTTTGATGTAATTGTTGGGATTCCATTTTTTATAAGGCAATAATATTAGGTATGTAGATATACTAGAAGTTCTCCTCAGGGATTTAGGAATCCATAAAAGGGAATCTGCAATTCTACACAATTATATAGATATTATTATCATCGTTTTATATGTTATCATTCATTGATCCTACTACATTACCAATCCTTGCGTTTCAGCTTCCACTAATTTCGATGACTATTTCTCATCATTTGCGTCATCTTCTAACACCGTATATGATAATATACTAGTAACGTAAATACTAGTTAGTAGATGATAGTTGATTTATATTACAACATATGGATTCCTAAATCCCCGAGGAGAACTTCTAGTATATTCTATATACCTAATTTTATTGCCTTACGAACAATAGAATCCCAACAATTATCACCAGATTCATACAATTCTCAGTATTCACTTATTCCAACATCCAGCATTATCAACAGCCACCCCGCGGCATCAATCTGCATCCTCTCGTATAAGCCAATTGAGATACTAAAAATCTCAATCAAACAAGCGCAAGTGGTTTAGTGGTAAAATCCAACGTTGCCATCGTTGGGCCCCCGGTTCGATTCCGGGCTTGCGCATTTTCTTTTTAGATTTTTTTTGAGAGCTGTTTTGTGGGATGAACTAGATCTATCGACTACTTATATGAAGACTTCAGTTCTTCATGTTGGAACACGATTCAACTATCGTCCATCTACTACTATTATATACGGTGTTAAAAGATGACATAAATTACAAGAGCAGTAAATTAAGATTCAAACTGTCATCGAAATTAATGGAGGCTGATGCGCAAGGACTGAGTGAATTTATATAAAAAGAGGAACATAATAATTTATAATATTACGCAAAATTGCTAATTAACTCTTGGGAATTCCTAAATCCATGAGGAGAATCTCTAGTATAATCTATATACGTAATATTATAGCATTAAGAATTAATGGAATCCCAAAGATCATCATACAACTTGAAAGCTCATTACTGAGATTATAAGATCGGTAAAGGGCTTTTTTTCTTTTAAATTTGGATTTAAGAAAGCGTAAACAACAATTTTAATCATCATGTTAAAATATATAAATTGAACACAATCATGATTAGTATGGAGTGTTAATCATCATCAAAAAAAAAAGAGCGCTACCTCAGTAAAACTGCCAAGATAATCTTACATAATTGAAGAGTCGATTTCAAGTGGTAGATACTTAACATCTTTATGAGCCAAGTCCGCCTTTCGGAAAAAAGAAGCGGCCCTGGTTAACCAGTCGGGCATGCGCTGCCTGAACATGATCACATGATTGTAGCTATGCTATGTATATGGTAGTAATGATATGATGTGATAGTGTAAGAAAAGGGGTTAAGAGGTGGAAATTGTCAGAGGGTTGAGTATCTCGGTGATGGAAGGTGGTGTAGATATTGTAGCCTCCGTGCGGGATGCGTGTGAGTGTGCCAATGCAATATTTTACGTGATATTCCGAGAGAGCTGTGGTGATGATATTTCTATGCATCCGTGTGAGTATGCGATTCAATAATTATAGTATGATATGGGAGTGGTAAGAAGATACGTGCAGGTTATATTCTAAGCCATATGAGTAATGCGGTGATGGTATTGAGTTATTAGATGGCAGATAATATTGTGATATTTTGATATGATGTTATGCAATTATTCAGAGTGGCTGAGTGGTGGTATGATGTTAGGGAGAGCTGTGGTATGTCATGATAATATGGCAGTGGTGGAGGTATATTCTAGGGGAGGTATGTGGTATTATAAAATGAGGATATGAAGAAGGGAAGGTGCGTATTTATCGACATAAATGGTTGTATAGGTAGTGCGTTATGTTGTGGTTTTATATTTAGCATCCGTGTGAGTACGTGATGGTGTTGTTTTTAGCATCCATGTAAGTATGTAGTGGTATTATATAGAGAATGGTAATGGTAATGTAGTATGGTATATAGTGCAATATGTTAAGATAAAATGTGGTTAGGGTATATAGAGAGGAGTGGTGGATATAGTATTATAATATGTGATATTATATTATGGGAGTGGAAGTGTAATATAGCATCCGTGTGAGTATGCAGCCTTAATAAATCGATGAATGCATATCAAGATGGAAGGTATGTGATGAAAAAGGTAGTGGCAAGTATAAGAATGACATGGTATAGATATGTTATGGGAGGTAGCGAAGATATATTCTAAGAATGGTGTGCGGATAGCATCTGTACGAGTATGTGATGATAATATATAGAGAATGGTCAGAGTAATGCAGTATTATGTTATATTGAGAGAGTGGTATGCCAGGAGTTCTGATATATGTGGAGTGATGGTATAAGATATTATGGAGAGAGAGACGGTAATATGTATTATGGCTATTAAGGTAGCCGATATTGATATTAAGTAGAGAGAGATGGCAGTATAATATGGTATATTGTAGTGGTTGTATATTGTGATATGGGAGTGGTGTCATTATATGAGGCAGTGATGAAGAGAGAGCAGATTATGTGAGTTTGTATGATGATGCTGGGAAATATGTTGATATGGGAGGGTATACTGTAGTGATGGAGGTAATTTATATATAGAGAGAGTGATGATATGTGGATATATGTGTTGATGATATGATATGGCTATTCAGTTTTAGTATGTTCATGAGTTGTAGTATGTGGTGGTATATGATATAACATCTTAGCGTCCGTAGGGGTGTGCGAATTCAATATAATATAGGAGTAGTCAGGATAATATAGTATATAGATATTATAGAGAGGATGGTAGGTATATGGGTGATATACGATGTTGAGAAAGTGAGGGTATACGGTGGTAGTAGAATATAGAGAGAGTGACGGAATATGATATTCTATTGAGAGCGGTTGAATGGTTTGCTGGTATGAAATTGAGATATGTGGCGGTAATAGGAATCAGGATATAGTATGGTATATAGTATGGTATATGGTATTATATTGGGATGAGCGATGATATGACATTCTATTGAGAGTGATTAGGGTAATGAATTATGGTATACGATGTTGAGATATGTGGTGGTGGATAGACGGGTGATATGTATTGTAGTGGTGGTATGGGTGTGATGAGGGTATGTGATATATGATGGTATGAGAGCAAATGTGAGAATATTGAGATGTTTAAAGCGGATATATGATGTAGAGTATCGTATTTAGTGGGGGGCAGAGTTTGGTGGCTGGGAGATGGTGGAAATGTGAAAATGTCCAGGGTGTTAAGTGCTGAGGTTCGTGCCGTATATGGTGATAATGTGGTGGTATGGTAGAGAAAGAGCTGGGAAAGGGCGTTGATAGATTGTTAGGTGGTATTTGAGGTGGAGTGGGTAGTTTGGGTATATAATTGGTGGTTGGAGTGGGGCTAAGAAATAATGATTTATAGTTGGGTATGTATATTGGGTAAAAGGGTAGAAATTGTGAGAAAATATAAAAATATAGAATGGGAGAGTGGGAAGCTTAAGAATTATAGTTGGTTTGTATGTGATTTGTATTATATTTAGCGTCCGTGTGAGTATGTGGTGGTATTATAATATGGCATTGAGGGTATTGTAGAATGGTATATGGTATAATGTGTAGGTATTAGGATATAGAGAGAACATATGGTATATAGTATGATAGTATGGGGGAGAGTAATGGAGAGTGATGATAAGTTGATAGTAGATGGGTATTGAGTTATGATATGTGATGGTATTATATTTTAGTGTCCGTAGGAGTGCGCGTATCAATTATAGTAGAAGTAGTCAGGATAATATAGTATGTCGATATTATGCAGAGAGTGGTGGTGTGGTATGGTATGATAATATGGAGGGGTGTGAGAGTGATGATAAGTGGTATTATGGTATTATTATATGGAGGGGTGTGGTGTTTAGGATTATTTGTTTAGGATTCGATATGTATGTTAGCGTCCGTAGGAGTATGTGGTGGTATATGATATTGAGAGTGGTGGTATGGTATATATGGAAAGAGACGATATTATGATATACGGTATGGGATATTGAGGTAGAGTAATGGTATGGGATATTGAGAGTGGTTAGGGTGAATTATGGAGGATGATGTTTACGTTGATTTGTTTACGTTTCGAATGTTATGTGTGTTTCGATGTATTTATTTGTTTACGTTTGGACGGTTGGAGAGTAGTGGTTAGGGTAGTGTTATATGGTATTACATTTAGCGTCCGTAGGAGTATGTGATTGTATATGATATTGAGAGTGATGGTATGTGATATTGAGAGTCATAGTATATGGTGTTGAGAGTGATGGTATATGATATTGTGGAGGGGTGTGGTGTTTACGTTGATTTGTTTAAGTTTGAATGTGTATGTTTATATATATGTTTCGATAGTTGGAGATATTATGGAGATATTGAGGTAGGGTAGTGGGACATGATATTACATTTAGCGTCCGTATGAGGATGTGGTGGTATATGATATTGAAGTATGGTATATAATATTGAGAGTGATGGTATATGGTGTTGAGAGTGATGGTATGTGATATTGAGAGTAATGGTATATGATATTATGTTGAGAGTAGCAGGATATTGAAGTATGGTATATGGTGTTGAGAATAGTGGTGGAAGGTAGATGGGTGATATATAATGCATGGTATATGATATTGTGGAGGGGTGTGGTGTATATGTTTGTGTGTTTAGGTTGATTTGTTTAGGTTGATTTGTTTACGTTTGATTTGTTTACGTTTGAATGTGTATGTTTATATATATGTTTCGATAGTTGGAGATATTATGGAGATATTGAGGTAGGGTAATGTTGTATGATATTGAGAATGGTCAGGGTATATAGGTAGGGAGATGGTGTGTGATAGTAAGTTGGTTGGTTGGTTGGTATGGAGGGTAATAGTATAGAGGGTGAGGATTGTGCTGATATATGGTGATGCACATGGTATTGGAGATGGAGGTGTTACCCAGATGGTAAGTATGATATATGTGGTAGTGGTAGTGTGGTATGTAGACATGTCGTATGGAAGAGTTAGGGAGGCCAATATGGTATTCGAGGGGTGAGGATTCGATGTGGGGGGATAGATTGAAAGAAATGTGGTGGGAAGGTGTGAATGTACCAGGGTGTTAAGTGGTGAGGTTCGTGGGGTGTGTGGGTGGTAATGATAGATGAGATGGAGGTTACCCAGATGGAGGGTATGATATATGTGGGTGTGGTAGTGTGGTATGTAGACATGTCGTATGGAAGAGTTAGGGAGGCCAATATAGTATTCGAGGGGTGGGGATTCGATGTGGAGGGATAAATTGAAAGAAATGTGGTGGGAAGGTGTGAATGTAGCAGGGTGTTAAGTGGTGAGGTTCGTGGGGTGTGTGGGTGGTAATGACAGATGAGATGGAGGGTTACCCAGATGGAGGGTATGGTATGAGTGGTGTGGTAGTGTGGTGTGTAGACATGTCGTATGGAAGTGTTAGGGAGGGGGTGTGTGGGTGTGGTGTGGGTGTGGTGGTGTGGGTGTGGGTGTGGGTGTGGTGTGGTGGTGTGGGGTGTGGGTGTGGGTGTGGTGGGTGTGGGTGTGGTGTGTGGGGTGTGGGTGTGGGTGTGGGGTGTGGTGTGTGGGTGTGTGTGTGGGTGTGGTGTGTGGGTGTGGTGTGGGTGTGGTGTGTGTGTGGTGTGTGGGTGTGGGTGTGGTGTGTGTGGGTGTGGTGTGGGTGTGGGTGTGTGGGTGTGGTGTGGGTGTGTGGGTGTGGGTGTGGGTGTGGGTGTGTGGGTGTGGGTGTGGGGGGTGTGGGTGTGTGGGTGTGGTGTGTGTGTGTGTGTGATCTGCGTCTTGAACCAATCAGCGTGTTCGAGTTGGATTGTGTTGGGAACAAGATTTAATTATTGTCCATCTATTACTATTATATATGTTGGAATAAGATTCAACTATCGTCCATTTATTACTATTATATACGGTGTTAAAAGATGTGTTGGAATATAAATCAACTATCACCTAATATCTAGTATTTATGTTACTAGTATATTATCATATACGGTGTAAGAAGATGACGCAAAGTTGAGAAACAGTCATCGAAATTAGTGGAAGCTGAAACGCAAGGATTGGTAATGTAATAGGATCAATGAATGTGAGATAAGTGTGGATTTTGATGTAATTGTTGGGATTCCATTTTTTATAAGGCAATAATATTAGGTATGTAGATATACTAGAAGTTCTCCTCAGGGATTTAGGAATCCATAAAAGGGAATCTGCAATTCTACACATTATATAGATATTATTATCATCGTTTATATGTTATCATTCATTGATCCTACTACATTACCAATCCTTGCGTTTCAGCTTCCACTAATTTCGATGACTATTTCTCATCATTTGCGTCATCTTCTAACACCGTATATGATAATATACTAGTAACGTAAATACTAGTTAGTAGATGATAGTTGATTTATATTACAACATATGGATTCCTAAATCCCGAGGAGAACTTCTAGTATATTCTATATACCTAATTTTATTGCCTTACGAACAATAGAATCCCAACAATTATCACCAGATTCATACAATTCTCAGTATTCACTTATTCCAACATCCAGCATTATCAACAGCCACCCCGCGGCATCAATCTGCATCCTCTCGTATAAGCCAATTGAGATACTAAAATCTCAATCAAACAAGCGCAAGTGGTTTAGTGGTAAAATCCAAACGTTGCCATCGTTGGGCCCCGGTTCGATTCCGGGCTTGCGCATTTTCTTTTTAGATTTTTTTTGAGAGCTGTTTTGTGGGATGAACTAGATCTATCGACTACTTATATGAAGACTTCAGTTCTTCATGTTGGAACACGATTCAACTATCGTCCATCTACTACTATTATATACGGTGTTAAAAGATGACATAAATTACAAGAGCAGTAAATTAAGATTCAAACTGTCATCGAAATTAATGGAGGCTGATGCGCAAGGACTGAGTGAATTTATATAAAAAGAGGAACATTAATAATTTATAATATACGCAAAATGCTAATTAACTCTTGGGAATTCCTAAATCCATGAGGAGAATCTCTAGTATAATCTATATACGTAATATTATAGCATTAAGAATTAATGGAATCCCAAAGATCATCATACAACTTGAAAGCTCATTACTGAGATTATAAGATCGGTAAAGGGCTTTTTTTCTTTTAAATTTGGATTTAAGAAAGCGTAAACAACAATTTTAATCATCATGTTAAAATATATAAATTGAACACAATCATGATTAGTATGGAGTGTTAATCATCATCAAAAAAAAAAAGAGCGCTACCTCAGTAAAACTGCCAAGATAATCTTACATAATTGAAGAGTCGATTTCAAGTGGTAGATACTTAAACATCTTTATGAGCCAAGTCCGCCTTTCGGAAAAAAGAAGCGGCCCTGGTTAACCAGTCGGGCATGCGCTGCCTGAACATGATCACATGATTGTAGCTATGCTATGTATATGGTAGTAATGATATGATGTGATAGTGTAAGAAAAGGGTTAAGAGGTGGAAATTGTCAGAGGGTTGAGTATCTCGGTGATGGAAGGTGGTGTAGATATTGTAGCCTCCGTGCGGGATGCGTGTGAGTGTGCCAATGCAATATTTTACGTATATTCCGAGAGAGCTGTGGTGATGATATTTCTATGCATCCGTGTGAGTATGCGATTCAATAATTATAGTATGATATGGGAGTGGTAAGAAGATACGTGCAGGTTATATTCTAAGCCATATGAGTAATGCGGTGATGGTATTGAGTTATTAGATGGCAGATAATATTGTGATATTTTGATATGATGTTATGCAATTATTCAGAGTGGCTGAGTGGTGGTATGATGTTAGGGAGAGCTGTGGTATGTCATGATAATATGGCAGTGGTGGAGGTATATTCTAGGGGAGGTATGTGGTATTATAAAATGAGGATATGAAGAAGGGAAGGTGCGTATTTATCGACATAAATGGTTGTATAGGTAGTGCGTTATGTTGTGGTTTTATATTTAGCATCCGTGTGAGTACGTGATGGTGTTGTTTTTAGCATCCATGTAAGTATGTAGTGGTATTATATAGAGAATGGTAATGGTAATGTAGTATGGTATATAGTGCAATATGTTAAGATAAAATGTGGTTAGGGTATATAGAGAGGAGTGGTGGATATAGTATTATAATATGTGATATTATATTATGGGAGTGGAAGTGTAATATAGCATCCGTGTGAGTATGCAGCCTTAATAAATCGATGAATGCATATCAAGATGGAAGGTATGTGATGAAAAAAGGTAGTGGCAAAGTATAAGAATGACATGGTATAGATATGTTATGGGAGGTAGCGAAGATATATTCTAAGAATGGTGTGCGGATAGCATCTGTACGAGTATGTGATGATAATATATAGAGAATGGTCAGAGTAATGCAGTATTATGTTATATTGAGAGAGTGGTATGCCAGGAGTTCTGATATATGTGGAGTGATGGTATAAGATATTATGGAGAGAGAGACGGTAATATGTATTATGGCTATTAAGGTAGCCGATATTGATATTAAGTAGAGAGAGATGGCAGTATAATATGGTATATTGTAGTGGTTGTATATTGTGATATGGGAGTGGTGTCATTATATGAGGCAGTGATGAAGAGAGAGCAGATTATGTGAGTTTGTAGATGATGCTGGGAAATATGTTGATATGGGAGGGTATACTGTAGTGATGGAGGTAATTTATATATAGAGAGAGTGATGATATGTGGATATATGTGTTGATGATATGATATGGCTATTCAGTTTTAGTATGTTCATGAGTTGTAGTATGTGGTGGTATATGATATAACATCTTAGCGTCCGTAGGGGTGTGCGAATTCAATATAATATAGGAGTAGTCAGGATAATATAGTATATAGATATTATAGAGAGGATGGTAGGTATATGGGTGATATACGATGTTGAGAAAGTGAGGGTATACGGTGGTAGTAGAATATAGAGAGAGTGACGGAATATGATATTCTATTGAGAGCGGTTGAATGGTTTGCTGGTATGAAATTGAGATATGTGGCGGTAATAGGAATCAGGATATAGTATGGTATATAGTATGGTATATGGTATTATATTGGGATGAGCGATGATATGACATTCTATTGAGAGTGATTAGGGTAATGAATTATGGTATACGATGTTGAGATATGTGGTGGTGGATAGACGGGTGATATGTATTGTAGTGGTGGTATGGGTGTGATGAGGGTATGTGATATATGATGGTATGAGAGCAAATGTGAGAATATTGAGATGTTTAAAGCGGATATATGATGTAGAGTATCGTATTTAGTGGGGGGCAGAGTTTGGTGGTGGGAGATGGTGGAAATGTGAAAATGTCCAGGGTGTTAAGTGCTGAGGTTCGTGCCGTATATGGTGATAATGTGGTGGTATGGTAGAGAAAGAGCTGGGAAAGGGCGTTGATAGATTGTTAGGTGGTATTTGAGGTGGAGTGGGTAGTTTGGTATATAATTGGTGGTTGGAGTGGGGCTAAGAAATAATGATTTATAGTTGGGTATGTATATTGGGGTAAAAGGGTAGAAATTGTGAGAAAATATAAAAATATAGAATGGGAGAGTGGGAAGCTTAAGAATTATAGTTGGTTTGTATGTGATTTGTATTATATTTAGCGTCCGTGTGAGTTGTGTGGTATTATATATGGCATTGAGGTATTGTAGAATGGTATATGGTATAATGTGTAGGTATTAGGATATAGAGAGAACATATGTATATAGTATGATAGTATGGGGAGTAATGGAGATGATGATAAGTTGATAGTAGATGGGTATTGAGTTATGATATTGATGTATTATATTTTAGTGTCCGTAGGAGTGCGCGTATCAATTATAGTAGAAGTAGTCAGGATAATATAGTATGTCGATATTATGCAGAGAGTGGTGGTGTGGTATGGTATGATAATATGGAGGGGTGTGAGAGTGATGATAAGTGGTATTATGGTATTATATATGGAGGGTGTGGTGTTTAGGATTATTTGTTTAGGATTCGATATGTATGTTAGCGTCCGTAGGAGTATGTGGTGGTATATGATATTGAGAGTGGTGATGGTATATATGGAAGAGACGATATTATGATATACGGTATGGATATTGAGGTAGAGTAATGGTATGGGATATTGAGAGTGGTTAGGGTGAATTATGGAGGATGATGTTTACGTTGATTTGTTTACGTTTCGAATGTTATGTGTGTTTCGATGTATTTATTTGTTTACGTTTGGACGGTTGGAGAGTAGTGGTTAGGGTAGTGTTATATGGTATTACATTTAGCGTCCGTAGGAGTATGTGATTGTATATGATATTGAGAGTGATGGTATGTGATATTGAGAGTCATAGTATATGGTGTTGAGAGTGATGGTATATGATATTGTGGAGGGGTGTGGTGTTTACGTTGATTTGTTTAAGTTTGAATGTGTATGTTTATATATATGTTTCGATAGTTGGAGATATTATGGAGATATTGAGTAGGGTAGTGGGACATGATATTACATTTAGCGTCCGTATGAGGATGTGGTGGTATATGATATTGAAGTATGGTATATAATATTGAGAGTGATGGTATATGGTGTTGAGAGTGATGGTATGTGATATTGAGAGTAATGGTATATGATATTATGTTGAGAGTAGCAGGATATTGAAGTATGGTATATGGTGTTGAGAATAGTGGTGGAAGGTAGATGGGTGATATATAATGCATGGTATATGATATTGTGGAGGGGTGTGGTGTATATGTTTGTGTGTTTAGGTTGATTTGTTTAGGTTGATTTGTTTACGTTTGATTTGTTTACGTTTGAATGTGTATGTTTATATATATGTTTCGATAGTTGGAGATATTATGGAGATATTGAGGTAGGGTAATGTTGTATGATATTGAGAATGGTCAGGGTATATAGGTAGGGAGATGGTGTGTGATAGTAAGTTGGTTGGTTGGTTGGTATGGAGGGTAATAGTATAGAGGGTGAGGATTGTGCTGATATATGGTGATGCACATGGTATTGGAGATGGAGGTGTTACCCAGATGGTAAGTATGATATATGTGGTAGTGGTAGTGTGGTATGTAGACATGTCGTATGGAAGAGTTAGGGAGGCCAATATGGTATTCGAGGGGTGAGGGATTCGATGTGGGGGGATAATTGAAAGAAATGTGGTGGGAAGGTGTGAATGTACCAGGGTGTTAAGTGGTGAGGTTCGTGGGGTGTGTGGGGTAATGATAGATGAGATGGAGGTTACCCAGATGGAGGTATGATATATGTGGGTGTGGTAGTGTGGTATGTAGACATGTCGTATGGAAGAGTTAGGGAGGCCAATATAGTATTCGAGGGGTGGGGATTCGATGTGGAGGGATAAATTGAAAGAAATGTGGTGGGAAGGTGTGAATGTAGCAGGGTGTTAAGTGGTGAGGTTCGTGGGGTGTGTGGGTGGTAATGAAGATGAGATGGAGGGTTACCCAGATGGAGGGTATGGTATGGGTGGTGGTGGTAGTGTGTGTGTGGTGTGTGGTTTGGTGTGTGGTGTGGGGTGTGTGGGTGTGGTGTGTGGGTGTGGGGTGTGGTGTGGGTGTGTGTGGGTGTGGTGTGTGGGGTGTGGTGTGTGGTGTGTGGGTGTGTTGTGGTGTGGGGTGTGGTGTGGTTGTGGGTGTGGTGGGGTGTGGGTGTGGTGTGGGTGTGGTGTGGTGTGGTGTGGTGTGGGTGTGGGTGTGTGGGGTGTGGTGTGTGGTGTGGGTGGTGTGGGTGTGGGGGTGTGGTGTGTGGTGGTGTGTTGTGTGATCTGCGTCTTGAACCCAATCAGCGTGTTCGAGTTGGATTGTGTTGGAACAAGATTTAATTATGTCCATCTATTACTATTATATATGTTGGAATAAGATTCAACTATCGTCCATTTATTACTATTATATACGGTGTTAAAAGATGTGTTGGAATATAAATCAACTATCACCTAATATCTAGTATTTATGTTACTAGTATATTATCATATACGGTTGTAAGAAGATGACGCAAAGTTTGAGAAACAGTCATCGAAATTAGTGGAAGCTGAAACGCAAGGATTGGTAATGTAATAGGATCAATGAATGTGAGATAAGTGTGGATTTTGATGTAATTGTTGGGATTCCATTTTTTATAAGGCAATAATATTAGGTATGTAGATATACTAGAAGTTCTCCTCAGGGATTTAGGAATCCATAAAAGGGAATCTGCAATTCTACACAATTATATAGATATTATTATCATCGTTTTATATGTTATCATTCATTTGATCCTACTACATTACCAATCCTTGCGTTTCAGCTTCCACTAATTTCGATGACTATTTCTCATCATTTGCGTCATCTTCTAACACCGTATATGATAATATACTAGTAACGTAAATACTAGTTAGTAGATGATAGTTGATTTATATTACAACATATGGATTCCTAAATCCCCGAGGAGAACTTCTAGTATATTCTATATACCTAATTTTATTGCCTTACGAACAATAGAATCCCAACAATTATCACCAGATTCATACAATTCTCAGTATTCACTTATTCCAACATCCAGCATTATCAACAGCCACCCCGCGGCATCAATCTGCATCCTCTCGTATAAGCCAATTGAGATACTAAAAATCTCAATCAAACAAGCGCAAGTGGTTTAGTGGTAAAATCCAACGTTGCCATCGTTGGGCCCCCGGTTCGATTCCGGGCTTGCGCATTTTCTTTTTAGATTTTTTTTGAGAGCTGTTTTGTGGGATGAACTAGATCTATCGACTACTTATATGAAGACTTCAGTTCTTCATGTTGGAACACGATTCAACTATCGTCCATCTACTACTATTATAAACGGTGTTAAAAGATGACATAAATTACAAGAGCAGTAAATTAAGATTCAAACTGTCATCGAAATTAATGGAGGCTGATGCGCAAGGACTGAGTGAATTTATATAAAAAGAGGAACATAATAATTTATAATATTACGCAAAATTGCTAATTAACTCTTGGGAATTCCTAAATCCATGAGGAGAATCTCTAGTATAATCTATATACGTAATATTATAGCATTAAGAATTAATGGAATCCCAAAGATCATCATACAACTTGAAAGCTCATTACTGAGATTATAAGATCGGTAAAGGGCTTTTTTTCTTTTAAATTTGGATTTAAGAAAGCGTAAACAACAATTTTAATCATCATGTTAAAATATATAAATTGAACACAATCATGATTAGTATGGAGTGTTAATCATCATCAAAAAAAAAAGAGCGCTACCTCAGTAAAACTGCCAAGATAATCTTACATAATTGAAGAGTCGATTTCAAGTGGTAGATACTTAACATCTTTATGAGCCAAGTCCGCCTTTCGGAAAAAAGAAGCGGCCCTGGTTAACCAGTCGGGCATGCGCTGCCTGAACATGATCACATGATTGTAGCTATGCTATGTATATGGTAGTAATGATATGATGTGATAGTGTAAGAAAAGGGGTTAAGAGGTGGAAATTGTCAGAGGGTTGAGTATCTCGGTGATGGAAGGTGGTGTAGATATTGTAGCCTCCGTGCGGGATGCGTGTGAGTGTGCCAATGCAATATTTTACGTGATATTCCGAGAGAGCTGTGGTGATGATATTTCTATGCATCCGTGTGAGTATGCGATTCAATAATTATAGTATGATATGGGAGTGGTAAGAAGATACGTGCAGGTTATATTCTAAGCCATATGAGTTAATGCGGTGATGGTATTGAGTTATTAGATGGCAGATAATATTGTGATATTTTGATATGATGTTATGCAATTATTCAGAGTGGCTGAGTGGTGGTATGATGTTAGGGAGAGCTGTGGTATGTCATGATAATATGGCAGTGGTGGAGGTATATTCTAGGGGAGGTATGTGGTATTATAAAATGAGGATATGAAGAAGGGAAGGTGCGTATTTATCGACATAAATGGTTGTATAGGTAGTGCGTATGTTGTGGTTTTATATTTAGCATCCGTGTGAGTACGTGATGGTGTTGTTTTTAGCATCCATGTAAGTATGTAGTGGTATTATATAGAGAATGGTAATGGTAATGTAGTATGGTATATAGTGCAATATGTTAAGATAAAATGTGGTTAGGGTATATAGAGAGGAGTGGTGGATATAGTATTATAATATGTGATATTATATTATGGGAGTGGAAGTGTAATATAGCATCCGTGTGAGTATGCAGCCTTAATAAATCGATGAATGCATATCAAGATGGAAGGTATGTGATGAAAAAGGTAGTGGCAAGTATAAGAATGACATGGTATAGATATGTTATGGAGGTAGCGAAGATATATTCTAAGAATGGTGTGCGGATAGCATCTGTACGAGTATGTGATGATAATATATAGAGAATGGTCAGAGTAATGCAGTATTATGTTATATTGAGAGAGTGGTATGCCAGGAGTTCTGATATATGTGGAGTGATGGTATAAGATATTATGGAGAGAGAGACGGTAATATGTATTATGGCTATTAAGGTAGCCGATATTGATATTAAGTAGAGAGAGATGGCAGTATAATATGGTATATTGTAGTGGTTGTATATTGTGATATGGGAGTGGTGTCATTATATGAGGCAGTGATGAAGAGAGAGCAGATTATGTGAGTTTGTATGATGATGCTGGGAAATATGTTGATATGGGAGGGTATACTGTAGTGATGGAGGTAATTTATATATAGAGAGAGTGATGATATGTGGATATATGTGTTGATGATATGATATGGCTATTCAGTTTTAGTATGTTCATGAGTTGTAGTATGTGGTGGTATATGATATAACATCTTAGCGTCCGTAGGGGTGTGCGAATTCAATATAATATAGGAGTAGTCAGGATAATATAGTATATAGATATTATAGAGAGGATGGTAGGTATATGGGTGATATACGATGTTGAGAAAGTGAGGGTATACGGTGGTAGTAGAATATAGAGAGAGTGACGGAATATGATATTCTATTGAGAGCGGTTGAATGGTTTGCTGGTATGAAATTGAGATATGTGGCGGTAATAGGAATCAGGATATAGTATGGTATATAGTATGGTATATGGTATTATATTGGGATGAGCGATGATATGACATTCTATTGAGAGTGATTAGGGTAATGAATTATGGTATACGATGTTGAGATATGTGGTGGTGGATAGACGGGTGATATGTATTGTAGTGGTGGTATGGGTGTGATGAGGGTATGTGATATATGATGGTATGAGAGCAAATGTGAGAATATTGAGATGTTTAAAGCGGATATATGATGTAGAGTATCGTATTTAGTGGGGGGCAGAGTTTGGTGGCTGGGAGATGGTGGAAATGTGAAAATGTCCAGGGTGTTAAGTGCTGAGGTTCGTGCCGTATATGGTGATAATGTGGTGGTATGGTAGAGAAAGAGCTGGGAAAGGGCGTTGATAGATTGTTAGGTGGTATTTGAGGTGGAGTGGGTAGTTTGGGTATATAATTGGTGGTTGGAGTGGGGCTAAGAAATAATGATTTATAGTTGGGTATGTATATTGGGTAAAAGGGTAGAAATTGTGAGAAAATATAAAAATATAGAATGGGAGAGTGGGAAGCTTAAGAATTATAGTTGGTTTGTATGTGATTTGTATTATATTTAGCGTCCGTGTGAGTATGTGGTGGTATTATAATATGGCATTGAGGGTATTGTAGAATGGTATATGGTATAATGTGTAGGTATTAGGATATAGAGAGAACATATGGTATATAGTATGATAGTATGGGGAGAGTAATGGAGAGTGATGATAAGTTGATAGTAGATGGGTATTGAGTTATGATATGTGATGGTATTATATTTTAGTGTCCGTAGGAGTGCGCGTATCAATTATAGTAGAAGTAGTCAGGATAATATAGTATGTCGATATTATGCAGAGAGTGGTGGTGTGGTATGGTATGATAATATGGAGGGGTGTGAGAGTGATGATAAGTGGTATTATGGTATTATTATATGGAGGGGTGTGGTGTTTAGGATTATTGTTTAGGATTCGATATGTATGTTAGCGTCCGTAGGAGTATGTGGTGGTATATGATATTGAGAGTGGTGGTATGGTATATATGGAAAGAGACGATATTATGATATACGGTATGGGATATTGAGGTAGAGTAATGGTATGGGATATTGAGAGTGGTTAGGGTGAATTATGGAGGATGATGTTTACGTTGATTTGTTTACGTTTCGAATGTTATGTGTGTTTCGATGTATTTATTTGTTTACGTTTGGACGGTTGGAGAGTAGTGGTTAGGGTAGTGTTATATGGTATTACATTTAGCGTCCGTAGGAGTATGTGATTGTATATGATATTGAGAGTGATGGTATGTGATATTGAGAGTCATAGTATATGGTGTTGAGAGTGATGGTATATGATATTGTGGAGGGGTGTGGTGTTTACGTTGATTTGTTTAAGTTTGAATGTGTATGTTTATATATATGTTTCGATAGTTGGAGATATTATGGAGATATTGAGGTAGGGTAGTGGGACATGATATTACATTTAGCGTCCGTATGAGGATGTGGTGGTATATGATATTGAAGTATGGTATATAATATTGAGAGTGATGGTATATGGTGTTGAGAGTGATGGTATGTGATATTGAGAGTAATGGTATATGATATTATGTTGAGAGTAGCAGGATATTGAAGTATGGTATATGGTGTGAGAATAGTGGTGGAAGGTAGATGGGTGATATATAATGCATGGTATATGATATTGTGGAGGGGTGTGGTGTATATGTTTGTGTGTTTAGGTTGATTTGTTTAGGTTGATTTGTTTACGTTTGATTTGTTTACGTTTGAATGTGTATGTTTATATATATGTTTCGATAGTTGGAGATATTATGGAGATATTGAGGTAGGGTAATGTTGTATGATATTGAGAATGGTCAGGGTATATAGGTAGGGAGATGGTGTGTGATAGTAAGTTGGTTGGTTGGTTGGTATGGAGGGTAATAGTATAGAGGGTGAGGATTGTGCTGATATATGGTGATGCACATGGTATTGGAGATGGAGGTGTTACCCAGATGGTAAGTATGATATATGTGGTAGTGGTAGTGTGGTATGTAGACATGTCGTATGGAAGAGTTAGGGAGGCCAATATGGTATTCGAGGGGTGAGGATTCGATGTGGGGGGATAGATTGAAAGAAATGTGGTGGGAAGGTGTGAATGTACCAGGGTGTTAAGTGGTGAGGTTCGTGGGGTGTGTGGGTGGTAATGATAGATGAGATGGAGGTTACCCAGATGGAGGGTATGATATATGTGGGTGTGGTAGTGTGGTATGTAGACATGTCGTATGGAAGAGTTAGGGAGGCCAATATAGTATTCGAGGGGTGGGGATTCGATGTGGAGGGATAAATTGAAAGAAATGTGGTGGGAAGGTGTGAATGTAGCAGGGTGTTAAGTGGTGAGGTTCGTGGGGTGTGTGGGTGGTAATGACAGATGAGATGGAGGGTTACCCAGATGGAGGGTATGGTATGAGTGGTGTGGTAGTGTGGTGGGTAGATGTGTTGGTGTTAGGGATGTGGTGTGGGGGGTGTTAGGGGGGGTGTGTGGGTGTGGTGTGGGTGTGGTGTGTGGGGTGTGGGTGTGGTGTGTGGGTGTGGGGTGGTGTGGGTGGTGGTGTGGGGTGTGGGTGTGGTGGGTGTGGGGTGTGGGTGGGTGTGTGGTGTGTGGGTGTGGGTGTGGTGTGGGTGTGGTGTGGGTGTGTGTGTGTGTGGGTGTGGTGTGTGGTGTGTGGGTGTGGGTGTGTGTGGTGTGGGTGTGGTGTGGTGGGTGTGGGTGTGGTGTGTGGGGTGTGTGTGGGTGTGGTGTGTGTGGGTGTGGGTGTGTGGGTGTGGGTGTGGGTGTGGGTGTGGGTGTGGTGTGTGGTGTGTGGGTGTGTGTGGTGTGTGTGATCTGCGTCTTGAACCCAATCAGCGTGTTCGAGTTGGATTGTGTTGGAACAAGATTTAATTATTGTCCATCTATTACTATTATATATGTTGGAATAAGATTCAACTATCGTCCATTTATTACTATTATATACGGTGTTAAAAGATGTGTTGGAATATAAATCAACTATCACCTAATATCTAGTATTTATGTTACTAGTATATTATCATATACGGTGTAAGAAGATGACGCAAAGTTTGAGAAACAGTCATCGAAATTAGTGGAAGCTGAAACGCAAGGATTGGTAATGTAATAGGATCAATGAATGTGAGATAAGTGTGGATTTTGATGTAATTGTTGGGATTCCATTTTTTATAAGGCAATAATATTAGGTATGTAGATATACTAGAAGTTCTCCTCAGGGATTTAGGAATCCATAAAAGGGAATCTGCAATTCTACACAATTATATAGATATTATTATCATCGTTTTATATGTTATCATTCATTGATCCTACTACATTACCAATCCTTGCGTTTCAGCTTCCACTAATTTCGATGACTATTTCTCATCATTTGCGTCATCTTCTAAACCGTATATGATAATATACTAGTAACGTAAATACTAGTTAGTAGATGATAGTTGATTTATATTACAACATATGGATTCCTAAATCCCCGAGGAGAACTTCTAGTATATTCTATATACCTAATTTTATTGCCTTACGAACAATAGAATCCCACAATTATCACCAGATTCATACAATTCTCAGTATTCACTTATTCCAACATCCAGCATTATCAACAGCCACCCCGCGGCATCAATCTGCATCCTCTCGTATAAGCCAATTGAGATACTAAAAATCTCAATCAAACAAGCGCAAGTGGTTTAGTGGTAAAATCCAACGTTGCCATCGTTGGGCCCCCGGTTCGATTCCGGGCTTGCGCATTTTCTTTTAGATTTTTTTTGAGAGCTGTTTTTGGGGATGAACTAGATCTATCGACTACTTATATGAAGACTTCAGTTCTTCATGTTGGAACACGATTCAACTATCGTCCATCTACTACTATTATATACGGTGTTAAAAGATGACATAAATTACAAGAGCAGTAAATTAAGATTCAAACTGTCATCGAAATTAATGGAGGCTGATGCGCAAGGACTGAGTGAATTTAATATAAAAAGAGGAACATAATAATTTATAATATTACGCAAAATTGCTAATTAACTCTTGGGAATTCCTAAATCCATGAGGAGAATCTCTAGTATAATCTATATACGTAATATTATAGCATTAAGAATTAATGGAATCCCAAAGATCATCATACAACTTGAAAGCTCATTACTGAGATTATAAGATCGGTAAAGGCTTTTTTTCTTTTAAATTTGATTTAAGAAAGCGTAAACAACAATTTTAATCATCATGTTAAAATATATAAATTGAACACAATCATGATTAGTATGGAGTGTTAATCATCATCAAAAAAAAAGAGCGCTACCTCAGTAAAACTGCCAAGATAATCTTACATAATTGAAGAGTCGATTTCAAGTGGTAGATACTTAACATCTTTATGAGCCAAGTCCGCCTTTCGGAAAAAAGAAGCGGCCCTGGTTAACCAGTCGGGCATGCGCTGCCTGAACATGATCACATGATTGTAGCTATGCTATGTATATGGTAGTAATGATATGATGTGATAGTGTAAGAAAAGGGGTTAAGAGGTGGAAATTGTCAGAGGGTTGAGTATCTCGGTGATGGAAGGTGGTGTAGATATTGTAGCCTCCGTGCGGGATGCGTGTGAGTGTGCCAATGCAATATTTTACGTGATATTCCGAGAGAGCTGTGGTGATGATATTTCTATGCATCCGTGTGAGTATGCGATTCAATAATTATAGTATGATATGGGAGTGGTAAGAAGATACGTGCAGGTTATATTCTAAGCCATATGAGTAATGCGGTGATGGTATTGAGTTATTAGATGGCAGATAATATGTTGATATTTTGATATGATGTTATGCAATTATTCAGAGTGGCTGAGTGGTGGTATGATGTTAGGGAGAGCTGTGGTATGTCATGATAATATGGCAGTGGTGGAGGTATATTCTAGGGGAGGTATGTGGTATTATAAAATGAGGATATGAAGAAGGGAAGGTGCGTATTTATCGACATAAATGGTTGTATAGGTAGTGCGTTATGTTGTGGTTTTATATTTAGCATCCGTGTGAGTACGTGATGGTGTTGTTTTTAGCATCCATGTAAGTATGTAGTGGTATTATATAGAGAATGGTAATGGTAATGTAGTATGGTATATAGTGCAATATGTTAAGATAAAATGTGGTTAGGGTATATAGAGAGGAGTGGTGGATATAGTATTATAATATGTGATATTATATTATGGGAGTGGAAGTGTAATATAGCATCCGTGTGAGTATGCAGCCTTAATAAATCGATGAATGCATATCAAGATGGAAGGTATGTGATGAAAAAGGTAGTGGCAAGTATAAGAATGACATGGTATAGATATGTTATGGAGGTAGCGAAGATATATTCTAAGAATGGTGTGCGGATAGCATCTGTACGAGTATGTGATGATAATATATAGAGAATGGTCAGAGTAATGCAGTATTATGTTATATTGAGAGAGTGGTATGCCAGGAGTTCTGATATATGTGGAGTGATGGTATAAGATATTATGGAGAGAGAGACGGTAATATGTATTATGGCTATTAAGGTAGCCGATATTGATATTAAGTAGAGAGAGATGGCAGTATAATATGGTATATGTAGTGGTTGTATATTGTGATATGGGAGTGGTGTCATTATATGAGGCAGTGATGAAGAGAGAGCAGATTATGTGAGTTTGTATGATGATGCTGGGAAATATGTTGATATGGGAGGGTATACTGTAGTGATGGAGGTAATTTATATATAGAGAGAGTGATGATATGTGGATATATGTGTTGATGATATGATATGGCTATTCAGTTTTAGTATGTTCATGAGTTGTAGTATGTGGTGGTATATGATATAACATCTTAGCGTCCGTAGGGGTGTGCGAATTCAATATAATATAGGAGTAGTCAGGATAATATAGTATATAGATATTATAGAGAGGATGGTAGGTATATGGGTGATATACGATGTTGAGAAAGTGAGGGTATACGGTGGTAGTAGAATATAGAGAGAGTGACGGAATATGATATTCTATTGAGAGCGGTTGAATGGTTTGCTGGTATGAAATTGAGATATGTGGCGGTAATAGGAATCAGGATATAGTATGGTATATAGTATGGTATATGGTATTATATTGGGATGAGCGATGATATGACATTCTATTGAGAGTGATTAGGGTAATGAATTATGGTATACGATGTTGAGATATGTGGTGGTGGATAGACGGGTGATATGTATTGTAGTGGTGGTATGGGTGTGATGAGGGTATGTGATATATGATGGTATGAGAGCAAATGTGAGAATATTGAGATGTTTAAAGCGGATATATGATGTAGAGTATCGTATTTAGTGGGGGGCAGAGTTTGGTGGCTGGGAGGGTGGAAATGTGAAAATGTCCAGGTGTTAAGTGAGGTTCGTGCCGTATATGGTGATAATGTGGTGGTATGGTAGAGAAAGAGCTGGGAAAGGGCGTTGATAGATTGTTAGGTGGTATTTGAGGTGGAGTGGGTAGTTTGGGTATATAATTGGTGGTTGGAGTGGGGCTAAGAAAAAATGATTTATAGTTGGGTATGTATATTGGGTAAAAGGGTAGAAATTGTGAGAAAATATAAAAATATAGAATGGGAGAGTGGGAAGCTTAAGAATTATAGTTGGTTTGTATGTATTGTATTATATTTAGCGTCCGTGTGAGTATGTGGTGGTATTATAATATGGCATTGAGGGTATTGTAGAATGGTATATGGTATAATGTGTAGGTATTAGGATATAGAGAGAACATATGGTATATAGTATGATAGTATGGGGAGAGTAATGGAGAGTGATAAAGTTGATAGTAGATGGGTATTGAGTTATGATATGTGATGGTATTATATTTTAGTGTCCGTAGGAGTGCGCGTATCAATTATAGTAGAAGTAGTCAGGATAATATAGTATGTCGATATTATGCAGAGAGTGGTGGGTGGTATGGTATGAATATGGAGGGGTGAGAGTGATGATAAGTGGTATTATGGTATTATTATATGGAGGGGTGTGGTGTTTAGGATTATTTGTTTAGGATTCGATATGTATGTTAGCGTCCGTAGGAGTAGTGGTGGTATATGATGATATTGAGAGTGGTGGTATGGTATATATGGAAAGAGACGATATTATGATATACGGTATGGGATATTGAGGTAGAGTAATGGTATGGGATATGAGAGTGGTTAGGGTGAATTATGGAGGATGATGTTTACGTTGATTTGTTTACGTTTCGAATGTTATGTGTGTTTCGATGTATTTATTTGTTTACGTTTGGACGGTTGGAGAGTAGTGGTTAGGGTAGTGTTTATATGGTATTACATTTAGCGTCCGTAGGAGTATGTGATTGTATATGATATTGAGAGTGATGGTATGTGATATTGAGAGTCATAGTATATGGTGTTGAGAGTGATGGTATATGATATTGTGGAGGGGTGTGGTGTTTACGTTGATTTGTTTAAGTTTGAATGTGTATGTTTATATATATGTTTCGATAGTTGGAGATATTATGGAGATATTGAGGTAGGGTAGTGGGACATGATATTACATTTAGCGTCCGTATGAGGATGTGGTGGTATATGATATTGAAGTATGGTATATAATATTGAGAGTGATGGTATATGGTGTTGAGAGTGATGGTATGTGATATTGAGAGTAATGGTATATGATATTATGTTGAGAGTAGCAGGATATTGAAGTATGGTATATGGTGTTGAGAATAGTGGTGGAAGGTAGTGGTGATATATAATGCATGGTATATGATATTGTGGAGGGGTGTGGGTGTATATGTTTGTGTGTTTAGGTTGATTTGTTTAGGTTGATTTGTTTACGTTTGATTTGTTTACGTTTGAATGTGTAGTTTATATATATGTTTCGATAGTTGGAGATATTATGGAGATATTGAGGTAGGGTAATGTTGTATGATATTGAGAATGGTCAGGGTATATAGGTAGGGAGATGGTGTGTGATAGTAAGTTGGTTGGTTGGTTGGTATGGAGGGTAATAGTATAGAGGGTGAGGATTGTGCTGATATATGGTGATGCACATGGTATTGGAGATGGAGGTGTTACCCAGATGGTAAGTATGATATATGTGGTAGTGGTAGTGTGGTATGTAGACATGTCGTATGAAGAGTTAGGGAGGCCAATATGGTATTCGAGGGGTGAGGATTCGATGTGGGGGGATAGATTGAAAGAAATGTGGTGGGAAGGTGTGAATGTACCAGGGTGTTAAGTGGTGAGGTTCGTGGGGTGTGTGGGTGGTAATGATAGATGAGATGGAGGTTACCCAGATGGAGGGTATGATATATGTGGGTGTGGTAGTGTGGTATGTAGACATGTCGTATGGAAGAGTTAGGGAGGCCAATATAGTATTCGAGGGGTGGGGATTCGATGTGGAGGGATAAATTGAAAGAAATGTGGTGGGAAGGTGTGAATGTAGCAGTGTTAAGTGGTGAGGTTCGTGGGGTGTGTGGGTGTAATGACAGATGAGATGGAGGGTTACCCAGATGGAGGTATGGTATGAGTGGTGTGGTAGTGTGGTGTGTAGACATGTCGTATGGAAGTGTTAGGGAGGGGTGTGTGGGTG